>LR749977.1:894365-984582 GCA_902729485.2 Mus minutoides
TTTTTTTTTTTTTTTTTTTTTTTTGGTTTTTCGAGACAGGGTTTCTCTGTACAGCCCTGGCTGTCCTGGAACTCACTTTGTAGACCAGGCTGGCCTCGAACTCAGAAATCTGCCTGCCTCTGCCTCCCGAGTGCTGGGATTAAAGGCGTGCGCCACCACGCCCGGCTTGTTTGTTTGCTTTAATTTTGGGACAAGATCTTACTAAGTTGCCTGCTTGGTCTTGAATTCATTCCATATTGCTGACTGGTCTGACCCTGTGATCCTCTGCCTTAGTCCGCCCTTGAGTACATGGGATTGTATGCTGTGCTACCAGGCCAGGCTCACTCTTAGCTTAGACCGTCAGGGGACATGAGCTAACATTGGAACCTTCTCTTGTCTCCAGTTACCTTGGCCCACGTGCCTGGGTGCCATGACTTCTTCTATGCTAGCCATTGCTTTTGGTGAGATTTGTTTGAACATTTCCCTAAAAGGTGTCTTAGTTAGGCTTTTTATTGCTGTAACAAAATACCATGATGAAAAATAAGTTGGGGAGGTGTCTTAGTTTGGGTTTCATTGCTGTGACGAGACATCATAACCAGGGCAACTCTTACAAAGCTTTGCAAACATTTAATCGGGGCTAGATTACAGTTTCAGAGGTTCAGTTCATTATCATCGTGGTAGAAAGCAGACTTGATGCTGGAGGATCCAAGATTTCTACAATTTGATCCAAAGGCAGTAAGGAGGCCCTTGTCTTCTGCAGGCAGCCAGGGGAGGTCCGGATCACACTGGCCAGACTTGAGCATATATGGGAGACCCCAAAGCCCCATCCCCACAGTGACATACTTCCTCTAACAAGGCCACACCTCCTCCAACAAGGCCACACCTCCTCCAACAAGGCCACACCTCCTCCAACAAGGCCACACCTCCTCCAATAAGGCCACACCTCCTCCAATAAGGCCACACCTCCTCCAATAAGGCCACACCTCCTCCAATAAGGCCACACCTCCTAATAGTGCCATTTCCCATGGGATTTATTTGGCTTACGCTTCCATATTTCTGTTCATTATCAAAGGAAGTCAGGACATGAACTCGAACGGGGCAGGAAGCTGATGCAGAGGCCATCTAGGAATGGTACCTTGAAGCTTGCTCTCCATGGCTTGCTCAGCCCGCTTTCTTACAGAACCCAAGACCACCAGTCTAGGATGGTAGCACCTGCAATGGGCTGGGTCATACCTCATTAATCATTAATTAAGAAAATGTCCTACAGCCAGATCTTATGGAGGTATTTTCTCAATTGAGTCCCCCTCCTTTCAGATAATTTCTAGCTTGTGTGAAGTGGACATAATACTAGCCAGCACAAATGGCTTGTCCCTTTGATCTGTTCTGGTCTTATCTGTGTGAGCTGGCCTGTGCAAAGGACACTGCCTGAGTCCTCTGCTGTCCCACTCTGCTACCTGTTTATCTTCCCTTGGCACACTTTCAACTTCTACCCATCTTACAACTACTAACTCAAGTTTCATTTTACTGTAGGAACTTTTTCTTCCCTGATGAATACATCACAGTCATTGAGCAAACTAGTCTACTTTTACCAGGACTGTCAAGTAAATGACACAGAAAATACAAGGCATCTCTTAAAGGCAAATAGTAACAATGCTCCTCCAGCATAAAGTCTGCCGGCATGCTGCCATGCTTCCTACCATGCTGGTAATGGACACTTGGAGACTTTGACATTAGATCGGGTTTAATTTATAAACGGAAACATTCTCAACGGGACCAGTACAACAGAGAAGTGTCGTTACTTTGGGTTTGATTCTGTGGAGGGGTTGAACACGGAAACCACAGACCTCAGTTGTCCTTACAGTTGTGATATCGGAGTTTTTCTTAGTTTTGTGTCCCAGATTATATTGTTCATACATCTTTGCTATTCAATAGCCCTGGGTTCCAGTCTACTCAATCAGGGAAGGACCAGTTGCTTATCCTGTGGCAAACAAGTATATTCGGACACCTTGATTTTTCTCATCTGTAAGAACAATGCTGGCTGGTAATTTTGAAGCATGGGGTTCCCCAGATTATAGAGCCTAAGACTTGGCCAGGTATCTAAAGAACTAATTTGAAAGGAGATAAAAAATGACATGTCCAAAAGAGAGCCCATTACACAACTCAGGTTGCTTTGTTCTAAGAATTAGAAGCTATGATCTATGGTTCAAGCATAACTCTGGGAACAATTTTTGTCTAACAGCTTCAAATAAATTTACAACAGCCTTCCCCCATTTCAAACCTCTGATTTTTAGTCTATAAACTTGCTTCTGTGTCTAAAGAAATTCCACCTAAATTCCTTGAGGGTCTGACCCTTTCTGAGCCTTAGTTTATGTTCTTTTGCTCTTGTACTTGACATTATCTGAAATAGTCTTGTAAAACCTTGTTTCTGCTCCCTTCAGAATTTTATATCCCTCAATGAGGCATTTCTCCACCTCTTCCTTCAGAAAAAGAGCTGCATTGCTTTGATAACTTTTCTTTTGGTAATGTAGATAAATCCTCCATGTTTTAAAAAGGAAATAGGTCACCTTCTCTGGCACTAGTGCTGTGAACAAAATAACCCAAAGCAAAGTTATTTGAGCAAAGTGAACATTTGGTAGGGCTGGGTTAGCCCTAAGAATAGCAGCTGGAATCCCTAGGTAGGGGCAACTGATGGCGTGGTCTTGGGGAGAATTAGGAAGCCTAACAGGGTTAGTGGGGGCGGGGGCATCTGCTCAAGAAGAGGGAGATTGTGCTAGGTACTGGAATTCTAGCCAACTGCCTGGGGCTAGAGAGGACAACCTATAACTGCCATTTTAGTAAATTAGCATAATCCTTAACTACACTCTAAATATTTATCCTTATACCCACATATCAGTGCAGTTCTCACCTCTCATTAAGTAAGCTTCTCTTTCTAACAGAAGGATACCATCACAGAAAACCACAACTAGCTGAAATGCAGGGAGAAAGCAATACAGTTACAATATGACTCCTGCACCAAAGGCTCAGGGACCATTGCCGAAGAGGGGGCAGAAAGATTGCCAAGAGCCAGAGGGATAGGAAGTCTGCCATGAGGTTGTGTCTCCCAGAAATGTCAGGGAAGCTGAACCAGCATCTCAACATGACTGCCTAAACAAGACTTGAAGAAGGAGAATACCACCAGCCATGCTAGCACAGCAGTGTGAAATCTCATGAGACCTCAGTCCTAGATGAAGAAATGCGGTCAACTGAGGAGCGCTGAGAGTGGGTAAGACTGTCTGCCCCAGGGAAGGGTACATCAGTTGGTTATCCAATAACAACTGGTCAGCCCTGAAACCATATACATGTGAGTAGCGCCATAGGTAGAGCAGGTTGTGTTTATATATTTAGGAATGGGAAGGATTAGAGGGAAGAAAGGGGAGGGTGAAAATGATGTAGTTATAATGTAACTTCAAAAAAAATTATGTTAAAAGGGGCTGGTGGGACAGGATGTGCTTCATAATTGCTCTCCAAGATGTTCTGCGCAGCATTACTGCTCTCTGATGCAATCCGTGCGTGGGTGCACTTTGAGATATCAGCACTCTTTCTTTTCTTCATTTGGCACTTGCTCGCAGTCTCAGCTGAAATAGCTATTGTTTCTAGTAGATGAGATGCTTGGGGCTTTTGGAAGTAGCAACCATCCATTAAGAAGTGTTTAGAGGGTCTGTACTGCACCATCAGAAGAAACAAAGACACTCAAAGAAAGTCTTTGCCTGCGGCGGCTCCATGTCTGGTGGAGAAGGCAGACAGACTACCAGGCAATGGTGTAAGATGACCAATGCTCCCCCGAGGCCCAGAGAAGGAAGGCTGTCATGCGATTTATTCTGTGGGCCTGCGTAAAGGTCAGAGAAGAAAGCTCCCTGCTTCAACAGGGCCACTATGCTTGTCAGGGGAGGTGGACTGTACAGTGGGAAGAAAGGGCAAGGGGACTCTTTAGTTGCCAATTTCTGCTTTAACACATCACTATAAATCTAATGGCTTTAATGTCATCTTCCATTTCTGGATGGCCAGAAGTCTCTCAGAGGCTAAAATGAAGATGTGGCAGGAGCTGGTGAGAGCACTGCTTCTTTACAGCTTCTGGAAGTCCCCTGCATACCTTGGCGATTGGCTCCTTCTGCTCTTCGTTCTCGGTGATACACTACCTTCCCTTCAATGTTCCTGTTTCTCCTCCCGTTAATGAGGACCCTTGATTCTATCGGACTCCCACCCCATCCATGATGAATAATTTCCCCACGACAAACTTCTGAGCTTCGCATGTACAGTATCCCCTGGGGGAGGAAAAGAGCAGCCCACGTTCTGGAGATAAGGCTGCAGACATCTGGGTGGGAGGCGTTGCTCTGTTTCCCACAGTGAAGCAGGGGGCATTTCAGGAGAAAGAGGAGGAATCCTTAGCTGGAGTTATCTGAATGTACTTTATCAGAAGAACAGCTCAAATCTGAAACCATTTTCCTTCCTGTACATTAATCTGGATCTTGTGTTACACCTGTGAAACCTCATTAGTGGCCCCGTTCAAGTAAAGAAATGAGCCCCGATTTGACAGCTCCTGGTAAAGAAAAATACAAATTAGACAGTGTTAGTTCCTGTAATGAAGCGGCATGGAACTGTGCTCTGTGAAATCATGTGCTTCAGACAGTTCAGCTGGAACCAGCCTCATAGCAGAGCTGCTGCCGGGCCTCATGCTTTGCTCAAGAACCTTTTCCTTCCTTCCTTCCTTCCTTCCTTCCTTCCTTCCTTCCTTCCTTCCTTCCTTCCTTCCTTCCTTCCTTTCTCTCTTTCTTTCTTTCCTTCTCTCCTCCTCCATCCCTCCTCCCTCCCTCCCTTCTTCCCTCCCTTCCCTTCTTTCTTCTTTTCTGCTCTCTTCAGATTTTCAGTTCAGAGTACTATGAAGATATATGTCTCATAGGCATTGTTCCCAACACAGGGCTCAAGCGGAGGAACCTCATGCATACTACCTTTGAATCGGCACTGGCTTCCCCTGTGTTAGCTGGGCCAGTTGCTCTTCCAACTCTGGCAACAACAACTGACAGGGCATTTTAGGGTCCACTGAACTCTGTACAGTGGTGGAGCCTGTTGAAGAATGGCCTACTCTGTTGGGTGGTGCATAGGTAAAGACTACTCCTGACTACCCCAGGCCTGCCTGCTATACTCTATGTTTCTGAACATGAGGATTAGTTAGCAGTGTGTAGAGTGATATAATTTTTCTTCTTTCTTTCTTTCTTTCTTTCTTTCTTTCTTTCTTTCTTTCTTTCTTTCTTTCTTTCCTTCCTTCCTTCCTTCCTTCCTTCCTTCCTTCCTTCCTTCCTTCTTTTCTTGAATGTAATAACATTTAAAAGAATTCTTACAGTTTATTCTGACCATGGGTTATCTATCCCCCATCTCCTCCCAGATCCTCCCACTTCCCCACCCATTCAACTCTGCACTTTCTTTCCCTCTCTTTAGAAAACAAGCAGGCAAATAAAATAGCAAACACTCCTGGAAAAAATACTGGAGAAAGTATAAGAAACATATAGACACAGACAGATAGATAGACAGACAGACAGACAGACACAGAGGGTATGTATGTACAAACAAAACCCATTAAAACACAAAATCAGAAGCAATAATACATAAGCAAAAGACCAAGATTAGAAAAACATTGAAATATATCAATATAAGTAAACATTTCTATAAAACCAGCCTTGAGTTTATTTTGTGTTGGCCTCCTATTGCTGGGCACTCGGCCTGCCCTTAAGTATAGTTTATGTGGTGTAACTTTCTTATCATTAGAACTATAGGCAGAGTTTGGTGATAAAACTTTTATCAACCATGACTGGTAAACTAATTTCCAAAAGTACTTTTCTTTTATATGTTCATCATTTATAATGACATATTTAAATGCATATTACATTTGCAAAATTGAAGAAGAAACTTTAAAATAAATAAAAAGAAACTTCAGGCTTCATGGCTTCTTAATATAGTATTTTAAGGCAAGTTACACAATGTTCCGCTGGTCTGAGCATCTTCCAGTGCCCTACACTGGGGTTGCCATCAGCCTTTTCCATATTAATTGATTCACACAGCAGTGGTTATAATTGGTGTTGGGAACTTACTGTCTGTGTAAGTGGGAAGCAGTGGTTCCCTTTTTACAAGCTTCTCATTTTCAGTGTGCGTTTGCTCCTAAGCTGGCTTGCCCCTGGTCCTGTGACCTTTCTTTAAGTTCTCAGAGTCTGCATTTGGTGCCTGCTCCTGTGCGTGGCTATCAGTATCACCTGTGCAGGCAACGCTTCAGGTCCAGCTTGTTCTAGACAGACGAGCAGAGAAGAAGTAGAGGCCTATTGAGTGTTTGTAGCTTGTGGGAGTGGTTCTTAAGAGTCAGGACTGGAGTGTCTGCTTCAGAAGCCAGGGGTTAGCACTTGTGTTTTGGGATGAGGGATGCACAGGAGGAGGTAGGTGAGAGTGTCATGGATGCACCATAGGAAAAGCCCTATGCACTGCTGACACCTAAGACCACGTGAGGACAAAGCAGGGGAGCTGCAGGGAGCCCAGACCCCAGTGGGACTTCATCCCCACTCTGCCTTCACCCCTACTCTGCCTTCACCCCTACTCTGCCTTCACCCCTACTCTGCCTTTACCCCTACTCTGCCTGGGGGGCTATCTCAGCACATGGAGGCGCGTTCTCTGACAAGACCTAGGACACTAACAGAACCTGCCTCACAGACTTGCCAGCAAAAGAGTAAACGAGACAAAGCTGGTAAGCCGTGTGGTAAGCACCAGTGCTCCCAACAGATGAGCTTTCTTCCCATTTATATAAAAGCCTTGTGTTTAAGGTATTTATAGACTGTGCTTTGACACAACAGCACCATTTATTTGCTGTTTTAATTTCACAAGTGCCAAACAATTCATGGAGATTTTTGTGTCTACAACCACATTGGATCTATGCCAATAACAACCCATCGACAGCCGGGCGTGGTGGCGCATACCTTTAATCCCAGCACTCGGGAGGCAGAGGCATGCGGGTTTCTGAGTTCGAGGCCAGCCTGGTCTACAAAGTGAGTTCCAGGACAGCCAGGGCTATATAGAGAAACCCTGTCTCGAAAAACCAAAAACCAAAAACCAAAAAAAAAAAAAAAAAAAAAACCCATCGACAGTTGTGTCCAATATGGCAATCATGAGAAGTGTTTTTTTCTCCTCTACTTCCATTTTGGAGAAGTATTGATGTTTGAAAAACTTCTATTGGCACTCTTTGTCGTCTTTAACTTTCTTTTAAAAAAAAAATTATAAAGCCATCATAAAAAGGAACCTTTCTTTTTTTTTTTTTTTTTTTTTTTTTTGAGACAGGGTTTCTCTGTGTAGCCCTGGCTGTCCTGGAACTCACTTTGTAGACCAGGATGGCCTCGAACTCAGAAATCCNCCTTCCTTCCTTCCTTCCTTCCTTCCTTCCTTCCTTCCTTCTTCCTTCCTTCCTTTGTTTTTGGGTTTTTTGGTTTTTCTCTGCATAGCCTTGGGTGTCCTGGAACTTGCTCTGTAAGACAGACTAGCCTCGAACTCACAGATTCTCTGCCTCTGCTTCCTGAGTGCTAAGGATTAAAGATGTCTGCCATCACCTCCCAGCTAAGTTTCAACTCTTAATATTATATTTCAGTGAGAATACAGGACACTACTTTCATCAATGTCTTCTGATAGCAGTCTGGTATATTATTCTCTTCCTTTTACTGGACTCTGAGTTTTCAGTGTCATCTGCAGGGCATGGTGGAAGACACCAGAACGGAGGGGCATACCCTTGTCTTGCTCTGACTCCTGCCACAAGTCACAACCTCCATGGGCCTTAGTTTCCTGACTTGAATGTCTGGATTTATTGTGATTATTTGGGTACAGCGGTTCTGACAACTATTGCCTAATGTATTTTGAGTTTATGGTGTGAGCGAGTTTAAGATCAGAGTTGCTGTTTCCTCCTGATGAACTATATTTACTACTGGAAGGCACTCTCTTTATCTCCCTGGAAATTCCATTTTCTTGAAAGTTTAGTTTGTCTGCTGTTTACAGAGGCACTTAAACTTTCATTGCAGCGGTTAATGCTCTGCCTCCATATCTTCCCCCATCCTTTTAACCTGAGATGAGCTAAAGGAAGGTCTATTTTTATTTTGCTGATCTGAGGTTCACTGATTGAGCCTTCTGAATGTGTGCCTCTGTGTCTTTCGCCAGCTTAAACTCCTCAGCTGTCATCTCAGGAGTTTATCCTTTTCTCAGTCATCTGCTCCTCTCTCTCTCTCTCTCTCTCTCTCTCTCTCTCTCTCTTTCTCTCTCTTTTTTTCCCTTCCTTGCTTCTTCCTTTTTTTTTTTAATCCCTGGAAATCAATGGTGTTTAAAAATCACCTTAAAATTCAGTTGTTTTCCTTTTTTAAATCAAAACTTACAGTTAATCAACATTTTTACCTCCTTCCACACAATTTAGAAAACAAAATTATAAAATTCCTTTGTCTTTCATGATTTACGCACCATTTGCTCTATACCCTGCCCCTTTCTACTTTCTTCTTGCAGGTGTGTCCACCCCATACCACACGAATCCAGGGAGAGCTATGAATGCAGCCCTACGGAAAACTGTCGGCTTAACTAAAACTTGAGGATGTTATTGGTGATTTTTTTTGGTAACTTATTTGCTTGGTTCTTGAGTGTGAATTTTGCAGATGACAGTAGCTGTGTGGCAGTGTTGAAGGTGGCTAGCACACTAGAGGCTGTGCTGGGTTCTGAGTTCCCTACTCTGCTGCTAGTTCTGCCGCACTCCTGTGTCAGGCAGCAGGAGCTTTAAGCCCAGAACTGAGTCCATCCTTGGGACTCAGCCTCTGACAGAGAGAAAGGCTTCAATGCTCACTTAGCTTGCTTGGTTTGCATGTGAATGTGGGGAGATAAAGGTTCCCTCCCTTAAAAACAACAACTACAGCAGCAGCAACAACAACCAAACAACAAACAAAACAACAACAACAAACCCCAAACAACAAACAAAACAAAAGCCAAGCAAAATTAAAACAAGAATTCTTTTCCTCAAAGATAGGCTCGATGTGGTGCCTTACCACTCCCCAGTTCTTTGTGAGGTAAGATGCCTTTGTTAGGACTGTATACTGTATATTCAACTTCTTTTTCTGACAGTTCTGCTTCCAGTACTCCTCAGGAGGGGCTGCCTTCCAGAACATTCTCTCAAACACCTACTGTGTGCACACGTAAAACTCATAGTTGGTTCCCACTTAGGTCAAGGGTCCACAGCCAACAGCATCTCGACTTAGCTGTATATTTACTAGTTTCTTTGCTAGCAATTTCTTTTGTATCTGGGACTAATTTCCTTCTGCTCGGACTATATCCCTTAGAGTTTCTAGATGATGGAGTGAGTTGACTAGAAGTCTTAACTTTTCTTTTATTTGGAAGACAATTTTGATTAATATGCAATTCTAGCTGACAGTTGTTTTCTTGACACTCATTGAAGACATCTTTCTAGTATTTTTTTTTAATTGCCACTGCTCACATTATACATTTAGGTGTACTTTTTAATCCTTTTTTAGAAGTCTAAACTTTGTCTTTGGTTACTTTTGAGACATATGTATTCTAAAATGTTAACCCTGGCCATTAAGTTTTTAATTTTGATTATTTTACTTTTTTTCCAACTTAATATTTTTATTGATTATTCAAGAATTCCACACAATGCACCCTTGATCGTACTCACTTTCTGGTCCTCCCATTGGAAGAAGAAGAAAAAGAAGACCAAGTTGCCCCATTTGCGTTGCCTATATACTCACAAGAGCATGATAAAACTTCTAGTGGCTAGCCCCTTAAAGACAACTGAGTCCTTCCCCATTTGCTCCTTCAACAGAAACCAACAATTATGGAGAGCTACACTTCAGCATCTTTTCACAAATTTTAAGGGTTCTGTATGATGGCTTTCTGTCTAGGGTGTTACTTTTGGGGGAAGTAAGGGGTAAGGGTTGTCACAGATCATGGACTTCCACCTGGTTGTTGCCAAATCATGGGCCACAGACCCTGTTGTGACCCTCTGCTGCAGCACAGGCCCAGGAAATCAACATGGCTTCTGGGGCATGGGCCACAGACCACAGACTTCATTATGTCCCCTGTGGCAGTCCAGCCCATGGACAGCAGTATGGCTTCAGGCCACAGCACCGACCATGGGCATCCAGCTGGCCTCCATTGGGAGTGTGGACCTCAGATCTCAACATGGTCAACAGGACAGCGTGGGCCATGACTACTAACATGGTCCCCAGTGTCAGCACAGCCCACGGACATCAACATGCCTCCAGGTCAATCCTTTCACTTTTTGTTTTTAACTTTTCAGATTTCTTAGGTTTTATTAGTCACAATGGGAAGACAATTTCAAATAAAAACTTCCTACATATTTGAATATAAGAATATGCTTTCAAGAAAGTGCTGTTTTCTTTGATCATTTTACTTTAAATAAAGCATTATGTGCTTAAAATTCTGTCTGGCTATGGTATGTGTGCATTTATATGCAGGTGTGTATGTGTGTGTGTGTGTGTGTGTGTGTGTGTGTGTGTGTGTATACATGCTTGCATGTGTATGTAGAGGGCAAAGGGCAACCTCAGGTCATTCCTAGAAGCTGTCCAATTTGGTTAATTTTTTGTTTTATTTCTTAAGACAATAAGGTCTCTCAATGGGACCTAGGGCTCCCTGATTAGACTAGGCTGGCAGATGGCCACCAAACCCCAGAGGTTCCTGTCTCTACTTCCCCAGCACTGGGACTACAAATATGTGCTATCATGCCTATTTCTGTGTGGATGCTAGGACCCTAACTTAAGACCTCAAGCCAACTGAACATCTCTCCAGCTCCTCCTCCTCTTCCTCCTCTGCTTCCTTTTCTTCTTCTTCTTCTTCTTCTTCTTCTTCTTCTTCTTCTTCTTCTTCTTCTTCTTCTTCTTCTTCTTCCTCTTCCTCTTCCTCTTCTTCTTCTTCTTCCTCCTCTTCTTCTTCTTCTTGATATACTTTCAGCTGTTAATTATCAGATTGATATCGTCAACCTGTGTATTATCATCACATGCCACTCAAAAGCACATCATAAATGTATTTTTTATTAAAGTATAATTTACATGAAATAAAGACACAGCATTTGAAGAGTATAGTTCTGTGAACTTTGACACACACTTACAAGAACGCTATGACTACGACAGTGAAGTTGCAGTTTCCATGTGTCCCCTTGTAGAGAATCTGCTGT
Organism: Mus minutoides; assembly: GCA_902729485.2. Classification (NCBI taxonomy): domain Eukaryota; kingdom Metazoa; phylum Chordata; class Mammalia; order Rodentia; family Muridae; genus Mus; species Mus minutoides. Next base: position 905,587 of record LR749977.1, read on the forward strand.
CCCTACCCTTCACCCCAAATGGTTTGTTGTTACTCTAGAATAGTTCTGTTGCTGCTGCTGCTGTTGTTATTTTATAATGTTCTGTAAAACTTAGTTCATTCAAATAATAGTGTTTTGCATATGGTTTATTGGTACAGAGTATGACATAGTATTTAAGTTTCAAAATGCAGCTATATGCTTGCTCTCTATATGAACTATGCATTTATGGAAGTTTGCAGCTTGGTAAGATATTTGCTTGACAACAGTGCATGTGTATAGTCTTCAGTCTCTTATATTTTATTTTTTATTTTATTATTTTTGGAGTCAGAATTTCTTATTGTAGCCCTTGCTATCCTAGAACTTACTCTGAAGGTCAGGCTGGCCTTGAACTCAGAGATCTGCAACTGCAGCCTCCCAAATACTGGGATTAAAGGAGCGCACCACCATACCTGGCTTACTCTCTTACTCTTAATTCAACACTTAAAATGTATTTTAAAATATATTAAGTGTATTTGTCTCACATTTGATGTTTGGCAATTTAATATATAAACTTGAACTTACTTTGGGTCTTGTTCTACTGGCTTTTGCTTTTGGGAACCTGGTAAATTTTGTATATGTGATATATATATATATATATATATATATATATATATATATATATATAGTGTGTGTGTGTGTGTGTGTGTGTGTGTGTGTGTGTGTGTGCGCTCACGTGTGTACACTCGGGGACTACTTTACCATTTACATCCTACCATTAAGGAAAGAGGAAATGCCATATATATATATATATATATTTTTTTTTTTTTTTTTTTCTGGACACACAGTTCTTGAGGGGCTGTGTCTGGGTTAAGAGTATTCTTCTAGAGAAAATTTGTGCTTATGTCTGCCAATGCCCAGTTCAGTGCCTGTCTCTCAGGACACTTCAGTCCAAGTCCAGGTGTGAAATGCCTTTGGACCACACAGGTCACCAAGTTCCAAAACAGACACTAGGCTTCAGGTTTGGGCTTTCTTCTTGCTGCACCCTGCTCTTGTCATTCCAGTCTCTGAAACTCGAAGATCAGGCTCACCAGCCTTGTCAAACACTTGCAAAGGTGGTGGCACTCGTGCATGCTGAAAGCCACCTTCTGTTTGCCTCTCTTGATAGCTTGCTCTCACTTAGCCTCTGGCCCTTGCCAATTCATTGGTGACTTTGAACAATGTATCTATTTTGTTAGAGTTTGTCCTATTCCCTGGCTCTGTTCAGGGTAACTTCCTCTATCAGGTTGCTGGTGATGAAAGGTTCCTGACCTCAGTTTTCAATATTGCAGAAAGTAATTCATTTAACTCAAAAGGAGTATTTCTCCCACAAATAGTCTAGATTGCTCTCTGGATACAGGAGGAAGAAACAATGTCTCATAGATGCTGTTCTCTAGACTGTTGGAACCTAAAGCTGTCCTTAGGATGGCGTTCTCTCTTCCCTCACTGGCAGCATGTAAATAGTGAGAAGATCCCTGAGTACACTGAGCCGTCTGTGTGGATGCTCTCCTCCGCTCATGCTCTTTCTGAATAAAGGACACACCAATACCTTCTTCCCCAGAGAGCTGTTTATTTGGATTCTCTAAGCAGCTTGTAGAGAAAAGGTTACCACAGCTGATTGTGAAGGGAGAGGCTTGATGTAAATGTGCCCAGTCTGTTGCCCTTTTCAGAGTCCTGAGGGGGACTCAGATATACTTCCGGGTGGTGACCCCCAAATGGGTAGATATTAAAAAAAAGAACATTAAAGAACATTTCTGTTGTCAGTCTATAGCTCCAGAGCCTATACCTGTTGTCTGTTATTTGAGATAAATGGGAATTAATCTAGTAAGGGGAGACAGAAGGTTAGGCTTCAGTGTCAGGGCATAAGGATATAGGGCATTTTTTTTTCTAATGATAGAGAAACATAATACCTGCATATATGTAAAGTTTGCTTAGACTCTTTGTTTTCTTTTCTTCAGCGGTTTTAGGGACAGTGTCTTTGTCAGTTCCCTAAAGGGCACTCTGAAGTGTGTCTGCGACTACCTGAGGAGCCGACAAAACTGTGCTGAGGTGTCCTACACTCAGCGCAGCTGGAGCTGCACCTCCTGCTTGGTATTTGAGACCTCCCTACATCCAAGAAACCAGCATGCTGGAGAAATGCCAATTCCCTGCCTCCACAGCAGAAGGGCAGTGTGTTCATTTCCTGTACAGTGGTTATGCATGGTAAACCTGGAATTATCCATGGGAGGAAGGTCAGGTATGACCATTAGAAGTGACCACTTGTGCCTCAGGAATCTTGACCAATTTTTAAGGTAAAGAGAAAAGTGTTCACTGATGTAAGCTTCACCATGCTCTCGTAGCATGCTTTGTTCTCAAACCAGGATTTAATTGGAGCTGCCTGGCCATTCTATTTGAACTAACTGGCTTGGGATGTGGGTTAGAAACAAACAAGTAAAATGATTAGAAATCTCATATTTCCATACAACGTCTCATTTGAAGTGCTTTCAAAACTAAAGCCGTAGCCGGCAGGCACAGAGGCACAGACCTGCACACCCCACTCTCAGGAGGTAGAGGCAGGAGAATCATGAATTTCAGGTCAGCCTAGCTGTATAGGACATAACAAAATCCTGTTCCAGATAAATCAAGGCTGATGGTGTGGCCCACAGAGCGCTTTTCTGTCATGAGCAATGTCCTCAACTTGATCCCTTAATCAATCAGTTAATCAAAGAAACAAAAGCCAACTAAAATCCATTCATTGGCTTCCCAATGCCAGTCTGCAAAGGTGAGCAGAATATATATCGATATTACCATTTGCCCAAACTGGAAACTGAGGCTCACCTGGATATGCTGGTTTGTTTATGCTTGCAGATGTGGACAGTATTAGGATCAGTTTTAAAGCCTGAGATTTTCTGCCTGTCTGTCTGTCTGTCTGTCTGTCTGTCTATCTACCCTTCCTTTCTCCTCTCCCACCACTTTATCTCTTCCTCCTTGCCAACGGAGTGGTCTCTTGCTGTTCTATCCTGACTATGTTGGACATAGGTATCACCACACAAACCTTCATGTTAGGGTTGGTATTTTACCAATCATGTGCACACACCTGACAGTAGTTTCACAGAATAGACATAGGGAATGTTTTGCATACCTAGGTAGGTTCTGTTATGTCATCTAATTTCCCATTCGTTCTCCCCATTGACCGTATAAAGCTAAAACCAACTTCACAAATAATGAATTGTTTAGAGGCGGCATGCCTTTCAACTTTTCCCTTTCTGTCTTCCAAGGACATATACCCACACCCACTGAGATGGGGCTCGGTACATGAAGTTTGTAGATTAGCCAAGGGAGATGTCCACGTAATGGAAACGCTCACACATCTTTTATTGAGATGTGAAGAGATGCTGCTCTGCTTATCTAGCACAAAGAGAATGCTTTCCCACTTCTGCAGTTAATCAGGGCAATGCAATCGCTTGTGCTCCAAAATCCCTGTAACACCGAGTGTGAAATGAGTGTCCAAACCACAGATTCACTGTCTGAGAAACTCTTCTCTTTCTCCAGCTTTTACCCATCACAGGGAAAAAGAAAAGGGGGAATTTCCCTTTCTAACATCCCTACGACTTTACACAGTCTTTGCCACGCTTTCTCATCCTCCCATGGTCTCTCCAACCCCGGCAGGGAATTAGGCATGGCGGCTACATCCACGGAGCAGAGGGAGTAGATCCATTCTGCTTCCAAAGAGCCTTAGAACATCGTTGTGCCTTCCTGCGTACATTCTTTAAACCACTGCTTCCTCTCGGCTCAGCTGTGGGCAAGAGCATTTCACAGCATCACCTCTATAGCCTGTGATGAGACGAGTTCTCAAGGTGAGAGGACACACTGTGTCTGACTCTGGACAGAGGCGAGCAGTTCTGGCCCACCAGCTGCCTGCTCAAGTTTCAGCTGCTGAGTATACCTGCACCCTGAGCTAGGGACCACATCTAAAAATAAGCCAGTGACCTGCCCCACTGTGGCCCGGAATCCTCTTGTGGCATTTTAGCATGCAGGGCTGGGAGGGTGGGGTCTCTTGTAGGAAGCTTCTCTTCCTCCTGTCTCCTGCCATTCAGGAAAATCATCATTGGGATGATGCGGGTGGTGTGGTAGGGTCCTGCCCAGAAGCCTTATAGAGGGAAGCATTGAAGCCAGCCTTTCCTTTTTGGCTCTCTTAATAGATATTTTACATGAAAACTTCCAGGGCTAATTGTGGTGAAAATGTGCCAGGTAGACCCCTTTCATGCCAACTGTAATTAATAATGTTATAGCCTTCAAGGCTATAATGTTCATTAGTTATTAATTAGTAATTCATTTTGTTGAATAAATAATACTTGTGATTGATGATAGAACTTGTAATTGGACACTAGAAGTGGCCCTCTTGGGGCTGGCATTCCAGCAAGGATTAAGCCGATAAACACAGCAGATCGTGTAGGAAAATCCAAGTTAAACAATCCTGACACAAACAAAGTAATCCTACTCAACATGAGAAGAGTCTGTTGTCAGGCTCCACATGTGTCCTGGGCTCCAGCGCCTTCATCGTTTCTGTCCATATACCATTGGGCTCCCATTTCCATTTAAAACATCCCTTCCACCTCCCCAAAGCAAACTGTCCTTTGCTAGATAATTCTATTGACGTTGGATTACTCTTATAATAGGTGCTTTCAAAATATTGTTATGACACAAGCGCTCACACTTGGGCGGGGAGGGGTGGGGAGGCAGGGAGAGGAGAAGTGTTTTTCCAAAAAGGTAATGATTGAAAAATTTTATTTGAAATGATTCCTTAGATTGAATTCACTTTAGATTAACAGATTTTCCTGCCCAATTGATTTTCTGGCATCCATGTAGTGATCCAGCAGAGATAAAATGGGGGTTCATTTAGTCCACTGCTCGGAGGGGAAACACAAGCCTGGCAAACAGATGCAAGAGCACTTCCTTCTCGCCTGCTCGGTGGGAACAGGACAACCGGATCCGGCCAGCTGCTGACCAGATGCTGCATTCAATTAATATTCCACTGCTCAAAGACATTCCCTGCTCCTTCTCGAGAGCCGAGCAGCTGAGTCATAAAGAGACTCACTCGAGTCCTGTGTTATTTATTTTTTTTTTCCAGAGGACATTTTATAATGGCTAAATTGCTTGAAAGAAATTAGCACGAAAAATAAACATAGTTTGTACAGTATCTGTAAAACAAATTCCCAATCTTGGGAAAGTAGAGAGAGACAAAGCCAAGCTTGCATTTAACAAGCACACGTAATGCAATGCTTCATTAAGACAGAGCTTTTTCTTTCTTTCTCCCCCCCCAGCCCCCCACCGCTTCCCCCAATTTAAAAAGGGTTAATAAACTCGAAGATATCATTGCTAGTTAAAGAGGTCCTGCACCATTTTAAGGGAAGTAAGAGGCTACAAAGAAGACAGTTAAAAAGAAAACGGGGAGAGTGTGTTGTAATGCTAACAGGCAATTAACAAACTCATGGGTGTTAATTATCTTCATACTGTATCATGTTCAATTAGCTTAGTCTCTGCAACAAAGGCTACGATGAACAATTGCTTTGATAGGCGTACAGTACTTCATTTGTAGTTAATCGGTTTAAGCCCTGCAGTTGCTAGGTTACCTGTCTCCAGAGGTAAAAGGCTATACAGATGCACTATGTTTAAATGACTACAGAGAACTGTTTAAACTCAAACCATGTATAACTCTTTATTGATTTTTCACAGAAGATCTCAGGTCTGATGATAAGGTTTTGATATATTTTCCTGCTACAGCCGGTTCCTTGGAGTATTGCAGAAAAAAAAAATCTGTCAATATGCTTCTATTATGATCTCTTGATCTGTGCCTATAAAAACCTTTAGCCGCAGCCCTTATTATAAATAATGGAAGAAGCAATATCTGATTTTTTTCCACACCATACTACATAGAGATTTTTTTTTCTTCATTGCCTTTGGATCTAAATCACAGGACTTCTATATCCATGCTCTAAAATAATAAAGAAGATTTTTCTAGCTCTAATTAATTTGATTGACTCTCAGCAGGACAGGATCATGAACTTTAACAATAACTACCAACTGATGGGCAGTTCGCATCAATAAGACCATCACTGGGCCCCCTCTCACCTGTCACCAGGCAGGGAGTGAGCAATATCCAGCCCCCCGCAGATGCTCCCCCGCTTAGCGCTTTCTGCCCTATTAGCAATTTATAATGGTGATCAAGAAAACAGTCAGAGGCGAATCAAGACAACTGTCTGGCTGCCTGTTTAATTGGCCTTGTTTGCTTTTTGATAAATGGCTTGTGACTACTCTAGGCCCCTGTATTTTGACTTTTAATAGGCCACAGTGATTAGACTACCAACAGATACTAGGTCAAAACCGAGGAAAGGTGCAAAAAATGTTAATTAATATCAATAATAGGCAATTATTAGTTAGACAGAAGGACCTACTAGCTGGGTGCTCTAATGGCTCTGAGCTGAGGAAGAGAAGTGCTGCCAAATTAGCATAACTGTATGCGGGCTGCATGGTAGATCCTAGCAAGCATCTGTTATGTTAGTAATTCAAATAGAATGCTTGCCTTTCCGGGTGATGTTCGCAGAGTCAGCAATCCCTGTTGGCCATTTCAAGGCACTAACAATACCCTAGTGACTGGTGTCCCTCCAAATGGGCTGTGTTTCAGGGTAAGAATTAAATTGCACCTTTGCTTTGGGCCTGTGCCATTGAGGAGCTTAAGTGGGTCACTGTCCTCTGCTCAGCAGAGGGTGGAGGAGGAGGGTTTTGTTTGCTTGGACACCAAACTGACCTTAGAAGGACACATGAAGTGATCCAGCAGACTCAGGGAAGGACGTGACATTCCCTCTTTCACAATTAACGCTGAAGACGTGGCTGTGTCTCCCACGCCGCGTGAAATGTTCGAATAATTCCCACAGCTGGACTCTTTATCATTCATTCCTTGAGAAGTGTATCTGTGTGTCTGCATGCCTGTCTGTTGTGTGCTCGTGTGCGTGTGTTTGTGCCCACGTGTGTGTGTGCATATGTTTATGCGTTTGTGTGTTTGTATGTCTGTGTGCATCTGCGTATGTGTGTGCATGTATTATGGTCCACGCACGTGTGTGCACGTGTGTGTTCGTGTGTTTATACATTTGTGCACGTGTTTGTTCGTGTGCATGTGTGCATTGTGTTCACATGCACGCCAGTAGAAGGCTGCCATCAGTTCTGAAGTGTAAAAGGAGTTAAGTTCGGTCAGAGTTTTGAGATGATGAAGTGACAGGAACCCTGAATGCTGTTCCTTACACCTGTCATCACCATTAAGGTCACTTTGGGGAAAATTCAAATTACAGTATTGAAGAGCCTTAGAGATCGTAGAGTCCAGTGAACCACAATCCAGACAGGTCAAGAGTCACCCTCCGGACTCAGTTGGTTTGGGGAACTGGCTGGAGGGAGAGCCAGGTTCGCTGACATCCTGCCTGGTGTCCTTCCCTTCACCTTGTCCCCCCCCCCCCCCCTTAAGAAGTCGTGGATTTCTGCCTGTAATTTAATGTCTGCTAAATTTTCCCCCCTAAAAACATGTTTGAAATGTAAATGTGGAATATCTGCAAAAAGTAATTTTCATTGTATAAAAGACTGACATTTTGAAATAGCGTGTTTTAAACATAGTTTATTTTTAGAAATTAAAAAAAAAATAACCTGGTTATAAGATTCTAAAACTCACAGCCATCTCTCAAAAATGTCACCCATTTTCATGGAAAGTGAAGCTTTTCACATTTTTTTTTCCTGGGGGGCTGGTCACAACTGTTGTTCTTTATTTTAATTTGAGCTTTTCTTACACGTTTGCCCTGAACCAAACAGGCGAAGGAGCTGTGTGTGTTGCCCTTTTCCTTCCCCACCAGAGGACTGACATTTAAGACCCATTTGACTAAACATTCTGGAGATCTTAAAAAGGGGTTCCTCTCCCTGCCCCCATAATGGAATCTGTTTCTTGAAAGACTGAAATTGAATTCTGAATTATAATTCATTCCAGGGTTCCCCCTTTCTTTTTTTTTCTTTCTTTTTTTTTTTTGGTTTTTTGAGACAGGGTTTCTCTGTCTAGCCTTATCCATCTCAACCCTAAAAATCTGCCCCCTGCCCTGGCTGCATGTTGTTGCAATTACCCTGAACCATTAGGTTTTTCAAAGCAAGACAGGTTTTCTTTCCCATCTTCCTTTCTTCACAAATGCTCTGAAACAAACAAACAAACAAACAAACAAAAACAGACACCCCCTCCCTCCTCCCAGCTTTTTCCCATGAGGGATCATTATGGATCTTTAAAACTAATGTTCTCAAATAATTCAGAGAATATGTTTTCTTTTAATATAAATGATGGAAATATGATACTTTGGTTTTCTTTTTTTTTTTCACCCTTTTACTCAATAAATATTTGTTAAGCATTGGGCCGGAATGTAAAAGAATCACAAATATAGTGGTCAGAGAAGTACATTTATAACTTTCTGATGTTTTACCATGTGGATCATTTTATATGCGCCCGCTCCTCTGTCTTTATAGCTATTCAGTGATGGAGCTGGACAAACACCTGCTTTACACGGAAGAAACCAAGCCTTAGCAAGTTCACAGAAAAAGGAGGAGGGAGGGTTCCCTAGGAAAGTGTAAGCTCAACGCCCTTTCTTCTTTGTGAGCATTGTAAGAGTTTCCCCAATTCCTCAGTGAAAGCATAGAGCTTGCAAAATAATCCGTAAACTGATCTGAGTCCTGGTACCTTTTTGGTCTTCCCTGGGGTGTATGTCCTTTAACAATGTTACTGTGAATTATAAGCTTGGCTACTTTCTAAAGTGAGGGGAAAATATATATTTAAGGGTTTGGTTATTTTTATCCCTCTAGAGTTAACTGCATTGTGGTCTACATGATCTGTAAGCTGAACCGCATTGAACCTAGGATAAAGATGAGTGAACCGCACTGAACCTAGGGTGTGAATGGCTGCATCCCATGTCATTGTTAGATTTGCCACAAAGGCAGAAAATACAGGGAAACCATGACATGATCCTAAGTGATATAACTGTCTTTACAAAAACAAAGTTCGACTTCACTGGATAGGTACGTGCGGCCCCTATACTGACAGAGTGTTGCAGGAAATATTAAAAAGGCACCCACCAGCTGAGTAAGTTGGCATTTCTAAAACTTTCCATTTGAAGTCCAGCTCTTAAGGATTCAATTCTGGGTTGTCTACAGCCATGTTTTTCTGCAGGATATTTTCTTCCAGGCCATCAGGAGCATCAGGAGCACTGGTGATACATACAGCCAGCCTCCCTTCCTCCCTCTGTGCTCTCTTCCGCTTGCCCTCCTCTTCCCCTCCACCCCTCTCTCCTGTATTATATTTTATCATTTGAGAATTCCATGAGTGCATATAAGGTGTTCTCATCAAATCCACTCTCCATCCCCCCCTCTAACCCCAACATTACTTTTCCCTCTCAACATTTTATGCTCTTTGTTTTTATGAAACCCACTGGAAATCATTTAGTACTCCCAGTATGCACAAGGGTGTAGAAGCCACCTTCTGGAACATGGGTGGCCTCTCTGTGAGTGCATGTCTAAAGAAAACAGATGTTCCTTCTTCCAAAGACATTGGTTGCCAGTAGCTGTTCAGCTAGAGGTAAGTAGGGCATCTTGATTTCCTCCCAGTCTATACTGGGTTTTTTTGTTTCTTGTTTGTTGTTCTGTTGTTGTTGTTGTTGTTGTTGTTGAATTTGGCTTGTGGTTTTGCTCTATAGCCCCAGCTGGTCAAGATACTTGCTATGTAACCTGGGCTGCCTCAACTTCCCAAGTAGGGCTATTACAGGCATATGTTACAGGCCCCACCCGGCCTTTTCAGCCGCTCTCCACCGTTGTCCCTGTGATTCTCTTCCTTGTCAAAGGCATCACTCTGCAAGTTTCCATGCTTGTACTCGAAACATTCCCACATGAAAAGACAATGCCAGCACTGGCAAGATTGCAGCAGCCTGGCCGGTGCTGACAGCTAAACACATCTGGATTTCAGTGATGTTAATGTGAGTTGATGCATCTTAGAGCCATAGGATGTATTAGCACACCCATCAATTATCTGTCATCGTTCAAATATCCACAGTGCTAAACAGTGTAGAGATAAGTGAATCCAGTAATTAATGCCAGCCTATTAAGATGACATGTGGTCATGATGTTTTCCTTGTAGCAGTGCTCACAGACAAGCTGTTGTTGGTATGTTGACCAAGATGGTGAAGCTGATGAGATGGTATGCATGTTCTCTCTTCTGCAGCTCAATGGATACAATACAAGTAAACAGGGCTTTTGCTTGCTTGTTGCTAGCTACTGATTGTGTCTGTAGTCATATCAAGCACACCACAGAGGCCTATGAATGTCTGATGCCCTATAATAAGAGCCACCTGGAAAAGTGTGCCTAAGAAGCCTGGCGCACCTGTCTTTCAAGGGAGAAGGTTTCACTTCCCATTGGCACCTTTAGGTCTGATGTGGGCCCTATTCTGTTTTGGGTGATGGGCTGAAATGGGCAGGGGCTACTCCAGAAGATATTCCACTTGGTATTCTGCCAAGACCTAGCCTTAACTTGCCTTATTCTGTCTTCCCCTCTCTTTTTGGCAAATGTTAGTGATTGGATAGGAATGACATTTACTGAGCCCATTTTTATCCATGCCAAAAGTTGCCATGATGACTCCTAAGTGGCTAATAATCTCCCTCATGGGAAATATATTAGTTAAGAGCCAGGGTTTTGAACTCCTGCAGGCCTGAGTTTGGCCAGATTAGCTATTTATTAGTGGTGTGATCCTGGACTCTATTTTTTTTTTTTAAACAGAAAATGTGGACCATGATACCTATTCCTTTAACTATTTGTTGGTATTTGAGGAACAAATATATATGGCACACTTTATCTAATGCTTGGTTGGTGTACTGGCTAGTTTTGTGTCAACTTGACACAGCTGGAGTTATCACAAAGAAAGGAGCTTCAGTTGAGGAAATGCCTCCATGAGATCCAACTGTAAGGCATTTTCTCAATTAGTGATCAAGGGGGAAAGGCCCCTTGTGGGTGGGACTATCTCTGGGCTGGCAGTCTTGGGTTCTATAAGAGAGCAGGCTGAGCAAGCCAGGGGAAGCAAGCCAGTAAAGAACATCCCTCCATGGCTTCTGCATCAGCTCCTGCTTTCTGACCTGCTTGAGTTCCAGTCCTGACTTCCTTCAGTGATGAACAGCAGTATGGAAGTGTAAGCCGAATAAACCCTTTCCTCCCCAACTTGCTTCTTGGTCATGATGTTTGTGCAGGAATAGAAACCCTGACTAAGACAGTTGGGTTGTGATAAATATACCATAGATGGTAGTCACTGTGATGATCATGTGTCACTACTAGGCTCTGCACCTATGCAGTCAGAGGTCCCTGGTTCTCCAGAATCCTTCCCTAATGATGGGTAATGCTGTCAGAAAATAATACTTAACCAACCAGGAAGGAGTCCACTGCCTTCCCCATCCCCTCCTCCTTGAACCTGCTTTCCCAAATGGCACCTGTCCTCTGCCTCTGGTATACATTGTATAAATTTATGATATTTCAGTTAATTTTGACTGATTATAGATTCACTGTCATAGGCATGGCCTTCTAAATCCAGTACAAATCCGACGGCATTCAACTGGAAGCTGGTCAGCTGAGAGCATAGTTAGACCTACTGCTAGCTAGCAGAGAGACTTCCCTCACAAAGGCCATTTCAGTCACTATTTAGAGAGAGTCACTGTGTGATCTTCACAGTTTAGTAGCATTCCACAATTTGCTTGTAATCCTTATGATTCTATAAATAGCTGCTTCCTCTCTGTTTCAGAATGGGAGCGGCCAGGTGGACTGTGTCTTCACTGTGTACTAACTGTAGTATGTTTTGGGCCGACTTCATAATTCCTTTCAAGTTTCCAGTTTCCTCAATTAGTGATCAGGGAAAAGAATGGCTCCTGCCTCTCAGGCTTGTGGTGACTAAAGTAGAGGGTGCCTAGAGGGCTCCAGAGCTGGCACCCCTGTGCCAGGAACTCCAGCAGCAGTATTGATAGGACTGGTCAAAGTCACCTCTGCAGAGGGGCGGAGCTGGATGCAAGTTCACATTTGTCTGTCTCTTCAGGCCTAGGGAGGGTATCAAGGAAGGCCCTCCTAGTGTATTCCTGGAAGAGGGAAAAGCTGAGAGCTTTCTGATTTTCCTGCACACCCTTGGGGTCTCTTCTTTCTCTTCTGTCCAAGACCAACTACTTACTCTCTGCTCCCCATTGTCCCACTGCCTGCAGGGGAGAACCATCGCCACCAGAGAGAGTTTCTCTCTTAAAAGCACTGGAATGCCTTTTATAAATTTTTTTGTGATAAAATACATACAATATAAAAGTTTTTATTATTGATATTTTGTAAATTCATAGTGTTGTACAAACATCTATGGACACAGATTCTATGTGATCTAGTTTTGGAACATGTTTTATCCTTGTTGTGATAATCCTTCCACCCGTAGCAATCACCTCCATTCTTTGCCCTTTCCTACCCCTGGCAGCCACTAATCTGCTTTTTGTCTCTAGATTTGTGTATTATGAATAGTCTACATAAATGGTTCATGTAGTATGTACCGTTTTACATCTGGCTCTTCTCACTCAGCACAGTGGGTGTTACCTACATTTCTTCTTTTCTCTGCCAGTTCAAGACATGCAGGAGGAACACATTCCTCATTGTTTACCAACAGCAGGTCTTTTTGTTCATCGACTCCTACCAACTACTGTGCCCAATCAGATTCATTATGATAAACTTAGCTAGTGCTATAGAACCTTCCTAACACACATTGGAATGAACTCACAAGCCATCAAACGCAGTGGAATCTGTTTGCGGTAAACAAACAAACAAACAAACAAACAACCCCCCCCAACCAAACTCTTTTATTTTGACCTCTACAGATTGATCTTGCTTTTTTCCAACAGCAGACTACTGATCCTTTTAAAATGAGGAGAGTCAAGATGACTCATGTTAGACAGAGCTTTATTTATCCCTGCCTCTCTCAAGAAAGCTGTGGGAGCCTAGGCCAGCTCACACACCACTTAATTTTATCTGGAAATTAAAAACTTAGTATACCAAACTGAGCAGGGATGTGGGAGAAGGGAATAAACAATTCATACATCTAAGCTAAAACTCTACTGTTTATGATACTTTTCTAAAAATAAACAATGGATGCCAAATTAATTCTATCAAGAATGAACACGCTTTGAGAGAGTTAAGGGGTATTTACACACAGAGAGTGAGTTGGTTATTGGAAGTGAAACATCAGGTTCCTTTGATATAATTCTATTTCCATTGAAAATGATTACTCTGAAATTTTGGTTTCATTAAAATCAAACGGCAATAACAACTCAATACACCGGGGGGTGGGGTGGGGGTGGGGGTCTGAAGTTGTTGAGAATGTTGGAAAGCAGGCCCGATAATCTCCTGAGGTCACCTCTAGTCTTCAAATTCTGTGAGCCTGAGTCCTTCTTTAACCTCGTAGGGCTTTGTGGGAGAAGAAAGAGGAGACCCCACATGACAGGAGGCAGAGCAGGGCAGCTTGTCATCTTCATACCCATCTTGGCTTATGCATATTTTACATAGTGCTTTCTGTTTGGAAATTGATTTACGGCGATTACAGGTGGCCGAGAAAGCATGATTCGAGGCAGGATTTGAAGAAGAAAGAAAGGACCTTGTCTGAAGCCTTCTCCAAGGCAGGTCATGCTGAGCGAAGGTTCCTTGGTGGGAGTGAAATTCCCCACAGAGCCCTGTCTCTTCACTCCAGCTGACGGTTCTATTGCAAGTATGGTGCCTCTCTGGCTGTCAGTCATTTATGCCAAACCTCTGACCCATGACCTCCATGGGTTATTAAGGGGAATAGCATATATGTGTCAGGCGGGTGATGGCATATGTGACATTGAAACTGTCACTGAGTGGAGATGGGGAAAGCTGAGCACCTGCTCCACAAGCAGCCTCCAAGTCATTCGTGGTGTTAGCATGGGTAGAGAGAGAGAGACTGTGCTACCCAAGGGCCATGTGTGTGTGTATGTGTGTGTGTGGGGGGGGGTGACAGAAGGGGAAAAAGAAAGAGGGAGAGAAAGAGTGAGGAAGGAAAGATAAACAATGGTTCTCTACCTGGAGGTTTCGACTTCTTTGGAGATCAGACAACCCTTTCACAAGGGTTACCCAGGACCATCAGAAAACACAGATATTTACATTACAATTCAAAACAAGAACAAAATTACAGTTATGTAACAGCAACAAAAATGTTATGGTTGGGGGGGATCACTGTGACGTGAGGAACTGTGTTAAAGGTCACAGCCTTAGGGTGGTTGAGAAACACTGGATAAACACAAGATTAAGAGTGTCTTAATGGAATTTTTGGTCTTGTTTACTTCACACATGCAAACCTCTCAATTCCATATACTCGATGACATCACCGCATAGCATAACTATAGAAGAATTTGACCCCTGGAGCACTAGTCATTTGCCTTCCAGATCCTTGGAGTCAGTGGGCTGTCTACTGACAAGTACCAAAAATACCCAAATCATGCTGCTGCCGGATTCTTTTCCATCTGTCCTTTGTAAATGGACCACAGGTTTCTACGTGTAGGCATGCACATGCATCGGTCCTATTTACCCCCCACACAGGACTCTGAGTTAGAAATCCATCAGCTACATAGGCTTACCAACATGCTCAATAGTCTCCAGTTGGTACCAACTGCTACACGACGGTTTATGCCACTTACATTTTCCCAAATTAGAACACTTGACTCAATTCTTTCAGTAAATTCCAGAGAGTCAGAGGGCTTCCTGTTTGTGTGCCGATCTACTCCAGCTGTGGCTTATTCTAAAACTGGATCTATTTCAGATTGTTAAGTCCTCACTAATGGGGCTTGAAAGCAAGAACAATAAATGGTGCTTAAGAATCTTTTATAACAGACCTAGAGAAGGTTTTTAAAAGCAATCCAAGGAAGAGTATTTAGTTTGTAAGCAAGTTAATTCATTTATTCAATAAATAATGAGATATTCAAAGTAGATGACATTTAAACGCAATTGCGTGGCTGGAATAGTCTTTACATTTACCTAAAGGGAAGTATGTTTGAGAATCGAAGTCTGAAGTGTGACTTTAGACCTTATTAAACTTGCTGATAAAATGTGTCAAAAAGGGACAGTCGATCCCTGGGGCTTTGAGAAATAAAGAGCTTCATTCTTAACAGCTTCTGGGTAGAGGTCTTTCTGGGAAGTCTTAGTTATGCACATTTTCAGGAAAAGAATGTTGAAGAAATAAGCGCTTTGATTCGAGATGTCTTCCTGGACTTGTGGTGTGTAAGGACCAGGAATATAATATTTATCCTGATAAATAAAATAATTTATTATAAATGATAACTTTACAAATTACAAATTATGATAAATTATAATTTCTCAGATAAATATTTCATTAATGTAATGTAGCATTTACATTTCTAATACCCATCACAATGCTTTTCAGAGAATTCTGATTGACATGCACTCAAAGAAACTGTGTACTCAGCTTAAATTAGGAGTTGTCACTTGGTAACACTTACAGTTCAGCTTATTTCTGGAAGCTCTTAATCATCCCTGTCTGGCTTGAGGGGGACTCTTCATTAGACACACTAATCCCCTAAGTGGCAGGGTACTGCTTGTCCCATGATGCACTGGATTGTGAGGCCAAGCACAGAGCATCCTATCGGCACGAGTGACATGGGGTGAGGGGTTTATCCTAAGGCTCCATCGATTTGACAAAACTGTGAGAACTGGTGAAGAACTTTTTTTGTGTGTGTGTGCAAACACATGAAATGGTATTATGTAAGCCTACTTATTTTTTTATTTTTGATTCCCTTTCAATGTTGTCCGTCAAGAAAAATATATATGAAACTATTTAAGTTGGTTAATGGTTTTTACTTACTGCTTGTTTTTACTTATTTGTCAGAAATTCATAGATAATTGACACATGCATCTATTATATACGGCTAACTTTCACACCATACTTGTTAATTGGCCCTTTGTTCCTATCTCTGTTCTCATGTAAACAGTACGCTTAATTAAGGATTTATTTCTTGATCAGGAAGTGCTGTATGAAGAACAGATATTTTAACATTTAAAATTAAAAAACATGAAATCTAGGCACACATCCGATATGTTTAGGTGAGGGTCAGTAAAACCTACTCATTGTGTACACCTGGATAACGAATCTGCCGGAAGGGTAACCAGTATCTGCTACAGTGGGTTTTTTTGTTTGTTTTGTTTTGCTGTGCTATTTAGCTAAGGGGAAGTTAGATTTCCTAGAATTCCCTTCTCTACATGATTCTTTTGGTCAGGATTTGCCACAAGAAATTTATCCAAGATTTGGGAGGTACATAGGAGAAAGCAGCCTGTAAGCTCTGAGTGTGGGGTGGGGGGAGAAAGAGAGAGAGAGAGAGAGAGAGAGAGAGAGAGAGAGAGAGAGAGAGAGAGAGAGAGAGAGAGAGAGAGAGAGAGAGAACGCCAGGCTTCCTTGGGCTCTTGGTTAGTCTCTCTGGTCTGCGTGCTGGTGCTCCTGATTGGTTGAAGGCTGAGATAGCAGCTTCGGTGGTCTCCCTGAGGCCGTGGGCAAAGATCACGCATGGCATCAGGAAGAAGCCCGCCCACCGTTTATACCGTTGAGTTGTGGATGAAGAGATAAAGGGAGCCCCCATTTGTACCCACAGGCTCCTTTATCTTTTCTCTTTCCTGCTTCAAGCCCAGTGCTTTCTCTACTGTGCTCTACTCCTGGGCAACTTGTTTCAGTTTTACCACCAGCTTCCTGTAAATATTTTTCCCAACTCCCTCAACCTAGTGATGAATCCCTTCTGTCACATCATTTATATAAATGTCAGTTATATAAATGTCCAGAATCAACCTGGCACTGGTATAGACAACTATGAATCAGGGGGCTTAAACAATGAAGGTCCAAGGACCCTCTTAAAGGAGCATAAATGAATGAAGTAATTCTGGTTTAAGAATCACACCATCTTCTTGGTTCTTCCACTCTAAATTTTTATAGGGATAAGGAAACAAAGAAATAAACCTCTACAGTAAGAAAAATATACACGTGAGCGAGCATCTTGGTAAATGGAAGGTGCCGTAGGCTTCCCATTGCCGTAGACTTCATGGCTACGGCAGCTGTTATGAAGGAAAACACTTAACTGGGGCTGGCTTAGAGTTCCAGAAGTATAGTCCATTATCATCACGGCAGGAGACATGGCAGTATGTAGGCAGACATGGAGAAGACTGGAGAAGGAGCTGAGGGTTCTCCATCTTGATCCACAGGCAGCAAAAGGAGACTTTGAGCTACACTGGGTGTAGCTTGAACATAGGAGACCTCAAAGCTGGTCCCAGGAGTGACACACTTTCTCCAACAAGGCCACACCTCCTAAAAGTGTCACTTCCTACGGACCAAGCCTTCAAACACACATCTGTGGGAGCCATTCCTATTCAAACCATCACAGAAGGATATGTGTGCTTCACTCGACAGAGAGGACAATCATAGCTCAGCTCCCAGCTTGCAGCTCATCTGAGCAGAAGCCGAAAAATAGGTGTTTGTGTGTTCTGCCCTAATTTCAATATGCTGATCCTCACTACACACAACTGTAAAGGCCAGATTCACATACAAGCTTCGGATGAAGTCCTATTTTAAATGGCAGTAAGCCAAGATGAAGAGCGAGGGATAAGATGACAGCTAGCCAAGATGTTAGAAGCAGGGGAAGAGCAAGCTGATTTTTGAGGAAAATGAGGGAGACCAAGAGGACCAGTGTGTTCCTACAGATTTTACAGAGTGGATGCCACAGATGGGTGGGTAGTGCCATTGAAAAGTAGTGAAGAATTCTCTCTCAGAGAGTGGGGAAGGGAGAAAGGAGGAAGGAGGGAGATATCATCTGATAAGAACTAAGACCTAAGAACTATCACTTTCACAGTAATTTGCATGCTATGCAGGGCTTCACATATGCTATTTCATTTATTCTCATTTATTACAGTATCTGCTATTTTGGATGTGAGGGAGTCAAAGATAAATCACTCCTGGTTCCTGCCTTCAAGGATTGCAATTCATGGGGGAAACCAATATGCTCAAATCCAAGCATAAAATAAGAATGAATATGATTGTTCTGGTGTGTGTGTGTGTGTGTGTGTGTGTGTGTTTGCACTTAACAAATAGAAATAAGGGGTGGAAAGGAGACTGGATGATACAAAAAGCACATGGATAGAGGTACAAGAAGGGTTTGGAGAAGACATCTTGAAAGCTTCTAGGTAGAACAAATCATTAGAAAATGTTCCACTAAGATACTGAAAATTCATGTGTGCATTCCTGAATCAGGTGGTGGGATCGGGGGTGAGGTCTACGTCCTCCTCTAGGAGCAGTGTGTTAATTAGTCTACAGCCTGTTTGCTGGGAAGGCAAGTGCAACACAACCATTGTTTTCTGTCAGCAATGGGGATGCTTTCTCAACCATCAGGAGCCAGAGAGGATGCTGGACTCATTGTGTGTGGGGGGGGGGAAGCTACTGCCCTTAGCTTTCGTAGTGTTCTGCTGAAGGTCAGCCAGCAGTGTTGCTGTGAGCTGGGCATGACCAGGAAGAAGAGCACGTACATTAAAAGTTTATGGTAAGTGACTTGGTCTTCCCCTCCAGCCTGGTGTCTGTTCCCTGTCCCCAGTCTCCCTGACTGAGCTGCTGATGTTTCTGGTCACACTGCAATGTTTGCAGTTCCGTGGATGTCTCATCCCTCTGTGTCTTTGTACATCTCCCTGCCGTTACCTTGCAATCCTCCTCTTGTTCATCCTTCAAACCATCTCAAAAGTGCTCCCTGGCTCCTGACTCCCAGGAAGATATTTTGCTAACTCCATACTGTAAACTGTTGACCCATCCTTCAGGGTTGTGACTATTATTTATGTGACTGTTACTCCATGCACACTATTTCATGTGCTGGCACTCATCTATCACCTATATATTAAATGCTTTTGTTGGGTAAATCACTGTGCATACTATGGGCGTTTACTGATAGTAAACAGAACAGAGCAGGCTCCTGGACTCAGGAAGTTTGCATCAGAAAGATGTGAGTTTAACGGAGGGGTATGGGGGACAAGTGTGGCTCAGTCAATGATGTATTTTCTTGGCAAGCACAAGGACTTTAGTTGAATCCCTAGCATCTACATAAAAAGCAGGATATGATTCTGGCGGTGGGAAAGCAGAAATGGGAGGGTCCTGGTAGTTACTGCCAGCCAGCCTCATCCACTTGGTGAGTTCCAGACTAGTGGGAGATCCTGTCTCAAAGTGGGATGAACACTTGAGGTCCTTCAGCCTTCTCTCTCTCTCTCTCTCTCTCTCTCTCTCTCTCTCTCTTTCAAAAATGAAAGGATGTTGAGCTCAAGTTGATTCATAAAGCAAGTTGAGCTTCAAGTTTAGTGTAATTTTTTCTGTATTGACGAAACACTCACATTGTTCAATTATAATTTCAGTCTGTTCTACAGTCACTGCTTTGGAGCTGTGCACCCACTGTGCTGTTGGAGTCCTGACTAAGCTATTGCACAGCTGATCCCCACTGCATTCTCTCACTAGTGGTAGTTAGACTTTTGGAAGCCTTTGTTATTTTGTAGACTTTGGCTGGCTCTGGGCTTTCTGTTCCGACTTGAAGAATAGTGTCTCTCCATCCTTGAGTTTAGGGGCTCCATCACTCCAAGTCTCCATTTCCCTGGATGCCCTTTTCCCAGGGTACACTATGTAACACTGTCTCCTAGAAAGCATCTGTTTTAGGTTATGTTTGATTCACAGACTTTTGAGTAAGGATGCCAAGGCAGCATTTCTCCATGGGCCATCCTGAAGCCTATTCAACCTCCTCACACCCCCATTCATTCACCATGGTTCATTCTGCCTCAAACAACAAGTGTCTGTGGTTCTGCTTCCTTGCCAAGCCTTGGAAAGTGCCAGTGGAGTCCTGGCCTGGCAATAGGCTCTCTTTTACCTCTCACACTGATGGAGATGCTCAACTAATCCATTTCCCTTTACAGAATTACTTGCTTAACTGTAATCTAGCCTAGTGCTTCTCAAACTGTAGGTCATGGAAATAGCTATAAAGTACATTTAATTCTGTGGCTCTCTTTTGTGTAACTTTCCCTGGGGGACATAAAAAGTATCTATCAACTCTAGCTGGGGAGACCCTGGCATATTAAAGACAGGGTTCTGTTGTGATCCGGTGTGGTGGAGTTTATGGAGATGACTTATAGAAGCATGAACCAGTGGCGGCTCCTATTACAAGGTTGCCCTGGCAACCTGTAGGCACCCCCCTGCAAAAATAACACCCCAGGGAAATGTTTACATTTGATATAGTGGATTTTTTCGATGTCCTGGAGGGGAGGGGTCTCTTAAGGAGCTTGTGAAGACTTCCTCAAGGTCTTTTAAGTCTCACAAGCCTTGAGAACCTCTCTTCTCCCTCCACAAGGCAGTGTTTATAGACTCAATACAGCAAGGACCTGATGTAAGTCCTCACAACTACTTTGTTTCAAGCCCATATAGTCATGCCCACCCCCCAAAGAAACAATCACGCTATAACAAGCACTAGACGATAGGAACTGAATAAAATAAAAACATCAGAATAGATCACAAGTCAAAGGGACAAGTTTTATAAAACTTGAATGTATGTGTGTTTATTATGATAGAAAATACAGTGTGTCATATGGGTGATAGATGAGAATCCAAACTGGGAAAGGGGGAGGTCAAGACAGGAGGATAAGGAGGGGGAGGGGCAAGTAACACCAAGACTGTTTGATAAAGTCTTAAGGAATCTTATATTTATATTTACCTAAAGTCACACTCAATACATGCAAGTGTATGCATATAGTATATTAAAGGAAGTTATACCACCAGAGCCGACACTGCTCACAAGAACCATACACTGACAACGAGAACAAAACCCAATACCAGACACAAGAAATCTCCTTTAGAATGGTTGGCCATAGAACTTCAAGTGGCTCCCAAAACAATAGAATATGGATGGCTGTTGCCTTTGGTTGCCTCTCAAAGGTTGAAAGTAATTCCCTGTTGCTGCAGTGCACACTCAGGACACAGGGCTCAGGGCACAAGGCTCAGGGCACAGGGCTCAGGGCACAAGGCTCAGGGCACAGGGCTCAGGGTACAGGGTACAGGGCACAGGGCACAGGGCTCATGGCTCAGGGCACAGGGCTCAGGGCTCAGGGCACAGGGCTCAGGGCACAGGGCTCAGGGCACAGGGCTCAGGGCTCAGGGCACAGGGCACCAGGCACAGGGCTCAGAGGATCCGACTTAGTTCTCACCTGAAAGCCTTCTTCCTTTAGTCTGATTCCCACTGCTCTAAAAAGCATTGATGCAAGCTGGAAAGGGAGGGAAACAATTCATAGTTCCACTCAGCCGTGACACCCAGGAATCACAACGGTGGTCACTATGGCAAGAATATCCATAAAGGTGCAGTCAGAGGCACTCACATGGACTCCAGGTTTGCTGAATTGGAGGGAAACTTTACCTGGTGCTGGAAACCTAGCCAGTTTCCCAAGCCTGGTGAGGTCATGGGTCTTAGAAGAGAATCTACCACAATGGCTTTGTAATTCCTAACTACATTATATATCTTGTCCTTATACCCACAGATGAGTATAGTTCCTTCTCCCCATCCAAGAAGCATCTCCTTACAGCAATGAAGATAGTCACATAGATCTATAACCGCACAATGCGGAGACCTGTAATAGATCATGGGGAGCCCAACCCCAGCGGATACATGTGTACCACATCTTCCACGTGTGTGGCTTTAGGAACATCTCAGAAGATGGGGCAGGAAGAGTACCAGAGCCAGAAGACCAGCAAGTCTGCTGTGACATTGTGTCTCATAGAAGTGGCTGCATAAGGAAGATCTGAACAATGGCAGTATCAATAGACATGCTAACTTGGCAGGGGGAAATCTCACAGGTCTCATTTGTGCACAAGAAACTACATGTGTGCTGAAAGAAGGAGAGTTAACCTCTCCTAGGAATGAGCCCCCCAAGTGGTTGTCCAATGCAAAATTGTCAGTTCTGAGAGCATATACACACTGCCAACAAAAATGGACTCTAAAGATTTTATGTATGTATCCGTGCAAACACACTCATGCACACACACAGACAGAGGCAGAGAGACAGTGACAGAGACATGAACAGAGACAGAGAGACAGAGACTGAGAGGCAGACAGACAGACAGACAGACAGACAGACAGACAGAGAAACTCAGATATAACAATAATATTTGAAGAAGAAAAGGCTACCAATCTGTCCTAGCAAGGAAGGACACTTGGGAGGGCTTGGAGGGAGGAAAGGGAAGGGAAAGGTGATATAATTTTATTTTAATTAAAATGTATAAAATACAAAAGAAAAAGTTTGAAAACTATGGTTCCGTATTAATCCATTTACATTTTTTCCCTTTTCCTTTTACCCTGGTAAACCTGATTCTAAACAGGTGTCTTTAAAAATATGCTTTAAAATGATTTCATTCTGCTGTCTGCCCAGACAGGCAGGAGGTGAGAGTCGCCGCTTCCTGTCTGTGCTGTCACCTGCACCCTGAATCTCTTAGGCTTTCCCCAACCTTACTCTACAGAGAGCCCTAATTTTGATAGGCCGTTTAAACAATGCCCTTACCATCCTGGCAGTTGCCATCTATTGTTCTGAAGGTTCTGGTTCCCTCAGCACCCTTCAGAACTGGAAGCCAGAGGAATATAGGCTGAAAACCAAACCAACCCTGTCCATCATATACCTTCATGTTTTCAAATAGCAATGAAATTATTTTACCCCATACCCAAAATCATGATTTCCTAAGAACTTACAAAATGATTTGCCCACAAAAGCAAGTCTTCACACATACTTTCACTCCAGACTAACTGGAACATCCGCTTTGATGTTCCTCAGTATAAATAATAACGCTAAAAGGACAAACTCCCTAACGCTGATTCTCAATCACATTTGATGTTATGGAAGATAAACTTGCCTCTTTGTAAAGGAGCTAACTAAACACAAGGTCCCAGAGGAGCTGAACGTTGTGCAAATTTCTGAATGAATCTCTCAGGATTTGTTTTTAATCTGAATATTTAATAGCGTGGCATTGCGGAATTTGAATTATACTACTCAATTTTAATGGTTAATCTGCTTTAAAAAAATACACAAGCTTAATTGTGACATACGAAAGTCCTTATTTAGGGTAGATTTCTAATTTGAGTGCTGTCGTCCCTGCTGCGTTAAGAGTCTCCTGGGTGCTGGTTTTTAAGAGAGTGTGTGCGCCTTTACATCTCGTCCTGAAACAATTTCTCTTCTCTGCATCGGCCCCAGCCTCCACGCAAGCCAGGAGCAGACAATAGATCCAGCCTAATGGAGTTGTGTACTCGCCATCTGTAAGAGCAGCTGCTAGCCCGCATCTGCACAATATGGTGGGACTGAGAGCTCTGCTAATCTGCATAATAAGGAGGAGGCTCATTCCACTCCAGCTAATAATCGCGAGCAATGTATGTACTTCATTCCCTTACTGCGGAACCCAGCCAAGTCGCTTTCCTGAGTTGGGTAGACAAGGGTCAAGTGAGCCGGGATGGCCGTGGAGCTAGGAACCACTCGTTTACAGCTTTACGTTGCGTTGGTCCAGTGGGACCAGGGTTTGGGCTGTCTCTTGAGTCATGCCCTTATGAAATTCAGAATTGAGGGAAATAGGACAAAACACACACTAGCAAATGCTTTTGAAACAATTAGAGTATTTGAACAATTTGCATTTAAAAAAATGTTCCCTTGGGGAAAACAAGAGTACCAGCAAGTTTGTGGATTAATTGTGAACTACTTTGAGTAATTTGGTTTTCATTGATTTCTTTTTAAATGGCTGTGCCCAGCTGAAGTCTGACCTCGAAGCTGTATTTGTGCATTAGCAAATCAAATTTCTGTTAATTTTCATTTATGATGCTGGAATGAAATGCTGTCACGAAGGCATTAGCTCTGAGTAAAAATAAAATAAAATAAAATAAAATAAAAGGATGGATGATTGTTGAAACAATAGTTTTGTAGAATGGTCTAAATCAGTTTCTTATTAAAGGTTTTGCCAAAGTAGCTTAATTATGCTAGAAAAATCCCATGCTTCTGAATAAATATAACTTGATTTCATAGAGTCACTTAGGTGACTGAGATCAAGGACAAGGTTTTAAATCAGACGGTAACTTGTGGGATTTATAGTGCCTGATTATAAAAAGTAGTGAGGTCATTATCTAATTTCATACAGAAAAAATATTTGCATAATTCACCAACCCTTATGAGGTACAGGGAAACGAGCTTTAATTTACAGAGATGGAAGCGTAGGGCGTCTGAAAGATTGTTGCCACTAGCAACCAAAGCAAGTTGCTTATGGTTTACCTCAACTTTTTAATCAGCATTATGTGGTTAGCTTAGATCGTATCTTCAAGGGTGATTTAGAAGAAAATTTTACTGAGTAATTCCCTTTCGGTACTATCAACATTATTGTGTTAGTCAGAGGTGGGTAGGGATGTTGGTGGGGAGTCTGTATAGTTAAACCTGAGTGCTGGTTTCCACCCGTATCACTAACTGATGCTCACAGTACCAAGAATGAAGAAAAAAAAATGTCCCAAGGGAGCGGGAACATCCTCTTCCTCTGTCCCATAACTCTGAAGCCCATGGGTTTCTTCATGTCTTCCCACACCTTCACTGAAAGAAAAATGATAGGTTGTTCCAGAGTGCTTTTACAAGCTTGTTTGTGTGTTTTTTGAGGCAAGGTCTTACGTAACCCAGGCTGGCCTTGCATTCTTTAAGTAGCCAAGGATGGCCTTGAATCCTTGATTCTCTTGCTGACATCCCCAAAGTGCATGAACATAGACATGTGCCCCCACACCCAGTTATGCAGTGCTGGGACTGGAACCCAGGGCCTTGGGCATACTGGGTAAACACTATACCACTGAACTACAGCTTCTGCCCTTGTTTAAAACTATTGAAGGCTATTGAATTATAATCATAAAGAAGAAAATAATAGGTTAATATACTCCAAACATAGGGCTCTTTCATTAAAAAAAAAAAGGAAGTTTAGAAAAACAAAGACAATAGGAGAAAATGGTAATAGCATAAGCTTGGAGACTGGTTGGGGAGGAAAGCATGATGCTGAACTGAATTTTTATTTAGGTTCTATTAATCCATTAGTGTTTATACAATGCATTCTTCTCTGTAAGTATTTGGGTCATTTATTTAGTTGCTAGGTGATTGTTTCTTTCTACACACTTAAATGGGAATCCTAAGAGAGCCAGAGATGTTCCTCCTGTATTCCCACCAGCTGTAGCAAAGCAAGCCCTCCATAAACATCGCAGTGAGTAACTGGTGAGAATAGCTCCAAGCATCCCGCCTCCCAGGGAGCTTTTCCAGGATGTTCTGGTTGCCACTTGGAAGCCTGGGTCCTGTTTTCAGGCGATCTTCATGCCAAAATGTCCCTAGTTGAACTTGAAAAAGAGAGAGAAACCCCAACAGACCACCACAGCAAACATATGTGTGTTTCCGGAGAAGATGTAAGTAGGACTTCCTTTTTTCAGAAAAGAAAACCAGAAAGTTTTGAGAGATGATTCAGCAAGCAGGAGGCTGGTTATGCAAACCTAAGTTTGGATCCCAGAATCCATGTAAAAAGTTAGATGTGGCTGCACAGGTCTGTAATCCCAGTGCCATGAAGGGCAGAGACAGAAAGATTCCCTGGGCTTTCTGGCCACCAGCCTAGCTCTGAGTTTAGTGAGTGACCCTCTCTGGTGCAAATAAGGCAAAAGTGATAGATCAGGGTATCTGCTACCCTATCATTTTTATCTTTGTGATGTTGTCTAGGGCAACATGGTTATATTTAAATTAATCGCAGCCTACCTTCAGGTCTTTAATGCAGGTCCTGCCTAACCGGTTTCCCCAATGTACTACTTCTTGCTTTGTACCCAACTGCCCTTGGTACTTGTGGTGGTTTGAATAGGTATGGCCCCTGTAGACTCATGTGTTTGAATGCTTTGCCCACAGTGAAGGGCACCATTAGGAGGTGTGGCCTTGTTGGAGAAGGTGTGGCCTTGTTGGAGGAAGTGTATCACTGAGGAGGCAGGCTTTGAAGTCTTCAATGCTCAAGCTATGCCCAGTGTGGCTCACAGTCTCCTGTTGCTGACAGATCAAAAACTCTCAGCTGCTTCTCCAGTACCATATTGGCCTGTATGCTGCTAAGCTTCCTGCCATGATGGATTAAACCTCTGAAAGTGTGATCCAGGCCCAGTTAAACGTTTTCCTTTTATAGGTTTTGACTTAGTCATGATATCTATCCCTAGTTATCAATAGAACTCTAACTAAGACAGTGATGTTACTGTCACATTTTGGTTCTGTACATATTTAAAATGTCATATGCATTGCCAATTTTTAAATCACTCATATGTGTTTCCATATATTTCTGCCATTTTAAGTCCAAACTTCTATCTCATATCATTTTTCAGAACTGTGGTGAGAAAAAAAAAAAAAAAAAACAAACTTCCAGCTTGGTTTGTCTGAGAAGGTATTTGCATTTTGCTTTTGTGTCTGAAGACGTTCTTGATGGTTCTAGAAGTGCAGGTTGACACCTGTCATTTCCCATTGCTTGAAGATCAACATTCTGGCCTATGTCGTTTCTATCAAGAAGCATTATATGTTTACATTGACCTTCCATAGGAACTGGTTCATTTTGCTCAGGATTGATTTTATAATTTTCATTTTAGGATAGATTTACTATAACTTTATGTGAGTGTGAGGAAACTATTAAAAACCATGGTTTTGTATGAGTCCCTTCTCTTATAAATATAAGCAGAGAGGAGAAAGGGTGGGAAAATTGTGCAAGGTGAAGGAAAATTCACCACTGCTGTCATTAGAATATGAGGTCATGGTGGGATGAGCACCACAGTTCAGAGAGGGAGAATGACCTTTCCCAGATCATGCATCTTATACTTGACAGAGCCAGGGCTGTGGTCTGTTTTGACACTGCTTTCTTATCCTTAGGGCTAGCCTGCTAGACCAAATAGTGAGTGCATGGTTAAGTTGATGAAGAGTTGCCTGTTTTCCACAGTGGTACCACTGTTTGAATTTCCACCAGCATAGATGGGTGCCCCAGAAGTTGTGTCTCCACCTGCACTCAGTGTTGTCTGCATTTTATTAATCTCAGCCACGTTAGTAGATGGGCAGAGGTTTCTCAACATGGCTTTAATTTGCATGCCAGGGGCTGACCCTGTTGACTTGCACTTACGACTTCTTTGGTAAAGTAATTGCTCTAGCCTTTTTGCCCATTTCAATCATTCCGTTTTCATACTGTTAAGTTTTGAGAGCCTTTCCCACATTTTGAGCCCAAGTCTGTGATGGTTTGAATGAGAAGTGTACCCAGAAGTTCATGTATCTGAACACTCGGTCCCTGGTTGGTGCAACTATTTGGAAACATTATGAAACCTTTGGGAGGTGAAATCTTTCTGGAGGAAGCACATCACTGGCGACAGGCTTTTCGGTTTTTATTGCTTGCCCTTACTCCTGTCCTTTCTTTCTGCTTCCTGTCTGTAGATCAACTATGATATCTCTGCTTATTGATTGCCTGGCCAATGTTCTAGTGGCCATGCCTTTTCCATTGTGATGAACTCTCTCTTTCTCTCTCTGTGGAACTGTAAGGAACTGTAAGCCCAAAGAAACCCATTCTTCCCTAAGCTGCTTTTCGGCAGAGTATTCTATAGAACAATAAAAAAAATAACTAATGCAAAAGCCTTTGTCAAGCATGTGATTTATCTTTTAATTTTCAATGAGCAAAGGTTTTAAATCTTGAAGTCCATTTTTTTTTCTTTTATGGGTCTTGTTTTGTTTGACACATCTAAGGGTTCCTTAGCTAAGCAAACATAAAGATTTTATAGTGTTTTTTTCTGGTAAATTTTGTAGTCTTCCATTTTACCTTTAGACCTATGATACAGATAGAGCTAATGACTACATGATATGAGATTTAGCTTGAGTTCATTTCTTTGAATATGAATGACTATACATTATAGCATTATTTGCTGAAATCTGTATTTATTGATCAGCTAACAGATACATGCATATTTTGAGAACAGTGTTCATACTTAAAAACCAGCACTTTTGACCTTTTTGGACAACATTCTTCTGCTGGTCCACAAGTCAGTATGACAACCCATCAGTCAAGCACCTCATGATTCAGTCACTCCACAAGCACAGACTTGGCTTGCCCTATGGCTGCTATCAGACAAAATGTCAGCGTTTCAAAAGGGCCTGGAGCATGGTTGATTCTGCTCCAGGATTTCATGGTCTGTACAAGGTAATGAAATGGGCCAACCTTAATGTATCTATTGAGACCAAAAAGAAAATTCCCTTTATGATGACTTTGGGGTTTCTTTATTTAATTCTTTGTTTAATATCTAATCATTACTTGTGTGCATGCCGAACTTGGTTTTACTTCTTGGCCCTAAAGTCATTGCTGTACTCTCTAGTCTCATAAAATGCTTAGAGGAGTACAGTGTGTGAGAGAAATTGACCCTGAGTCCTGCTCATGGAAATAGGGATGCTTGTTATCTGTGTAAACATGACGGTATTCAGGGCTTGGACTTTTATAAAGTGGAATTTCTTAAAATGAGGCATAAGTACATGACAACCATCACTCCACTCTACGTGGGATCAAGATCAGGAATCCATGTCTCCTAAATGTACTGTGGGTGAAGGCAAAGCTGCAGTCTATAGGTCACAGGCTCCTAAGGCTTTTAAAAAATATTTATATATTTGTATGTTTATTTAGTGGTGTGTGTGTGCTACATATGTGGAGGTCAGAGGTCTACTAGTAAGAATTGGTTCTCTCCTTCCACCATGTGACCTGTGGAGATTGAATTTAGGTCATCTTGGTGGCAAGTGCCTTTACCTGGTGAGACATCTCGCTGGTCCTCTCTAGCTATTTTTAATAAAATGATGGTTAGGATGATACTGGGAAACAGAAAGTACATATATTGTTTAAAGACTAAGTAGCTGCTTTTGGGAGATAACTATAGATATTTAATATCTAGTATTCCATCATGGAGCATGTTATCCCTCCTGTTTTTAACCAGAAAGCCTTCCACACCCATTTTTGTTGGCACTTCCCAGTTCTTAGATGAATGCTGGGACAGTATGGGCATTGACTATACAGATGGACATGTAGAATCTGGTCAGTGGGGCCTGCCATGCCTGACTTTGTTACTTTCCCTACAGTGTCTACTTTATGTATTATGAGAAACTAGGAGGGTCTGGCTTATAATATATAACAACATAGTAAGAAAAAGAAAGATAAAACGAATGGTAATGATAGTTAACATTAATTGTAGACTCACTATGTACCAGGCATTCATATTCTCCGTACAGATTAGCACACTCAGTTCCTGAGATATGGAGATCACATACATCCATCTGTTATGGATGTGAGATGTGATAGTCATAGCCTGAGATAGACCTAGTAGGCTTTGTGTCATCTTTCTCCTTAAATGTGGCCTAGCTCAGTGACATGCTCATAATAACAGAACATGGCAATAGTGACAGCATGCCACTGTGTGGCTAGGCTATGTAAGACTGTGCCTTATATCTTGGAGTCAGATTCTCTCCTTTGCCAGCTTATGGAACAAATTACTGTATTGGCAAAGGTCTCTGTGTAAACAATTACAACGATTTTTCCCACAAAGCAGACTTTTTTTTAATACCTTAAACCATGGCTATTCTCAGCAAGATGCCTATAACCACAGACCTGTGACACAGGCTTTAAGTGGTCAATGTCCATTTCTAAACCAAGTCAGCCTGACAGCCTTGGAAGAAACAGGATGGGAGTGAGCTTGGAAGTGGTAGGGGTTTCTTCTCTTAATCCCTCAAATGACACCCTAGGTCTGGCTGGTCCCTTGACTGAGTCTTGTGAGAAATATCAAGGTTGAGGTGAACTGGATTCCTCACACACAGAGATTGTAAGACAAGAAGTGTACATGGCCTCAGACTGCCAAAGCTGTAGTGATTTGCTCCACAGTGTGACGATCTGAATGTGAATGGCACCCAAAGCTCATGTGCTTGGACACTCGGCTCTCAGTTGTTGGAACTGTTTGGGAAGGATTAGGAGGTGTGGCATTGTTGGAGGAGGTGTGCCACTGGATGAGGGCTTTGAGGTTTCAAAGGACATGGATCATCTTCAGTGTCCTCTTTGCCTTCTAATTTCAGATCAAAATGTGAGCTCTCAGCTGTTCCTGCCCCCATACTGTTGCCATGATGGACATGAAGCCTCTGAAATGGT
This sequence comes from Mus minutoides, assembly GCA_902729485.2. Lineage (NCBI taxonomy): Eukaryota > Metazoa > Chordata > Mammalia > Rodentia > Muridae > Mus > Mus minutoides. The sequence goes on from LR749977.1 coordinate 935,910, forward strand.
AGCCAGTTAAACTCCTTTATAAGTTGCCTTCTTCAGAGTGTGTTGTTACAGCAATTGAAAAGTAACCTATATACTCAGAAACAGAAAATTAGTGCGGGAGAGATGAAAGATGATGCACGTTCCTCAAGATCATGCCACCCAGGCTGTAGGCCATGGTCTCTTTGTTCATGGCCATCGTGTGTGTAGTAGCATCCCCAAAGCCTCTGCCACATGAAATTGTGTTTCTCATTTAGAACCCAGGAAGGTGTTTTTCTCCCTCGCTGACCTGCTTTGTGAAGTAGGGTTTTGTTCTGGTGCTCAGGTTGGCTTTGAACTTATAGTGCTGCAGTCTCAGCCTTCAGAGTACCCTGATGATGGATGTGTGCTCCACCCCACCTAGCCTAAGTATTTCTTACATGGCTCTTAGAGGGAGAAATTGTGCTTTTAAAATCTGGAGAGTCAGAAGGAAAAAGATCCCAAGGAACTTGGAGTGTGGTGTTTTCTGTCTGTTTTTATTCCAGGTGGACCCAGTGCTGGCCTGTTTTTATTACACAGTAATTTTAAAGGAGGAAAGGTCTATGGAGAGGGGTTACTGTTCAAAGTCCCAGCTGGGGATCATGGTTAACTTCCAGATAACTGCAAAAGAAAGATGAATATGGTGGGTGAACTTTTTTTCGGTGGTCTCTGATTAAAAAGTGGTTTGTTTGTCTTTCTAGTAGAAAAAAGTATGCCTTTAAAAAAAAACTTTAAGAGAAACGTACCTTTTAAAATAATTTAGAGATTTCATGTCTTTAAAGGTTTTGTTTAAAAATTCAAATTATTGAGAATGGTGGCTCATGACTGTAATTCTAGGGCTCAGGAGACTGAGGGGGAAGATCATGAGTTTGAGGCCAGCCTAGATTATGTAGCAAATTTTGAGACTGGCTTGTGTTACATAGCCAAGATGTCTCAAAACAAACAAACAAAAAACCAATAATCAACAACACATTAGCCCACTTCCATGTCATCTGTGTTCTGTCTTTCCATCTGCATGGCTGATATTATCTGATTAACACTGTTTGTTTGTAAGACTATTAGGGCATTTTATGCCTCTGCCCTCACCATCATGTAAGTTGTTAATTGCTTATAAAATACATACCTACCTTTATTATTTCTCATTAAGAACTCTAGATAGGAGGCTGAGGAGACAGCTCAGTTGGTAAGTCCCTGCCACATAAGTTTCAGGACCTGAAATCAACCCTCAACATTCACATTAAAAAAAAAAAGTATGGTAGTGGCCACTTATAGTCCCCAGTGCTGGGGAAGCAGGGACAGGTGCACCTTTGGGCCTTGCCAACCAGCCAGCTCAGTGAAACTGGCATATCTCATTTCCCAGTGAGAGACCCTGTAAAGCAGGTAGTGTTTGAAGAGCAACATATGAGGTTGACTCCTGGTCTTTACACACATGTGTTCGAATACACACACACACACACACACACACACACACACACACACACACACAGAGCCATTGTCTTTAGTGCTTTCTCTCTGTCCAGATTGAATTTGACTATGAGGAAGCTTCACCTCTGGAGAGCCTCTTGCTGGAACAGTGGAAATAACTTGAACTGTCCTGCTTAGAGGTTGTTAAAAAATTTCAGCCCAACCCTCCTCCAAAGGGAGAAACTCAACAGGGCCACTCTAGTCACAGAGCACTCGGGTTTGATGTTGCTCTGGCTTTCTGGGACCCCAAAGACTTCCTCAGGCTACTCAGTTTCTTGTGTCCTGAGCAGATAGATAGCTTTAGGCATACTACAGGTTCCAGAACACAGTGCAGACAAGAAATGAGCACTGCACAGTACCCCAGGCGGGGTTCTGGGGGTGACTGTCAGGAGGAACACATGAGTGAGTAGCTCATTTAGTTCAGTCCTCCCATCAAAGACAGACCACCTTCTTGGACTCTCTCAATATCTGAGCTGTATATTCAAACAAACTTTGGATTTGATCATGAAAATCCCAACTCAATCACCCACCAATCATGATTCCTGTACACTGTGAAGTATTTGTGATGTTTGCGTAGAGGGCAAGGAGCGGAAGCCCTGACTCTACAGGGAGCTTTTCAGGCAAGCCTCTGCCTTTGAACTGTAATGAGGTTCATCCTCGGCTAAGCTTCTAAGACTCCCACACTCAGAGTTTTGGATGGGTCCTTTCTACAGTGCACAGTGTCCTCCTGGCCTCTTCAGACACTTTGGTTTCTAAGTTTAAAGTTTTAAGATGATCTAGTTCCATTTGCTCTTGGCATGACTTGAAGAAACACACAAAGGCTTTCGGAATGCTTTTAGAAGACATTCTGGATGACAGTGTGTTCAGACCAAGATGGGGCTGAGTTGTATGCTAATGAATCAGAAACACACAGACAACATTTTTCTTAACAGTTAACAGTGCTTTTAATATAGGACAAGACTAGATTGAGCCAGATATAGTTTCTTTTTCTAACTCATGATGCTGCATTGCTGAATCTCGAGCCTAACTTGTTGAATTCCAAATCCAGCTTGCTCTTGTCCCATGGCTTTTGAATGGTATTCTATAGCATATCTAGTCTAGATATAATAAAGTCCTGTGTTCAGGAGCCATGTGACCTTGTGCCCTCTACATATACCCTATACATACTCATTACAGTGGTTGGGGATAAAGCTGTGAGCTGGTGCTTGCTTACAGCCCAGATTTTCTGCTTCCACCAATGTTACAGAGTATTCTGGCTAGTTTCTGTCAACTTGACACAGACCTAGACATATCTGGGAAGAGAGAATCTCAACTGAAGAATTTTCTCCATTATGTTGGGCTGTACCAAGCCTGTGAAGTCATTTTATTGATTGTTGATTAGTGTGGGAGAGCCCAGTCCACTGTGAGTGGTGCCATGCTTGGGAGGTGGGCTTAGGTTATATAAGACAGCAGGCTGAGAAAGCCATGCGTGGGCAAGCCAGGAAACAGCACTGCTCCATCGTTCTACTTCAGTTCCTGCCTCCAGACCCCTGCCTTAAGTTCCTGCCTTGACTTTCTTCTGCGATGGACTGTCATTTGGAAGTATTAGAGGAAATAAATCCTTTATTCCCCATGTTGAATCTGGTCCTTGGTGCTTTTCACAGCAATAGAAACCTATTAGGACAGAGTGCATGTATTAGTTATCTCTCATTGCTGTGACAGAATACAGTGTCAAAGCAATTGTAAGGAATAGGGGCTCCCAGGTCACGGTTACAGTCCATCCTAATAGGGAAGTTAGAGCAACAGGAGGTCAGGTGGCTGGTCACTCACACTGTATCCACAGTCGGAATTAGAGACAGATGGATGCTAGCTCATTTTCTCCTTTTGATTCGGTTTAGGATTCCCCAGTCCATAGAATGGTTCCATCCACATTTAGGGTGTATCTGTTCATGCCAATTAGCCTAATCTAGATAATATCTCATAGCCAAGTCCAAAGAAGTTTCTCCTAGATGATTGTAGATCCTGTCAAGTTACCATTGAATATTAACCACCGTGGTTAGTGTGTGTACTCTGGGATTCAAATTCTTCCTCTTCTTTCTGTTAACCCGGTAACTTTAGGGAAGAGGGATGACTTTTTCGATAAGAGTGGGAAATGGGATAAGATGAGTAAAGCTTTAGATAAAATACTTAGTTTTTTGTTCTGTAAAATGGGGATAATCATAATATAGAAACTGTTTTCTGGAATTACTCTGAGAATTGATTAAAGTTGAATAAGTTAGAGCACTTAGCACAATGTCTGGCACAAAGTATGTGTTCGATGAATGTTAGGTATTTCTGCTCTCTTAAACATCTCTACAGCTTCTATATGTACACCAGGCATTGTAATCCCTGTAGTGGGTGTGATGGATTATTCTGTGATCATCAGACCATTTCGGAAGTAGGTTGAAAATCTTGGCCAACAGGATTATCATACAATGTAAGGTGCCATTGGCACAGAAGCGGTGGATAGATGGCTTTTAGATTGAATTCAAACACTAGCACCACCAACCTGCCTCAACCTGCTTTAGAACATCATGGAATAATCTCGGTGCTGGAAAGCTGAGATAGAGTTGATGACTCTGGGCTTTGGCTCAGTTGTCACAGAAAGCCCCATGACTGGGCATCAGCCCGCATCAGCACTCTTCAGTGAGCCTCTTTTTCCCCAGTGTGCACAGATGGGTGGTTCTTTTGTGAGCCCGTAATGACTCACAGACCCCATTCAATCGAGGCAGCCATGGGAGCGCTCCGGTCATCAAGCAGTCACCGTGCAGGGTGATCTATTGTGCTTCAAAACATAGTCTCTCGCCACTGGGGATTTTACAAAGCCAAAAGTGCCAGACAGGAGAAAATGCGTTGATTCTGGAAAGCTTCAAAGCCAAAAAGTAGACACTGTCAGCCCTCACTACCATCACCAGCTTTCCGACCAGTTCTGTCATCCTCTTTGGAACTAGCTACGGGTTAGCCAGATAACCCTGGAAGCTAACAGCCTCTATGCCAATGCTTCTTCTGGGAGTCACTGGGCATGGCATGGCTGGGAAAGGTTCGTAATATGCTTTTCTGATAAGGTTATATGAGTTTCTAACCTCCCTGCCGCATGTGTGTACACCCCTTTGCATATGTACATATGCCCAGTGATATACCCAAGGGCAGTCATGTTGCTTTAGATACTGGTATCACAGGGGTTTACTGGTTTTCTAGGGCTTTTGTCTGAATGTGTATTTTTTTTTACATTTAAGCTTTTTAAAAATGCTAATCTAAAAGTGTGTGTGTGTGTGTGTGTGTGTGTGTGTGTCTGCTGTTTGTCTGTCTGTCTTAGAGTTAATACTGCTGTGATGACACATCATGACCAAGATCAAATTGGGGAGGAAATGGGTTATTTGGCTTACATTTTCCTGTTGCTGTTCATGATCAAAGGAGGAGGCCAGGACAGAACCTTAAACAAGGAAGGAACCTGGAGGCAGAAGCTGATGCAGAGGCCACCGAGGGATATTGCTTATTGGCTTGCTCAGCCTAATTTCTTAAAAAAGCCCATGACCACCAGCTCAGGGATGACACCACCCACAAAGGCCGGAGGGCCTGCTCCACCAATCGCTGAAGTGGAAATTTCTGGTTTCTTTGGAAACTCAGTTGTGTCACGTGATGTTTTTCTGGAAGCTGTCTTTTGAGATGATGTTTTGCTGAGGTGGATGCTTGAAAGGGCATGTGATGTTTGGAAAGAGTTTAAATGGAACCCATTAAATAAATAGTGAGGTGAGAGAACTCTCTTGCTCTTCACTTGTGACTTTGTAGAGAGAAAGGTGCCAAAGAACTCCTCATGGTCTTCCCAGTGATTCTTGCTGAATCCGCTGATTGCGTCGGGTTGGCAGAGTCTCACAGTTTCTGCTGGATCCAGTCACTACTTCTGCTTTGTCTTTGGTGTTTGCTATTGGACGAGACTGCTGATATTCTGATAATGAAGATTGGAATTGCCCCAGAGAAGTACTTCTAAAAGGTCCACGACCCTCTTTGTCCTATTTACCACCTTTCTCTCAGACCTTTTGTCGGTGTGCTAGAAGAGAGGTTAAAGCACTAAAGACCCCTAATTAAAGTAAGGCTTTGAAAAATCTATGCCTACAAATCATTAATTAGGAAAAATCCCTACAGCTTGATCTTATGAAGGCGTTTTTTTGTTTTTGTTTTTGTTTTTTTTTTTTCGATTGAGGTTCTCTTCTTTCACATAACTCTAGTTTGTGCCAAGTTAAAATAAAGTTTCAAGCACAGTGTGTTAAGGTGTCTCATGCCAGGATAAATTAACACCATGACCAGAAGCAACTTGGGGAATTGCTTTGTTTGGTTTATTTGACTTATGTTTTCATATCATAGTTCAACATCAAAGGAAGTCCGAGTAGGGACTCAAGGCAGGAACCTGGAGGCAGGAACCTGGAGGCAGGAATGAAGCAGAGACCATGGAGGCATGCTGTTGACTGGCTTGCTCCTCCTGGTTTGTTTAACTTGCTTTCTTATGTACCTCAAGACCACCTGCCCAGTGGTGGATCCACAGTGGTCTGAGCCCCCGAATGCCTTACAGACTTGCCTATCTGCACAATCTGGTTGGAGGTATTGTCTCAGTTGAGATTCCTTTACCAGATAATTTTACCTTGCATCAAGTTGACAAAAACAAAACAAAACAAAACAAAACCACCAGGACAAAATATATCTTCAGGAATGTGTATGAAGCATGGAACTAATTTGTACACAGGCAGTGAAAAATCCTACTCATGTTAGTTAGTGTGTTCAAAGTCTTCTCAGCAGTGCTTTCACCTAACTGCTGAGTTCTGAATTCACTGTATCTAGAGGGCTTCCATTTAGGAAAGAATATAGAAAAGTATCATGACATGACCTTCTTGTCTCATCAGCATGGAGAATGAGGATGAGATCCTAACTGGTCAAGCAGATCTCTCCTTGCTGTCTTCAGGATCCTCCATATTATTTGTTAATAAATAAACTTTTATTTACCTGAATGATACTTGGTCATTTTGTAGAGGCACTGTCACAATGATGGCTCACCTACCTAGCACTGTGCATAGTGTTCACATGTTTAATGCATCACAGAGCTTTATTGTGGGGTAGCCTTGTCTCCCCAGCTTAGCTCAAACAGAAGAGGCCATCTGTTACATAATTCTAGGCACAGAGTAAATGTCAAAGAAATCTTCTTTGCGTGTGTATATCTTACACATTCCAGATGAATAGAGTCAAACACAGTAGCAGAGGTAGCCATTCTAGTTAACATAATAAATGACAAGACATGGGTTCTGTGCTACCTTGTAACAGTGTGCTGCTACCCACCATACTTTGGATGCAGTATTCTTAAAACAGTATCAGCTTTTAGAATGGAAAGGCCCACGTTTATAGGTAGCTTGTTAAACTGACGTTGTTTAACATAAGCAGAGATTAAGTTACTATTTTTAAGGACTAATGTTGGACTCAGAATCTCTTCCAAGTCTTCTGGAACAGAAAGTAAGGACACACAAGTAAGAGGGAGCCTTCCTTCAGTGGAGGACAGGCTGGCTGAGCAGTTTCCTGTATGCTATCAAGGGGCTATGTGTGGAATTTTCTGAAATGGTGAAGGACAGATGTCTATCAGATTTCACTCCAATGAAATTCAAATGCCCAAGATAACTAATACAAGAAATTTGCCTGGATCATTTGGGTGTGTCTAACATCATCACAGGTTAAAAAGGGAAGAGGAAGAAGAGGAGTCAGAATAATGAGATGCGCACAGAACTGGCTATTGTTGATTTTGAAGCAGGAGTGGGGCCATGAGACAAGAAATGCAGGGAGATGTGACAAAGGAGAAAAGGTAAAGACATGGATTGCCCTAGAGCCTCCAGAGAAGAACGAAGCTTTGCCTATACACTCCTGCTAGTGCACCGTGGCCTGTGTTGAGCTTCTAAGATAGGTAACGTAAGAAAATAAATTATTGTTCTAGACCACAAAGTTTATAGCTTGCTAAAAATACTAGAAAATTAATAATAGAAAGCTAATACTGACTTATCAATAAGTACCCACTGGATATGTCATATGTTCAGTGCTATAGTCAATGCTCTGAAGGGAAACATGAGGGAAATAGAAACACAAAGCATCAACACACACACACACACATACACACACACACACACACACACACACACACAATTTGACATATGTATAACATTTTAGAAAGTAATTAATGAGCATGTTAAATTTCATTTATTTATTTATTTATTTATTTTATTTATTTATTTATTTATTTATTTATGTGTGCGTGTGTATGTGTGCCACATGTGTGCAAGTATCAATGGAGGTCAAAAGAAGGCATCAGATCTTCTGGAACTTGGAGTTACAACAAGTTGTGAGTCACCCAACATGGGTTTTGGGAACCTAACTCAGGTCTTCTGGAAGAGCAACAAGAATTCCTAACCACTAAGCCATTGCTCCTGTCCCAAGAGTGTTAATTACATGCTTACTGTGCTGGGCAGAAAAACTTGAGAATACAGGTTGTTGGGGAGTGTATAAAAGCAAGGAGTAATTGAGGAGAATGATGCATTATGGGAAGATTGGTGTTTCTAATTGATAACTATCTCAGACTCCAATGGACATGGTTGCCAGGTAGTGGTTTCCTACACAGCAAACTGAGTAAGTATCATAGTCCCTCCAGGCACAATTTTAAGCCATTTTCTCTCCTTTGGTCTCTTTGGGTGATTTCACCCATGTGACAAATGCATGCTGTGGTGTCTTGAAAGGGTAACTCCCCAAAACGTATGTCTACATTCCAACCTTCAGGATCTATGACCATGACCTTGTTTGGCAAAAGAGTGTTTGCAGCTGTATTAACAGAAAGGGTCCCTAGATTAGGCCCTTCTGGATTGTATGTGTGGATCTTGGAAATAATGACAAGGATCCTAGAAGGGACAAGTGAGAGGGAGACACAGAGACAAGGAGGACATAGGCAGGCTGGAGTGGGTTGGCCATGAGACCAGCAATATCTAGGATCACAGGGTGCCAACAGAAGCTAGAAACACAAGGGACTACTCTTTCTACAGTCTTTGGGAAGAGGTAACTCTAAAGCACTTGATTTTGAACTTTAAGCCTCAAGAACAATGAGAAAGTAATTCCCTGTTGTTTAAGCTGATCTCTGTGTGTTGGTTTGTTATAGCAACACTGGAAAATACTGAAATACACATGGTATCACTGCTCAGACCCTTATGTCCTTATATTTCTGTGGGAGCTCCAGGCTATTTTACTAAGCTGGAACCCTCTACAATCTACCATATCTCTGTTCCCTGGACTGTTTTTTGTTGTTGTTGTTGTTGTTGTTTGTTTGTTTGTTTGTTTATGTCCGTCTGCCCTAGGATACTAATTCATATCTCCAGCCATTCAGTTATATAAAAGATGCTTAGGAGCAATGCTCAATGTGCCTCTCTTTCTGCATCTTAAATACCAGATCACTAAATTTTCTTGATTTTTTACCTTTGAATATTTCTCAAATCTGACTGCGTTACCAGAGACCCCACCTTTATCACCACTTTTTACTCTACTCTCATTGTCTCTTGCCTGAAAATGTACACCTCCCTCCTAGTGGTCTCCAACCTTTTTCTACCTGGCAGACTGAAGCCTTTTTCTTTTCTTTTCTTTTCTTTTCTTTTCTTTTCTTTTCTTTTCTTTTCTTTTCTTTTCTCTTCTCTTCTCTTCTCTTCTCTTCTCTTCTTTTCTTTTCTTTTTTATTAGATATTTTCTTTATTTACATTTCAAATGCTATCCCAAAAGTTCCCTATTCCTTACCCCCCACCCCCTGCCTTGCTCCCCTTGAAGCCTTTTCAAAATGCAGCCTTGATTGTATTAGCTTCTACTTAGCACCGGCTCAGAAGAAGAGCACAAAGCATTTGGGTATAAACTGAGGAGGGTCATAAGGCCCAGGCTTAACTTGCACCAGGCTCCTCTTTATCGTCTTCCATTCGGTTAGAGTGGCCTCCTCAGAGTTCTCTCCTTTAGTGACCTTGGTACATGTTGTTCTACATTAGAGAGAATTACCATTTGCCTAAAATTACCATCTGACTTATCTCTCTGGCCCTTGTGCCATCTCCGTGGGTGAGTTGTTCCCGATTTTTTAGGGTAGGTGGACTCCTTCTTTTCAGACATTCTTCTAAGTATTCTGGACACCCCTTTGACGCTCTTGTCCCATTGCAACTTTACACTTTTGTTATTTTCATTGATGAATGTGATCCTGTACTGCTAAAGTTTGGGTTGAGAATGTCTCCCAAGGCTCACGTGTTAAAAGCTTGGTCGTCAGGTGGTGCTCTGGGAAGAGAAGGTGAAGCTTTAGGGGATGGAATTTAGCTGAGGGTGATGCATGTCCTTGAGGGGAATATTAGGGGAATGGTCTTTGGCTCCCTGGCTTCCATGAAGTGAGCAATCTTTCTTCATGAGCTCCCACCATCATGGACAGTGTTCATAGACTTGAAAGCAACGGGCCAACTAACTATGCACTGTAACCTCCTCAACAGAGAATCACTAGAGTTGTTTTCTCTTTTAAGTTCGTTGTCTCACAGTGACTAAAGGCTGACAGACACTTATAAGATTGTGTACTTCTTTGAGACCAGAGAAATTGTTCCATTTGTGAATGAACGATGAATGAGCAAACTAAGTTTTGTGTGATGTCAGTATGGCCTGAGAGGGTCCCCTTATGATACCTTACGATTACAGGGACTATAAGACAGGCATCTGGAAGTGTGGTTACCAGATAGACAAGGGAAGAGAGCTCTCTCCCTTTAAGAAAGCATTCAGGGACTCAGCAACATCATCTGCCTTCTAATTTGCTTGGGTATTACAGAGTGCCTCTCGGAGCCAGGTTTGGAGGAAGAAATGTCTAAAATCTATTTGCAGGGAGCGTGCGAGTCACTTAAGCTTTATTTCCCAAGCGCTGCACCAGCTTGTGATTTCAGCAGGTTGCAACAGGTGCACATATTTTTAGCTTTTATGATAAGTGTTGTATACTTATCCTCAGGAGTCCCCAGCTTGAATGCCTGCCATAAACACGAAGCCAAGTGGAGAGCAGCTTCCCCACAGCTTGCTTAGAGAGTAACGAATGTACTCACAACCACAGTTAAAACCCTCAAACAAAACTCTTAGCCTGGAATGGAGGCAAACATCTTATCAAGAATAGGGATAGTGTTAGGGATAAAAGGCTGTGTTTTGAAACTCAGACATGATGGCTAACACTTAACACGGAGACAATTTATTATTGCCTGGAAACCAGAGATGAACCCTCTGAATTGTGCTTTGCTTCAGCTCTGTTTCTCCAGGGAACTACTTCCACGTCAGGCGAGGGTGTTAAGAATACTTTAATTAACTTGTATCAGAGAGAAGGTATGTACGAAAGAACGTGCAAAAGATTTCTTTAATTAGTGAATTGCACCCAGCCCTTGTATCATCCATTAGAAGAGTAGCTAGTTGGTGGGCCGCCTAAGCCCTTGGTGGCATGTTTAGTCAATAAGCTATTCATGACTTTAGCAAACAGTTACATTTTGAAACCAGTGGGAATTCGAGAATTCTGTGAACAATTTCCCTCTGCTACCTCTGGCTACATGGCCAGAATTTAGAAACTGTTTTCTTTCTGAGAAGGATAGTGCTGAGGTGAGCAAGCGTCCAGCAGAGTCTGCACTTTACAGTTTTGTATTAACTGCCCCAGCAGAGAAGCCTTTCTGTGTAACTGCAGTGCCGCAGTCGGATGTGGCCAGGCGAACCAGCATGCAATGCCATTGTCTGTGATATGTGTGGCGTTCATATTTTCCCATGTAAGTTTGCAGAGTCACATGCATTTCACTGTCTCTCCTGAGTGGCCATAAAGCTGAGAGGAAGAACTCTCTCCCTCAGTAAATCAAAAGTTAGCAGACGAAAGGTCAAAATATCCAAAGCCACAAGAACATTAACATTTTGGATATAAAGATTCTCCAAGAAACAAATGCTCGATCTCCCTTTGGAGACGGCAGACGCCTTATCTTTGTGAGTTTACAAAATGGAGCCAAACTGTACCCATGGCCACTTTAGCTAAACCAAGGCCTGGATCTTTTAGCAGCCCACAGTCATTAAAGCTCTCAGAAAGCCTCCCAGGAGCCGATGTGCTTGCTTAAGTATACGCTGTAAAAGGTCCCAGAGATTTACAAGGGGCTGCTTCCCGTTAAACCAGGCACCATCTGATAAACAAGCAATTTTAGCTGCAGGCTAAATGATGCTTTTTGAGGCTTTGATTTACAATGCTGAAGATGATGTATTTGTGGTGTGGGGATAGGTTCTGCTACGGGCTCTGCTGTGATTACTCACCCATGAGCAGAATTCAGGGCTCCAGTCTTCAGTTTGGAGGTCAGAAAATTGCCAGTGGAATGAAAGAAGGTTGATAAGGTTTATTGAGATGCTAAATAGATATAAGAAAAACTTATTAAGCTGGTGCTTTTGAACACTAAGCTTTCTGGGGACCACAGTTTTTGTTAGTCTGCTTAAGTCCCAAGATATAAAAAATAATCTGTGAAATTGATCTGGTAGTCTAATTTTACTTTCATTACATTTGAAAAAGCAAATCTAGGCTTGGTTTATTATTACTGACATTTAAAAATAAAAAAAAATGTCCAATTTAGCATTTATGTAATTGCTTCAAAGCTAAGAAATCTGAAGGCAACTTTGAAGCAAATCAAATCACCTCCAAGAACACGGAGGGACGGATTTGTAGTATTTGAACATGAATTAACTGTGAGAATGCTTTTAAGACTCGTGGCTTTAAGAAATGATTTGCCAAACTTATTTGCCCAGAAGTTTTGTATTTCATAAATATTTGGGTGTTCACTAACATTGACACCATGCTAGTATAAAGATAAAATATGCTGTCTTTTCTACACGTTTACAGTCCAGTGGAGAGAACCATAGATGATTTCACTGAAATGTGACATGTGTTAAGAAAAGGGGTGCAAAGGATTCCAGAGGAAAGGAGCTGTCCTGTTGGAAATAAAGGTATTTTTAACAGATAGAAGGAGTCCTTAATTGGTACCCCTTTTTCTGTTCAATGGCTAGATGGGGAGCCATGTATGCAGAAAGACAGTAGAAAGAGGTGTTTGAGTTTGGGCATATCCCAGCCTTCTGCAGACACAGAACTGTGGTATTTACAGAGAAAGCATTATTCCTTGGAAGTTCTAGTCCATGTGACCCTTGAAGCTGCAGAAACAATTTATCAGTAGGGAAAGGGGGTCCATGGCTAACTACACATGTGGCAGAAGTAGAGCCCTGAGGTCCAAGCTGCCTTCAGATCGTGGTAGAGGCACCAAACTCGGCCTTCAGTCTACCTCTTCTGGAGGGTCCAGAGAACACAGCCTTTCTCTCCTTCCTCAGAACAGGTACAGTCAGGGAGAGTGTGATATGTGTCCCATATCCACCTGGACTGTGCATCATGTTTCTCCAGGAACTTTTGTTTTAGAGAGCCAAAGAAGTTTGTCCATGAGTAGGGTAACATGGAACTGCCTTTGAGGATATTACAGTGAGGAATGCACTTCTCTCTGCACTCCAGCTCTTCCCTACCCCCTCCCATGCCCCTCCCGCTGTTTTCCCATGGATCACGCAGCCACGGCTGGGCTTAAAGGTTAATATGGTGACTAACATTTACCAAGTGCGTATTCTGGGCCAGACACTATTCAAACCATGCATATACGTATTAATTCATTTAATCATTGCAATAACCACATGAGATACTGCTTTGTGGTCTCCATCTCGCATAAGAAAAAAAAACCTAAATGTACTCATGGTCACATGACTAATGAGGTCACAAATACAGGCTGTCACTCACACTCAGCTGTCTTACAGGAAAGTATATGCAACAGCTAATTCTGCAGACCTTGGCTCCCCAAGGATTTAATCCCTCAGACTGGCAATAATCAAGTTGGTTACCAAATCCTTTGTCTTTTTTTTTTTTTTAATATATAGGATGGCTGGAAATTCAGGCAGGACCTCATTTTATTTTCAAATTCTATAAATGTCCCTCTTCTCAGCTTATTCATGGGGAGACACTTAGGAATAAGCCTACAACACACATTCATTTGTTTTTTGTTTTGTTTTGTTTTGTTTTGTTTTGTTTTTCTCCCTTGTTCCGTTGAACCCCGCTCACTCCGCTCGACTCCGCTCGCTCCGGCCACCCCCGTACAGCCCCGCTCGGGCCCTGCTCGCTCCAGTCGGCCCTGCTCGCTCCGATCGGCTCCTCTTGCTCTGGTTGGCCCCGCTCGCTCCAGCCGTCCCTGTTCGGCTCCGCTCACTCTGGACAGCCCTGCTCGCTCCTGTTGGTCTCTCCAGTCCAAGGATTCGTTTCTTATTATTCTTCATAAGTACACTGTAGCTGACTTCAGACGCACCAGAGGAGGGCATCAGATCTCATTACGGGTGGTTGTAAGCCACCATGTGGTTGCTGGGATTTGAACTCATCACCTTCGGAAGAGCAGTCGGGTGCTCTTACCCGCTGAGCCATCTCACCAGCCCCAAATCCTTTGTCTTAACTCATCCCTCACCTTGCTCTCCACACTGTCCTTTAAACCTCGGTTCAAGAGTTTAGGGGAAGACATGCCCTCTCCTGTCTCCCTCTGAAACAGTGCATTGGCTATATAATGGCTGTAAACCATTTAGGACTATGCAAATGACGGCACTCTATAGCAGCCCATTGAGGCACCACTGTAAACACAGACACTGAGTTGCATCCTTTCCTGGATCACTTCCTGTATTTTGGCCTGGTACACATGCTTTTAATATCTACCCAAACACACTGTCTTAGTGAACACAGACCCTTGCATAAGCTTGGTGGGATCTGATAAATTCCCTTGGACTATATATACATATATATATATATATATATATATATATATATATATATATATATACATATATTATATATATATAATATATATATATATATACATATATTATATATATATATATATTTAAGTATTACAGTGCGATTCATTTTATTCTATCCAGTCTCAGTCTAATAATGTACAACTCCCAGGAGCCAACTGTATTTCATGAAGCTTACAATTACTTTTTATAAAAGTAGCAGTAAACCATAATGATTTTTAATGGCATCAATGATACCATTGTATATATCGGTTTCAGTTTTGAAGTAGACTTAAGTTCAAAGACCCAAGGGGACCATTCTCCTCTTGATGCACTTGTGTTACTCCCATTAATGCTAATGGGACAGACGAATGTTGTTTGGGAGGAGACTATATCTGCCCTTAGGAAGGTAACAGGTTTTAATTAGCAGTGCCTTGAATCACACAGAAGTGGCTTGCTTGTCCCCTGTAAACATCTATGGGCTCAAGAGCTGAGAACAGTGATCACAGCCTGGGCTACTCATGGGATCTTCAGACCGGAGACTTGTCGATGGTAGTGACAGAAGCTCTTGTCAGTTGAGAATGAGAAAAAAAAAGCTCAATGTGGGAGTTTTACGGAGACAAAAATCACAGGACTAAAAAAACAAAACAAAAACAAAACATGTTTGTTCAATGCTGGGTGCCTACGTGCCAAGCAGATTTCTGTTCTGGGGTTGTCACAGGGACTTTGAAAGCCACCCAGTTAACCTGATCCTCTGGGAGTGGAGGGTCCGTTTTTGTTTGACTGCAAACTTTTAGCATGAAGGGTGAAAACCTGACCAGGCTGATGTAGCAGGATGGGGTGGTTTCCTCACAAGGTTCACACAGCATAGAGCTTTCTTGGGAAGTAGCTCTCAAGCTGAAAGAAGAAGCCCTGGAGGAGAAGGTAGGTGGCAGCTAGCACTGGGGTTATCTGGCAGCTGTGTATCTAGGAAGGGGCTTCCTGTTTCTCAGGCCAAGGAGATGGGAAGGCCAGTAACTGCCTTGTCTTTATTCGTCTCCAGCTTGCTTGAAGGAAACACAGCCCTAAAACTATGAAGCACAACGATTCGCCCTAGAAAATACAATATAGGTTTCTCTTAGATCCACGTGTGTCCAGCCTGTGGTGTTTGGACCACATGTGGCTCAAGATCCCTATGAGTGTGGTCCAGTGCAATTGCAGTTGACAGTGTCATGGTGGACATTGTCAAAAGTTGGACACCCCCCAAAGTGTTAAAACGTAACATGTTCAATGCAGAGTTGCTGGAGATGAATATCTATTGTGAAGCCAATATTTATATTCGTTACCTATCTGAGAATCTGCAAATCTAGGTCTAAATAAGCATAAATTTTATGTTAACATTCAATGTATCAGTTCTGTTATTACCTCTGAATAAATAGACTGTATTAGAAAAATGATAATATGTGATTCTTAAAAGATTTTTTATTCACATTATAGCATTAAATAACATTGCACTTGAATGTAGTGACTGAATAAGAAACTCAGTCTTAGAAAGAACAATTCCATGTTCCAAGGACTCTGATTAGAATAACATCCTGCTGGTTAGAACTTAACTTTTTCCATATTAATATTTTGGGACACACTTTGCATTAAAAAGGCTTTGAAGACAGTCAGCTATGGAAGAGGATGCTTTCTGCTATTGCTTGAGGAAACAGCCACGTGTAAGGCTTGCATCTGTTGTCTGCTCCTGTTTCATCTTACTTCCTGCTGTGGCTTGGAGGGCGGGGGCTTGGGGGAGGTCCTCTAAGTATTACATATTCAGTGGAAGAAATGTCATGGGCGCACACACTCCACTATGACATGGAGTTAGGAAATGTGGGGTATGATGATCTAGCTACTGAGCTGGCACCCAGAGATGCTCTCCATTGTTAGGGTAATTTCATAGAGGCCTGCCTTCCCCAGAGATCTTTGCACAGTCAGGATGGCTGCTCCACTCCACCACATGTCCCCTCCAGACTTAACGGAGGCTGTAAATGCTATTAGCATGGAAGTGGCTCTGCAAATATTACCCCTCCTTCCTACTTCCACCCAAGTTGGGGCTGGGAGCTTGCACACTGGAAACTGCCTGCTAAAGTATTTTCCAGCCTGAAACAGCGTCATCGTGTGACACATTAGGAGGAGCCCAAGGCAAACATCAGTCTTATTTCTGCCCAAACAGTAGCAAGTCTCTTTATGCAAACTTGGCTGCCTTCCAATATGCCCGTGTCATTTACACCACTTTTGCATTTTTTCATTCCTGCCTGTTTTGCTATGAGTCTTTGTGCATTTGTACCACAAATGTTCCCCATTGGCAACATAGTTCTCAGAAGAACTTGGGGACACAGCTATGAAAACACTCATTTTTTTGAAAACACTCCCTTTTGAGGTATAAGATGGTCATAGTTTTGAGTATTTACATCAGTTCAAGATCCCTTATTGTTTTTTCCCCCCTAAACCCTGAATACTTGTTACCCAAACTATGTTGCCATTACTGTTACTATTTGGACTAATGCATGAAATCACAAGAACACTCCTGAGTCTAGAGACGCAAGGTAGCTGGAGGGGACAGTAGAAGCGGACCCAACTTCGACCCCTGACTGTTAGACCTAAATATGCTTTGTGTTTAAGCAGCTGCATTTGTTTATATGGATAGAATACCTTAGCCTGTTTAATAACAGAGATGATTCATAGGAACAATAAGTAGGAACAATCATCATCTGGGATATATTCAGTGTTTGAGTGAAGACAGGCACTGCACAGGGACATAGGTGTCTGGGGAGGATGCTCATGATACCCAGGCGAGGGTCAAACCTGTGAGGCAGTGTCCTTTGATTTATTGCTGAACTTGTCTCACTGATGGTAGGTGCAGAAAGGCTAGGTTGTTAGGAGGGAAGTCTTCAAAACCTGCCTTGGAGCAGTGAGGGACTAATGTAGGTAGCGACCAGCATACACTGCTTGGATATGTCATATGACTTCAGGCTCATTTCCCCACCCAAACTAGGAATCCCTGGATGCACGTTCAGTGTCTACTACTTTATCTCAACCACAGTGTTGTGTTGAACATTCAGTGGAGGCTGAGTAGATCATAGCTCCTTGAATCATTTAAATGGATAACAGCTATATCAAGCAAGAATTGAATGCCTGAGGACAATGCCCTATCATCTGTAGTATTTAATAGAAACCACTTACAAGAGTCTCTAGCTCATTTTAATTTTGCAGAGGAGGAAACAGGTCTGCAAAAGCATGAAGTGATGCATTCTAGGTCAGGCAGTTAGGAGTAAACTCTGTGCAGGTTCCCAGAATGTCTGCCTCAGAAGAGTCATGGAGCCCTGGGCTTCCATTAAGAGACTGTTCCTGGGCTGGCTAATAAGCTGAGGACTAGCCTGTTCTTCAGGATTAAGGGTTATAATACAACAAAGCTTCCAGAAATTTTCTAAAAAAAAAAAAAAAAAAAAGAAAGCGATTTTTTTCTAGAGTAATATTATTTGGGAAAACTGAAAGTCATCTTTGAAAAACACATTTTTTTTTCCTTCCTCTGGAAGAGATGTTGACCTATGAATGGGCTTTTGTTTTATAATTAGCTGGTTGCCCTGGAAGATAGTCAACAACTCTGAGAAGCCTGTGATGCTCTCAGTATTGGAACGCTGATGCTGAGAGGGATGGGAATGGAGCAATACCTGAGGAAGTGGTGTTACTCGAACTTGTAATTGAAATAATCATGTTCGGTAACACTCCAGTCATGTAATACAGTTATATAATTTCAAATATCTGAGAGTTCCATATGATATCAATTCCACTCATACTGTAGGTTCCCTTAATGAAGAGTCATAATTTAAATTATGCCTTCATAACTTAGCTTGTGTCTCCTTAGCAGCTTTACTCTTGTAGAAAGTATTACACCGCATTAAGGAAGCAGAATTGGTTTTTGGATAAATTACTCCCATAGGGCATTATGACAACCCCTATTTGGCCCCAAGAAAATCCCCATTAAGGCCTTCATTTCTCAGAGACTAACTTGTATGTATTAACATTTCGATGGGTTCCAAAGGTTGATCGGGCAGGATGCAGTTTACAACAAACTATAACTCCAAATTCTTCCTAGCAAAGAGAGAGGTTGGACAGATACTCTGTACAAAGATAAATGGTGAGTACTTGGAATTTAAACTTCAATCACTGGTGAGGAAAACATACTCCTCAGTCATATTTCAGTGAAGCTACTTGTCTTTGACAATGGTTTTGGCAGAGACAAGCATCTCTATTGAAATATAAAACTTCTAGTTTGTCCTTCTATTCTATTGGCAAACCTTGGTCTAGTTTTGACTCTTTTTGGCTAGAGACCAAAAAGCAAGATTCATTGAACATTGAGCAGATTCAATGTGGCCATCAGAATAAACTTGTTTAAATAAAAATAGAGTTATATAATATAATTCAGAGACTAGACTAACTAATGAACTAAACAGGGTACTATTTTATTTTAAGTAGCAGGCTTATCCATAAGGCTGATGAAGGACCCTAGCAAACGCGGGTTAACAAAGTCTCAGGAGCTTCCAATGGCAGAAGAACTGATTCCAGGAAAGAGAGAGAGGAGGAGGAAGAGAGGGAGGAGAAGGAAGAGGAAAAGGAGAGAGAAAGAGAGAGAGAGAGGGAGAGAGAGACAGAGAGAGAGACAGAGAGAGAGAGAGACAGAGAGAGACAGAGAGAGAGAGAGAAGAGATTGTTTTGTTCTCTTCCTGTGGACTGATCCTGTCCTGGCAGCCAGCACATGTCAGCAAGTTCACAGCCCTTAAGTCATCATAAGCTCCAACTTATTGCACACTTGCACACTTCCGAGGAGAGAGATGTCATAGAAATTCAGGTTATGTAACAGTGTGCTGGTATTAACGAGAACAGGCTGTCACAGGCTCGCCCCGTATTTCCTGGATCATTTGATATACTCCTTAAGGCATCTTTTACTGTCCAAGCCAGTATTTAGCAAAAGGACTGAGGTTTTGTATCCTTCCCGTTCTCGTCTGGGGACTTCTGGGCACTTTCTTTTTCTCTTCTGGGTCAACTGGCATGATGACATCAGCCTCCGAGTGTCTCTGAGGCACCATCTCTTAATGATCCATGTAGCATGTCTTAGAGGGCCTAGCATGAACATGTACCAATGAGAATTTGGGGTTCTACCTTGAAGCCAAATTTCACCCTGGGTAATCTCGTTTTTAATTGAGGATGGATCCTAGTTGTTAGGTTAGCGGTGACTGAGAATGGTGTTTTTTATGCCTTCTTCTCCAACACCTTCCCTTTCATCTTAAAGCAAGCCTCCTCAAAGCACCATGGCATAAAAAATAGCCATTTCGTCATCAGTACGGATACTGTGGATCAGGAATCAAAAGGGCAAATGACTCTTGCTTTGTTTCACAATGACTAAAGCGTCTCAAATAATTGGGACTGTCTCAAGAAGTTGGAGTTGGAAGAGTCGGGATGATGAATCCTCTCCCAAGGTGACGTGTGCAGTCACATGCTTTGCAACAGACAAGGGTTGGTTGGAAGACAGACTCAAGTGGGAGGCCTGAGCTGAGTATCCCGTATGTGGCCTCTCCAGCTGGTTTCAGAGTAGGTGCTCTTCTAACAGGAGGTGCAGGTCTCCCTGCGTGACTGGTCTAGTAACCAGCACAGCAGTTGCATGGCCCTTTCTGACCCTGTATCTCAAGTTATTAGTATTAATTATGACATGTTTTGTGACAAACCATACATAAGCATCCCTTGATTCAGACACAGGGGACACATAGTCCACATCTGGCTGAGAGGCATGTCTAAGACCTACAGCTATAGGCTAAAATACCTACATAGTGTCTTGAGTTGTGTTGGGAAGCGTTCAGTACCTATGGTGGTACTAAAACAGCCCATGGTGGTAAATGAATAACAGCCTGCTCATGAATTTCTTCTTCCATCTTAACCTAAGGTATGAAACTTACAGCTTGTATTAGTTAATATTTATATTGAATTCTTGAAACTTTAAATATAGTGACTCAGAAGTTTATCTTCCTCTTCAGAATCAGTCCAGAGATAGAAAGATGAGACCCAGGTAGGTAGCCCTGTTCTATAAGGTCACTCTAGGGCTAAGATTCCTTCTGACCTGGAAGGTAGGTATGCCTCCTCTATGTTATTACTGGACTGTCCATGTGCTTCTTTAAAAACTCCTGTTACATGGAACTGAGGTAACTTTCTTTTCAGTTTCTGATTTCTCCTTTTAATGGTGAGCACATTGACTAAAGAAACCTTGTCTGGTTTTATATCTTTTCTAGCATTTCAAAACACCCAATGCTTTGTAGATTCTTGGTTACTTATCTAAAGATACCACTATGTAATAGTCAAACGGAGAGAGTTTGACACCCTCTACCTTAACACCACCCTGGCTACACACAATCACAGACTGAGTCTGCTTTTGCTACTACAAAAGAATAGCACAGGCTGGGTAATTTATAATGAACAGAAATGCATCAATCCATTATCCTGGAGACTGGGAAATTCAATCCAAGATCTGGCATCTGGCTGGGGCTTTCTGACCGTCACCTAGCAGAAGACATCACATTGCAGACAGCAAAGAGAAGGCAATCAGGAGAAGAGAAAAACCAACTTTCTAAATAACAGCATTGACCTCTTCATGAAGGTGAACATTGGTCACTTGATCACCTCTTAAAAGTCACAGCTCTTAGTACTGTTCTAGTGCAATCCAATTTCAACATGAGCTTTTGTGGAACATGTGCTCGAATTATAAATGTGACCCTGCACACTTTTGGGTGTGTGTTGAGAGGAGTCTGTTTCTCTAGATAGACCTTCAATTTTTGTGAATTTTGATAGTCTTGGCTTTATTCTGCCGCTTATGTCTGGCTTCTGTGAATTTTCATAAAGATTTGCAAAAATAGATCTTTTATGAAAAGCTTAAGACCTTTTTTGTTACACTAATGAAAATTATAGAGTAAATCTAGAGTTATACATTAGCTGGGGAAGCCAGCTGTAGGCATTTGACAGACACTTCACTTCTGCCCTCTTCTGCCAAAATAACAATGTGACCATAAGGAAGCTTGCAAATGCAAATAATATTTTCCTGAGTGTTTTCCCAGACTTGGGATTTCAGTGTGAGTTGAAAAGTGCACAGCCATGTTTTTGACCTGCCAGCCCATGAGTTCAGCTGTTTTAGAAAAACACAGGACCCTGATGACATTAACACCATCTGAGTGTGGAGTGGGCCAGGAATCCTTCTCTACCTTATTTATGTGGAGTGTTCTCACACTTGCAAGCTGTAGCCAAAATAATAACTTTATAGGTGCATAGGTATTTAGGGTCTTTAACTGCAAGTTATTTTGTACATAAAGCATTATAAGAACACTCTTTTTTTTAAATCCCAGATGTTTGATGAAATTAAGATACACTGAGGACATTTTAAATATCCAACAAACAAGGACCAGTCTTGAGTTGGGACCTAGCATGGATGCTTATTAAGTTATATAACTATGTAAGACACGGCTGTAAGGCTACACCACCCAATTGAAGTCAGCTCAAGTCTCTTAGGTGAGTGGAAAGAATAAAAGTCTCAATTCTTTTGACTGTGTCACGTATCTAAAGGATACACTTACGTTTCTATTTTCCCTTTAAAGGCGGTAGGTCTAGAATTCCCCAAACTCTCATACAGTCTGAGAACCTTTGGAACACTTCACTCCATACTTTCTGCTATCCTGGCTTTGATCAAGTAAACCCCTTTCTCTTAAGTTATTGTCAGGTGCATAGTTAGTTAGCATGCCCACTGAACCACTGTAGTAATAAAAGCGTTATGACACCAGGCCAAAGATTCGTTTTCTGGAAATGTCCCTATGCTGACATTAAAGCATTAAAACTATTCTTTGGAGCACAGCCTACGACCAGTACACGGGTCCTGCCCCATCATAAAAAGTTTTATGCAAGAACCATCAGCCTCGGGCTGGTGAGATGGCTCAGCGGGTAAGAGCACCCGACTGCTCTTCTGAAGGTGATGAGTTCAAATCCCAGCGTCCACATGGTGGCTCACAACCATCCGTAACGAGATCTGGCGCCCTCTTCTGGAGTGTCTGAAGACAGCTACAGTGTACTTACATATAATAAATAAAATAAATCTTAAAAAAAAAAAAAGAACCATCAGCCTCATTGAAGTCTGATTTCCGTCGCTCTCAGCTTTCCTCTCTAACATGTTAGCTCGAATCGCATGCACAGGTGAATGCCATTTTGGGCTGCGTGCTTTCACTCTCTGCACATTGTCTAATTGTGAAGCTCTGTGTTGATTCCATCTACCGCACAAAGAAGCTTCTCCAATTGGAGTTGAACAGTGCTCTGATTTCATCAGCTTTCTTCAATGAAGTGACACTCCAGGGTAAGCCTTGAACCAGGTCAACACAAGACAGACTCTGTGCTTTGTGCTTTGTAGAAATATATGGAAGTGGGTTTTTTAAATTTATATTTATTTTTTTTTGTCTTTTGTGTTTTGTTTTGGTTTGGTTTGGTTTTGTTGAGAGAGCATGAAGTTGGGTAGAGAGAAAGGAAGATCTAGAAGCATTAAAGGAGGGGAAAGAATATGATTAAATATATTGTATAAAAATTTAAAGCATATCTAATTAATCAACAAAGTCAAAGCCTTGGGGCTGCATCAACAACTCTGATGTGATTTGTCCCGTCTCTCTCTTTCTTCTCTATTGACCTCCTTCTCTTCTCTCCAGTTGGAGCCACCTCTCAGATGTTCCGTTTTCTACTTCACGTCACCTGTCCAAGCACCCTCCCCTCCCACCACTGGTCTCTTTTTACTTTCCTGGTTTCTGTGAATACTCCAGCTTATATACATACCTCTAAGGATGTGGAGCCAGCAAATACAGATGAGAGATAACCTGCAGAGTCTGTCTTTCTGGGTCTGGGTTATCTCACTCAATAAAATCGTTTCAAGGTCCATCTAATAACCTGAAAATTTCAAAATTTTGTTTTTTCATAGATGAATATTATTCAGCGATGTATATTATATGTATCACATTTTCATTATCCATTCATTGAAGGACATATAGGCTGTTTCTATTTCCTGGCTGTTAGGAATAGGGCAGCTATGAATATAGCTGACCAAGCATGTGTGGCGTAGGGTATTGAGTTAAAAGAACTTAAGCTACTTGGGTTGGCAATACTCCCCACAAGAGCTATATACCAATAAAACCCCTAGTACAAGGCATAAGAAATCTTCTTTCAAATGCCTAGTTAGGGTAGTCCTTATGATTCCCAAAACAATGTAGATTAATGAGGTAGTCCTAGGTTGCCTCTCCAGAGTTGAAGATGAGACTATACCTCTGAAGATACCCTACCTCTGAGGACACAGGACTTAGACTATTTGAGCTGGATCTAACCAGGAAGACTTTTCCAGCAGTCTAGCTTCCATGGTTCCAGAATACTATGCAAGCTGTCAAGGGAGGGAAGCAATGAAATAGTCTTACCAGCTGCAATACTATGAGCCATGACAATTACCAACATGGCAAGATATGCATACAGGCATGTGTAGTCACATGTCTGTGGCAACCAGCAGCTATCTAATAAGACTTAATACTCACTCAACAGAGAGGATGTCATGACTGGTGCTAGAAATCTAGCCAGCTTCATGGGGCTAGTGAGGTCATGGACCGTAGAGCAGTTTGTTGTGAAACTGTATTTTTTCTCTGGCACTGTTCACCCCTTGTGCTGTAAGACAGTGTGACATCGTACTGACCTCTGGCCCTTGGTCGCATTGTCCAAAGAGGCTCAGAAGTATTATTGTAGACTTGTAGATGTCATGATAAGAAAAATTTGAAGCCCTGTGTAGTACATGGCTTTTCAAAAACATCTCACCATCTCTTACCAATTTTTGTTGTATTTCTCTTCCTATGGCAGGCTTTACTTGTGTTTTTGTACTTTATGAAATTAAGGGAATGTGTGTAAGTAAAATAAGAGGCCTAAATGATTTCTCTATTAAAAACTTTAATTCACATATAATAATCATGCATGTTAGTTGGAGACAGTGTGATAGTAGAACATTCAGAGGATCCGCACTGGTCAAATCGGATGGTTGGTATTTTCTCTTTATTATTTCTTTATGCTTACAACCACTATGCACCTTTCTTCTAGCTCCTCTTAAAATACATAACAGATTATTGTGAACAACGGTTCCCTATTGTGTGGGAAAGCACCAGAAACTATTCTTCCTAACTGTGTTTTGTTACCTGTTGTCAATGAATGCCCCCTTCTCTCTATTAGGTATTTGTCTTTGCAATGTCATTTACTATTCTGGATTAGAGATGCTTTCCTCCAGTTTAGATGTTAAAGTTTTAACTCCTAGTGCCTAAGAATGTGATTGTGTCCTGTAATGGGACGGGGCCACCCAAAGAAGTCTGTAGGCTAAGATAATTTGGGTGGTCCCCCCAAAAAGTCTGTAAGCTAAAATAAGATAATTTGGGTGGTGCCTAACCCAACATCGATAGTCATATTAAGATCAGGGCATAGAGCTGGGGGAAGGTTCAGTTGGAATGTGCCTGCTGTGCAAGCATGAGGCCCTGAATTGGATCCTTAGCACCACTGTAAAAAGGCCAACCCCTCTGGGAGGTGAAGAAGGGGGGAAGGGGAGAGGGATAGAGGGAGACAGGGAGAGAGGGGGAGAAGGGGATCTGAGACAGGCAGGTATTCAAGCTCACTGGTCAGTCAGCCTATCTGAATTGAAGACCTCCAAGTCTCAGTAAGAGTCC
The DNA here is from genome assembly GCA_902729485.2 of Mus minutoides. Lineage (NCBI taxonomy): Eukaryota > Metazoa > Chordata > Mammalia > Rodentia > Muridae > Mus > Mus minutoides. Next base: position 961,040 of record LR749977.1, read on the forward strand.
CTTTCCCAAATTTGCTAAAACCTTATCCTTGGCCTTCTGGCTTCTAGAAAGTGGAGGAAATCGATCTCTATTGAGCCCATTACTCTATTGTGTTTGTTACTTGTTGTTACTGTTCTTAGTAAACATTGAGTGTGTTTTAGTCTCCGTGGTGACATTTCCAGAGGATTGGACAGCATCTCAGACAGCATCTCACAAGCCATTGGCCATAGGATGTAAAAAGACCTAACGTCGGTCCTGCATGAGTTTAAGAGCACCAGCCAAGAGGCCAGAAGTATTACATAACCATGGCCTTGACACATTGCCTGGAAGACTCTTTTATTTTGGTGTGACTTTTCTAAACAACATGTTTTATACAGCAGATTACAAAATGTGATCCTGGGGACACAAATCCGAGTCAGGAAGCTCAAAGGTCTCACTCTTGTGACAGACAGACGTATTTTAATGCAAAATCACCCACACACATGCCCAAATTTTTTGCTACTTTTAAGAGCCTGATACACCTACCTTGTTCTCTATGGTCAAATTGGAACCTCTCTTTAGAGGGGTTCTACCACCTCACTGAGCCACAGCTCCCTCCCCTCAAACTTTGACACTTATGCCTGTTTTACCTATTACCCAAGTGCTAGGTCCAGATCTTTGTAATAAATAAGTCAGTTCGTTTCATGATTCCGAGATGACCAGTTCTGAAATGTGCTCATTGAATAAAAGATTTGGAAGTGTAAAATGTTTGAGAGACGTAGCAGTCTATGTCTGTATCTATGTATATATATAGTCACATAAAATTGCAGATTCTCTATGTGTATTAACATACCAAAACCCCCAAGAAATGGTATATTTAAGAAATCTACATGTGTTTGCTCTCATTCTTGTCTAAGTGGGAAGTACCATTTCTTTGAATAACCTATAAGTGACATTCCATGGAATTATTATTTTGTGAAAAAAAATGATTAGGAAATGTTAAAGGGCATTGATCCCACCCAAAGGCCAAGGAACAAATACCGAATGCTTTGCAAATCTATCAAGAATTCTTTGGAAGTAAATGTTTTTAGAAGTCCACATTTAAAAAAAAAATCACATGATTTAGGAGTGATCCTTTCATGTGCATGTGACATTTAATTTACCAAATAAATGTTCATAAACAGCCTCCTAGCACCCAGTGTAGGACCAGGTTACCTGCTACGGAAAACAGTCCTTATAAAAGTGAAGTATTTTACTCATTGTGAGAGAAAAATAGATTTTAGCTTGGCGAGAGCTGTATTCCAATTGCTCTCGTCATGCCCCGGTGTTTATGTTACTGCACGATCATAATCACACTGCTTTCTCCATATTTCAGGTTGATGACCTGATTGGGCTATAAACATCTTGTTACACAAAACTTACACCCATTACACTCGTAGTCATTTAAAGCCAGGGATATGTGCAAATGAACCCAGATACCCTCTTGTATTAGCTATTTTATTAGAGTCATAATGTGCAAATCCTGATTTGCATGTTCAACCAAATGATTGCAAACAGTTTTTGACACATAAATTCACAACTCTTCCCTGCTTGCTTGCACTGAGCTTGGCAAAGGCGAATTGGTCTATTTGAGCGATCCTCCTTTGATTTCTCCAGGAAAATCAATATAATAAAGTAATTCTTCCCTGCCATGCTCTTCTTGGCTAAAGTCTGCTGAGAACAGTCAGAAGGTGTTTTTCCTTCAATTATCCCAGGCTTGTTTGCATTAAATCCTTTCCAACAGGCGCCAGTAAATGTGTTCCCTTAATAAGGATGCCTCTCTTTGAAATAAGCTAAATAAAATTTTACATTTAAGGTGAGTAAGAACCAGTTATGAAGAAAATTGCTCAATATCTGTTCTATTCTAATTTCTCTCCCCATGCAGAGCGTGCCGCAACTCCATCCCAGGAACAAGTGTGATGATGTGCCATGCATAATTCATGCCCCTGGCCTCCTACACACCCTTATTTTTTTCCATCCGATTTCTCCATATTTAGATAAACTCAAACCCTACTCTTCACTCTTACCAACAAAGATAACTTTTACAGAAGCCAACACAGAAGTGGGGGAGTTCTGTTCTTAGCGAGGATGCTGGATTGTGAGAATCACAAATGTTTCTCTCAAGATATTTAGATTTTGCTTTGTGAGTTTCATTTTGCCATATGGCAGGGTCCCAATTATTTAAGTAGCTGGCATCCTTGTTGGTAAGAGTGCCTAAAACAAAACCTTGCTTACTCATTAGGAATAAAACAGGACCATGCCAAGACTCCATAGAGTTCATTATTCCATGGTATTGCATTATGTAATATTTTGCCAGAATGGTATTTTAATCAGGACAAGAGTACATCAGGTCTTCAAATACATAAAGTACTTGTCCTGTTTTTCTTTGCCAGCTCCATTTTCTTATTTCTTTTACAGAAATTTCTTATTTTTGTAACTCCTTAATATAGTTTCCTAACTGGATAGCACAGACATTTCAGATCCATATATTTACGAAGACAAAATTCTCCACCTTCTTCTCCAACCCTTTTTCTACCATATAAGGAGTCACACAAGCCACAAATAACCCCGAACACCATCTTTCATTCTTCACTCAACTCTTCATGACAACAGATCAGTAGCCAATCGGGCAAACTTTCTTTTCCCAGAATCCTTTGTGCCTTCCCTGTCCTAAGACACCATCATTCTCCCTGTGGGTTATTGAATCTGGTTTCCAGGAGTTCACATTCAGAGTCACATTGGGCACTGTTGCTGTTTCCCACCCCTGTCCCCCCAACACGTAAAAATCTAGATTGGAATTGTCCATATTTTTAGAAAGACTGTTGACATTTCCTCTGTGGCACATTCTATTACCCAGCATGCTCCATTAATCACATCTATTGAGTGTGCATAATGTGAAGGACCACTCTCTTAGGGCTAGTAATATGTAAGAAGTTGTGATCTTCGCCCCCAAGGAATCTCCATAATCTAATGGCTTTTGTGGCAGGTTAAGGGGGAACTGGAATGGAATTGAATGGAAGCCACTGCGGTGGTTTTCTTACACTCATGCTCTTGTTAGAGAAAATATAAAAAGAGCTAATAGCCTTTAAAACCTTCCCAATTTAATGCCTCCCACACAATAGTATTCTCAAACATAAATTTTAGTCTTTGAAATTAGGATCTCAACAGAGAGGGTTTCCTTAAACTTCAAGGAACAACCAAAGGTCAGCCATAATACAGAATTGTTTCATCGCTCTTCAGAAGTCTGGGGTTTATAATTTCCAATTTCATATTGCACCCTCCTTGAGCTTATTGGGACTTTGCAACATAGATGTGATAGAGGAGGAAGATTCTGGGTTCTTCTTGTGCAATTCCATCCTTCCTAGATACCTTTTCTGTAATGGTGGATTTTCCTAGTGGGTCACGGGAAACACCAGGTTTTCTGTCTTATCTCTTCCAGATGGTTTCCAGGTTGTTAGATTAAAGTCTCCCCCCTGCCCCCAAAGGCTGTCAGCGCTACACTGCCTCTCCTCTCCTGCACCCCACTACCTTCATTCCCCTCCCTGTCCATTCTGGCCCTAGGATTCCAGGGCTGAGGCAGCAACATTCCCATTAAACAAGAGCAGATAACTCAGACGGAATCTCCAGGGCAAATCGACTCTCAGCACCTGGCGCAGTTCCTTTAATGAAGCCTTTTTCTCTCCATGATATGGCTCCATTAGACACTGAGAAGCTGGAGTATGTAAAATATTTTGTTTATCTGGCCTTTCTCAGAGGTACTGTCTGTCATTGTAGATGTCTGCAGTAAATATAGCAACGGCATCGCTGGGTGTGTGAAGCTATTAGATTTATGAGGCACATAAACTGCAAAGCTTCTAATAACCATAATTCCTTACTTCAATCATAATACCAGCATTAGTGTCATGTTTTCCAGAGGATTTTATGTTTCTAAAAATATCTTAATTGTGGTTACCATCTCTCCCCTGTAATTCCTTTAATTTGAAAGTGAAAGGCTCTACCAGAGATGCAGCTGCAGAAACAGCCCCCGCCCCGCCCCCTGGCATTGTCTAGGTGGGCAGCAGGCAAGATGGATAGCCCATTTTGCAGCTTTTGCAATTAAATTAGATAAATTTTTCTTGGAAAAAAGAGGGTCCACACTAATAAGGATCAACTGATGGCCAAATTAAATATGGGGGTGGGGAATGGAGGGAAGAGCCTTTCTCCTCCCTCCTCCCTCCTTCCCCCTCCCATTCCTGTACGTGGGGTGATTCTGTGGGAATACTTCTACCACCTTGTTCTAACCTTTCAGTGTTATTTGAAAAGCCACTGGAAAGATGCCAACCATCAGACAATTTTCCTTTTGACCCAGGACCCAAAGGTTAGCTCAGGTGCTTGATATAGGAGTCTTGGCTTGTGGAGTTTCTCTGACTTTTAAGGACAAAAGGAAGACAATTTTGTAAGTCATCTTAGAAGCACACACAAGCACACACATACACACATATATCTTAGAAACACATGCACAAGCACACACATACACACATATATCTTAGAAACACACACAAGCACACACATACATCTTAGAAACACACACACAAGCACACACATATATCTTAGAAACAAACACACAGCACACACATACACACATATATCTTAGAAACACACACACACGCACATACATACGTACATATATCTCAGAAACACACACACAAGCACACACATACACACATATATCTTAGAAACACACACACACACACACACACACACACACTCACACACAACTCAGAAAGAAAAAGCTATTGGCATTAGTTAGCACAAAAATCTGTCATTGGGCCACACTATTTACAATGCAGCGTGTTTGGGTTACTGCAAGAACTGTTGGGGTACAACAGATGTTTTATTGTATCTATTTTAGAATTGGTAGACGTGAAGTACCACAGTGTTAGCCACTGGAAGATGACTGTAAATAAACATCACTGAATTTATGGCCATGACAGTGACACGGTCAATCCTAGCCAGAGATACAGAGGAAGGGGACTTTCCCTAAGAAATATTTCTTAACAAATACTTAAGAAAAATTGTTTTTGTGTATACTATGAGAGTATTATATTATATATTTTTATCATATTCTTTCCTCCATTTTTTCAGATCTTTCCCAATCTCTCTGACAAATTTTATATTCTTTCTCTTACTAAAAAATAAAAATAAAAAAACCTAAGTAACATGAAGTCCATTTGTGTCAGCTTCCTGTGAGCATGAGGCTTGCCCTGCAGTGTGGTTGATACGGCCAGTGCCACTTCATTGGAGAAAACTGATTTTCCCCTCTCCAATATCTACCAGTTGTGAATAGCCCCTTGGATGGTGAGGTGCTGTGCCCACTTTCCTTCCTCCACACCCCAGCTTGGTCCTGTGCGTGCTATCACACTCTCTACAAGTTTGCACATTTAACTGAAGCCAACTACCACCTCTGTCTCTTAGAATCTTTCTTTCCCACTCATGAATATTTTTAAGATTGTTCCCTTATGAATAGACACAGGTATAATCATAGCATATAACAATCACATGATATATAAAGGCTACATACAGTTTCATCCTGCAACAATCACCAGTCAGCTTTGTTTGTTGTTGCAGGTTCTTTTGTTATTCATATTCAAATATAATACTTTCCAGAAATATAATAGCACTACACATGCCATTTGTGGACAGATTTTAAATGCAGTACATCAGGGGCATCTTCTGGAGTGGGAAATCTACACCTGTCTCAACCTAATGAATGTTTCTTTGACATTCTACAGTAGACTTGGAGCCTAAATTACTTAAATGCTCCTTTACTGAAGGGCATTTAAATAGTCTTTAATATTTTGTTCTTGTAAAAAATAAAGTGTTTCTAAGAATATCTTGGCTGTATATCTTTGGATGTTAATGACCGTGTGTTTGCTGGACAAATTCTTAAAAAAGTAATGTTAGAAGTTTTATCTATTGCTGGACACAGATTAATATGTGTGAGGAAGTTGTTTTAAAGCTGTGTGACACTTTCTCTCTTTTCCAATAATAAATGAAAGGGTTATTTGCACGATGCAGCACGGGCACTAGCCATTGTATCTGAGGTGAAGCTACATCTCTGGCTTTAGCTAGGAGCTTTGATGAGACTCTCTCATTGCCTTAATTTGCTGTTTTATAAAATCAATCATGTCATTGACTTTATATATATATCCTTTTAAATGATATATATTATATATCTCATATATAATATATATTATATTATATTATATTATATTATATTATATGTATCATTATTATACAATAATATTGCATTCCAACTTTTAGTTGGAAGTTTCTAAAAATATTGCACTATTTCTTATTATATAATACATTCCATCCTATATAAATTATATAATTTTGGTAAAATCCTCAAAAAAAGTCTTCTTATACATGCTTATAAATATATTTTATTTATTTCTAGCAGTTGTTTTTGAGATGTTTAATAACTGATTATGCTGTTTGGAGGTTTACTATGACATAAGAATGTAACTTGGAAGTAGATGACTACAATGAAACTATGTCTTTGCACACAGTAGGGCAGCTGCTCACATGAACTGACAGTGGTTGTGACAACATGCGTGAAACTCAATCCAGTTCAAGCTCCACCATGGAGAGAAGTGCACACAAAAACCCTCTCCTCTAACTGCAGAGCTGTTGCTGGCAATCAACTGTACCTGGGATAGGAAGAGTCAGTTTTCCTGAGGAGTATGGTCCTTGCTAAGTGGACCGTGCTCCTGTAGAAGCCCACATACCCAAGAATGTATGGGCAGCACAAATATGGCTTTATGACTTTTTTTTAAGAGGACCCAAAGTTGGGTTGTTAGGGAATGGAGCTGGATCTAGAAGGAGCTGAAGGACAGTGTGACTATGCTCAAAGCACACTGTACAAAAACAAACAAACAAAAAAACCTAATAAATTAACTTCTCAAATTGTTATTAATGACATTTACAATATTTAACGTCAACCTCTTTTCCTTACTATTTTATAAGTTCTATTTAAAAATTGCAGAAGGCCTGTCTTCTCATGACTATATTCCTTTACTCTCTGTTCCTTTGATCTGGTCATCTCCATTTAGGCACAGTTCCTTTAAAATACATTTGAATCTGGTAGTAGTCATGCAAATTTTCTCTTGACTATATTTATTTTTTTTGAAATTTCTCAGGTCTCCTGATCATCCACTCTTCCAGATTAGCACAATTATCATTTTTTAAAAAAAGAATTGATAGAATTGGGTTAAATTTGATGAATGTATCCTTTGCTTCGAGAATGGTCACCTTTGTGTGTCTTGCTGAGGGTGTTGGGGGTACTCACTGCTCTTCTCAGATGCTATAAAAACAAAGACAATGTGGGCTAAGGGTCAGTTTCCAGAGTGGTTAGGCAACGACAGAAAAGTCAACACAGATAGTATCAGAAGTCAGGAAGGGCACACACAGAGGGAAGAAGGTATGTACTCAACATGGACGGTAAGTGCACACAGACTGTGAGACCATTCTGATCAAAGCTCAGGATAAAAACACTGGCTTGTTCCTAGCTAGACAGAGAAATGTGGTGTGGGGAGCAGGGACTGGAGCGGTTCCATATTCTCATACTTGAAAGAGTGGGGCTGAGGTGGGGGGTGGGCTTGGAAATAGGGGGTTCTACATCTAAACTGCTGGGAATATTGAGTCTAACTATATCTAGACTGCTGGGATAGAAAGATTTTCAGTTCACTCAGCACAGAGAAGAAAAAGATTGATTGAAGTAACAGGAAGATGGTAAGACTGGCAGGCAAGAAAACCCAGATCATAGCTGGGCATAGTGACACATGCTTGTGATTCCAGCATTTATGATGACTGCAAAGAATGATCCTCTGAGTTTGACGGCAGCCTGAGTAAGTTCAAGGTCAGCCTGGGCTACATAGCAACAGCCTGTCTCAAAACAAAACAAAGCAAAACAAAATTTAAAAATAAAAGAATATTCAATCAGAAAGCAGGGTAGAGAGTGTTGGACAGGGAACAAGGTTCCTAAGGACAGAGGTTCAGTTAGAAACATTTCTGGGCACGAGAACCTTGTCAAAGGCCCCTTGCCATCTTCTAGCTTTTCTGAATACTATTTTCGGGTGCCTTGTGTATGGTATTACTATGTATACAACTTTGTAAGTCCTAGAAATGCCTGGTGAATCCAGTGTCTGGTGTCTGGCTACTCACTTACCTTCTAGTGTGAGGTGGAGCTGGAATAGACAAAAACAGATGGATTTTTCCATCTCCAAGCATCTCCAAATCAACATGTAGAAAGCAGAAAACAGAAAAAAAAAAGCTTTCAGCTTGCTGATTGAGACCTGGCATGCTCTGTACTTTAAACTTGGGGCATGGGGGAGTTCTTCACTCCCTCCTTTTGTGTAATGTTAGCCAACTGCGTTATGGCTGCTCTGATCTTAGAGGTCTTACCTTGTACTCAAACTAAGGAAGATAGGCTGACAAAGCCACGGACTTCCTTAAGTAACAACCCAAGACCGACATTAAAGCATGTAGACATTTTTTTATCAGGCTAAGTCTGGAAATTGAAATTGAAGTTATGCTTCCAACTAGTCCAGACATGTAAATACTATTTGTGGAATTCTAGAGAGCAGAAATTCAAGGTTGTAGAACCCAGCACCTTGAACTGCCAAACATTCTGGAAGATCTTCGGAGATTGTAAAACAGGGCAGCTATACTTCCTTTACTGTTCTTGTCATACAGAGAGGGGGGGTGAGCAAAGTATACAAGTGGAATGTAAACTTTTATTTCCATGGAAGTTGTTATATCATTCTATGATTCCATTATATTATATGTATTGTTGTATATATATTATATATCATTATATTATATTAATATATTATGCTCACATTTTTTAGAAGCATGGTGCCCAACTGCAGTATGATTATTCATAATGTAGAAGGGTAACATAAGACATGCACGGCAAGGCTAGGATCACATGCAAGTATTCTTGGTAGCACAACTCAGGTGTGTGTGTGTGTGTGTGTGTGTGTGTGTGTGTGTGAGAGAGAGAGAGAGAGAGAGAGAGAGAGAGAGGTGCCCAGAGTGTGTGTGTGTGTGTAATGTGACCACACATGCAAGTGTGCATGTGCACACGCATGAGTTCAATAGAAATGGTGCCCATCAGCACAACATAGAAGACCATATAAAGGAATCTAGGATTGTGACATGTGCTGATCCCAGTGGCAGAGCTAAATCTGAAGAGAATGCCCTTTCATGTTTGCAGTCCTGGTGGTAGAAGAGAACATTGGTTAAACATAAAAACAACCCTCAACTTGAGGAATTCCCCTGGCAGCTTTGTCACAGCTGTGCTGTGCAAACCTTTGGGAAAAGGCTGAAAATACTAGGAAAAGCATGGTTCTGGCTGGTACCCAAAGGCATGCACCCCATAAACTGTGTCAGCACCCCATAAACATGCCACTTTTAATGGCAAGTGCATGTCCCTATTCACCACCACCGTTTATTCTACCACAAAGTCTCCCGGAACTTTGTTTCCAGAATTCCTTTTATCTTAACCATTAAACCAGCCTTGGAGAGATATTGAGGTCAGCTGTCCTGGACCCAAGTCATATCTCCCCTGACCTCACCTGAGCAGTAATCTAACTAGCGACAAAGACTGTTGAGTAATGAGAACAGCCTTGTGACAGGCTTCCTGATCAGCTAGCCATATTCTGAAAGCTGAACCCATCAATCGTCCAATAATGGTTTATGAATGCTCACTGTGGAGTAGGAGCACTTTAAAACATCTGCTGTGGTGAGATAATGAACACGGGGAGGTGCCTGGGAGCGGGAGGGTATATTAAAGAGACATGCAGGAGGATAGGCACATGGTCAAGCATTCAGACAAAATGTGGAGATGCTGTGAAGTTGTATCAGGAAGACCAAAGAGGGGATAAGACTGGAGTTAGGAAGCAATAGGAAACCCAAATGAATCAAGTAACTTACCTGCCCCCATCAAAAGATCAAAAAGAGAAAAGAAAAGAAGGCTCTTTCTGGGTAGGTCTTCCAACTCCAGGTCAAAAGTTTATTTTATCCTGAGGCTCCCATGGTTATAAGAATGATCATCAACAGGAAAGCCAAGAGGAGCATAGCTAAAGAGGCAAGTGCCATGAGGGGAGAGAGAATTAGAACTTTGATGGGCTGATATTGTAACCCCAACTGAATACCAAGGCTCTAGAGAGGGGATAGTTAGCAAGGGTAAAGATAATAGGTTGGGGATAATAGACTACTCCGCCATTTTTGAGAAGTCACAGAAGATGAAAGAGGTCAAAGATTGCACAAAAATTCTGCCTTAATTTTGACAGATATATTACACACACACACACACACACACACACACACACACACACACACACACTATTCAGAGTTGGATCACCTGACTAATTTCAGAATAGTTTCTAATATGGTGTGTGAACTGCTAGTAGAAAAAGAATGGCTTACTTCATGGAGGTCCTGGTTAGTTTATTGTCAATGTGACACAAACTAGAGTCTTTTGTGAAGAGGAAGTTTTGGTTGAGATATTTCTTTGATTAATTTTTACTGTATGCAATTTTGTGAGGTATTTTCTTGATTAATGGTTATTGTGAGAGAGAGCAGCTCACTATGAGTGGTGGCACCCTGGACAAATGGTCCTAGAGTGTATAAGAAATGAAGCCAAGCAAGCCGCGGAGAGCAAGCAAATAGGCAGCATTCCTTTGTGGTTTCTGCCTCAGTTCCTGTTTCCAGGTTACTGTACTGCTTGAGTTCCTGCCTTGGTTAACCCCGACCTTTCTAGACTGTAGGTGCCTTTAGCAGGAGACAGGCAGGAGAGCTGGCCCTGCAGGCATGAGAGCAAGAAAGCTGACCTCACTCCTCAATTGGCTATGATTCTTGGTAATGTGGCTTGTACCTGACCTGGGAAGCACTGTAGAGATGGTTCTGGTGGACTGAGAACAGTTGAGTCAGCCAAGGTAACGAGTGCAGGAGAGCTGGCCCTGCCCCTCACCAGGGAAATGCAGGAGTTCTGGTTCTGATGGTGTGGGTACAGGAGACACAGATCCACGGCTTTCAGTTGACCCACCCCGACATCTACCCTGTCTATGAATTACTGGAATCTGTGAAGGGGCCAGTCCTGCAGAACTAAAGCTACAATATCTCCATGACACAGGACAGCAGGATATCTAAGAAAAGTCCTAGTGAGGATCCAGCATTGAAAACATAGAAGAAACTAGAGGCCTTTAACCAGACCAATGATTCGCTGTAATGAACATCCGAGAGTGAAGCTGTTTGGACAAAAGGGTGTGACACACTATAACACACTACAGCTTTCACAACAAGATGTTTTTGTTTCTTTTGTTTTAGGGGGAGTTGCAAGGTTGGAAGGTGGATATGGGGGATGGGGAGACAAGTGAGATTGGGGTGCATGATGTGAAATTCACAAAAAAACATCAAAAGTTAGAAATCTCAAGAGAGAAAAAGAGAGTGGAGAGGGAGGGAGGGAGGGAGGGAGGGCGAGGGAGAGAGAGAGAGAGAGAGAGAGAGAGAGAGAGAGAGAGAGAGAGAGAGAGAGAGAGATCCCAATACCCATTCAAGGAATGCATCTAAATGATCAGAAGACTAAGTCCATTTCTTAAAAGTTCTACCTTCTCCCATTAGTGATATGGGCTGGACTAAGACATTAAGACATGGGCCATTATGGGACACTTGTCCAAACCATTACAACAATGATAAACTATTAAACCATAAGAAGTGATGTGGTGGAATTCTTAACTGCTGCTAAGGAAAACTGGGGCTACATACTGCTACACTGATCCTACGCAAGAAAGGGAAGCTATTTTCGGTGTTTATTGCAAACAAAGCATGGCCCTTTTCACACAAGGGACTGAGTGTTTATTGACATAGCAAAGATTGTTGAGGTTAGAGTCTTTAGAAATTGCTGACCTAAGGGGAAGATCTAGACACAGAAAATACAGCCTCAGCCCCATGGGCAGAGCAGGCAAAACGGAAATCTGGTTTGTTCCCTGTTGGAAACTTCCATGGAAACATCTGAGAGGGCCTTGATACCTGGAGGTTGCACTTCTCTGGTTCACAGGTCTAGATGGAGACTTAGCAACAACAGTTCTTCCTAAATATATGAACTCCCTGCGAAGAATGTCTGGTTAGAGCCATCCTCTTTCTGCATGTGTAGATGATTCATGCCCTGAAAAATCTTCAGGAATGTGGCAGAAACATCAATGCTAAAATTCACATTAAAAAGCACATAGATTTGCTTTAAAAATCTTTGGAGAGGGGATAATATTTATGGAATTTGGAACACCAGTTCTAATTTTCCTATAGTGCACCATCGGAATTCACCATAGGAATCACCTCTTTCCACCTGCCATTTCTGGAATTTTCTAGGCAGAGCCATGACCAGCCCTTACCTTTTAATCTCCTTCCCAGACTCTTGAGACAGCTGACTGCTTTGTTAAGGAGGGTGCTAAGGTACACGGAATAGGTTGTAACTAATTACCTGTGGGTCTGCTTAGGTGAGCTGCAGCGATTCTATTTTCTCACCCTTTCCTTCATGGTAAAAGCCACTAATGAGGCTGTTAAAGGAGATGTGACATGTCTGGGTATGTGGAAAGGGAAAAACAAAACCCTTTGTTGTGAGTTCCTACTGGATACTTTGTCAGTGCTGATTGTTAATTACTGTCGGTGACGCTTTGGGTGATTAATTGACCTTTCTTGGGAGAAACAAAGGCCACTTACTATTATAGCAGAAACCAGAGTGCATGCTTTGTCACATTGCTGCTTTTATCAGGGGCAACTCCATCGGAACCCCTCCTTCTGACCATGCCTACTTAGAAATAGTACTGTGTTTCCTCTTTTTTGTGGGTCTTTACCCATGAGGCTTCAAGTCTATTGGCAAATGTGATTTTCAGAGTCTCCAAGACAGATTTTTTTACTCTGAAGTGAGGTTTCATGGTATGAAAACAATCGAAGAAACAAAGACAAGAAACATTCCACACACAGTAAGTGCCTTTATGTTTCTACTTCTATCCATGCTCTAGTCACCATATTGCAGCTTGGGCTTGGTAAACTCAGTGTTAGAGCTGGAAGCTATTTCCTCACTGCTGCTAACGATGCATGGCCTATCTGTAACTATGTAGCATTTTCCTTCAGCAAAACATCATAAGGTATTGAAGAATAACCCATGTGGATTTGAGGCCCCAGAAACTCACTATGTAGCTAGAAAGACAGGTACAAATACAAGGTTTCTTCAGGCTGGCCAGGGTCCCTTCCCTAAGACACAGGCTGTGGTGGCCTCTCTCAGAGCAGGTAACTTGTGTCACAGCTCTTCTCTTGAGTTCCTGGCTGATGGATCCACTTTGTAGTCCTTTAGGTACTGCCAAGAGATTATGTCTGATAGAAACCATCATGTTCCCACCAAAACAACTCCTTTCTCCTGAATTCTCAATTGGGATTATATGGAGCTACTGGGATGTCTGAAGTCTCCTTCAAATGTGTAGTTAGATTTACCATTGGTTCTGTGGTTTTTATTCTCCACAGCCTCTGTTCTTCCTTTCTTCCCCATCGCCCACTATCTACCCCACAGCTCACTGCCTACACTTTTACAACCATCCCCTAATGGAAGCCTTAGTCTCTGCCTTCTCAGAGGCAAATATGACTCTGTTGCTTTGTGACTCCTTATAAACTCTCAATGAGTGAAAGTTCTGGAGCTGGGCACGCAATTCCATCAGATCTGGCCCGTACCCACTTGCATGGAACTTTCTGAATTGTGTGTTTGCCTCTGTGCCTGTTCTTTCTATCCATGCCTCCTGTGCCCTCTGTCACCTCCTACTTTCTTAGTTTCCCGTCTATATTTTCATTTAAAGTTCTCTTATGTGTGGCTTCTCAAATGTGCATTTTCCTTGGATACAAATAGATTTGACCTTTCATAGTGCCCTTCTGTCATTCTGGGTTTGTTTTAGTACCTAACATCACAGAAACCTTACTTATCAAGAGGGTCATTCTCAGAGTAGTGTAACGTTTATTTGGATAGGGTTGGACTTACAGTTTTAGCCCCACAACTTAGCATAGTCTCTGTTCCTAATGAGTTCAATTATTACTATAGAGTATATGAATAGACTAATTGCACAGGGGTCAGCCATTCAAAAAATTTTATCACTATGTATGTATGTACATATGAATGTATGTATGTACATATGTACATATGTATATATGTATGTATGTATGTATGTACTTATGTCTCTGTCAATGTGGATATATGTTTCACAGTGGACCATATGAGGCATGTGGAAATAAGAGCATAAACCATGGGAATCAGTTCTCTACTTCCACCGTGTGGGTTCCAGATGGAAAACTCAGGTCATCAGGCTTGCAAGTCAGCACCTCTACCTGCTTGTTGAGCCATCCCTCTTGACCAGGAAAATTCTTTAATAAAATGTCCCCATTTTGCTGTTTCTTGCCCTCTCCCTTTGAATCTAATCTTTTCTTGGTTACACATTGTTGCTCCATCTCCTGATACCATGCTATGATAGTAGCTGACAAAGAGTGAGCTTAACTTTATAGAAGTTTAATTCCAAAGAACTAAGATTTTATCAAACACTTACTGAGATAAAAGCTTCATGTAAAGACAACTGAATGCTAGGATGCCCCCAAACTGACAGTTTTAGAATCCTAACCCCAAACATGGTGGTATGTGGGCATGGGGGCCAGGCAGGATAATCTGGGTAAGATGAGTGCACGAATCTGTCAGGATTCGCATTCTTATTAAAGAGTCACCAGGAGCTCACGTTTTCCAGTTATGCATAGAAGGCCATGTGAGCACAGAGCAAGACAGAGACCACCCACAGGCTAACAGAGGCCACCCACAGACCAGCAGAGGGGGGTTAGAGTGAAGCCCATCTCTCTAGGACTTTCACTTCGAATTTCCTAGTTTCAGAACCATATATATATATATATATATATATATATATATATATATATATATATATATATATATAGTTTAATAAAACCAGCCTAGGGTATTTCACCCAATCCAATCAAACTATAACAAAATACAGTATTTCAATGATACAGTTTCATGTATTAAGGCCAACTGATGGGAAAACTTGCTTTTTAATAGCTCATCTCTCTGTCAGTCATATAATCTAGGGCAGTAGTATCTTGTCTTACATGAATGTTATCTGACAAGATATTTGTTATAATTACTAAATATGGCCAAGTCTAAGAAAGAACCAAGCC
Organism: Mus minutoides; assembly: GCA_902729485.2. NCBI lineage: Eukaryota > Metazoa > Chordata > Mammalia > Rodentia > Muridae > Mus > Mus minutoides. Next base: position 976,298 of record LR749977.1, read on the forward strand.
CTCACTCACAGTTCTATACTTCCCTAGAGTGGAGTTCCCTGCTGTGTCCCTGGACACTTTAGCACTTGTGACTCAGCCCTTGCTACTTTCTTTTCAAGTTGTCTCAAGGACAGTAACTTTATTGGCATTGACCCCTCCAGCCTTCTGCTGTCAACTAGCTGGGGTGAGAACAGGTGATGGAAGAGAGGAAGGCAGGGGTAGTAAGCTGATATGTCTTTTTGTACTTCAGTGAGAGCCAATGTGGTATTTCAGCTTCAGCTAAAGGCCATAGGTTTGGTCTTGGTTTCTCTGAAACAACAATGAAGGAACATTTGGTGCCAAGTAAACAACCATCTCTTTCATTTCTACCTTAAAACGGATAGGTGTTTACATCACTTTAATGCCAGGGTCTCAATGACATCCATTCCTGTTCTCATTTTAGTTGATCTCCCTTTGGTTTGGAAAGGAATCCACCTCTGTATTTGTTGTTCTGGAGAGTTTCCCATGTTTCCAGTATTGCTAGGTAATGAGTACACAGCACATTGCACATAAACACACACATCTACATGACTATGATCTACTTGCAGAAGCTAAAAAACAGCAGGAATTATGTCCATAGCACTATCGAGTATTACTGTAAGGAATTCACTCTCATCTCTGCTTCTGTTAAGCCAGTGCTTATGGTGTCTGTGCTAAAGGACTAAGAAACTCTGTCTTGATAAACCAGAAAAAAAATACACAACATTGTTGTGTGTAGATGTCTTCATAAAATTCAATACAAATGAATTATTAAGGAAAGGACAAGAAAATGTGTATGCACTAGGGACACTTTTCCTAGGTCATGTGAACAAGCTTCAAGACAGAGGCCACCTTCAAGGTCAAGGTGGCAGCAAGGTAGCTTTCATTCTGAAGCCCGTTGACCTTGAGCTTCTTAGCTCCAGAATTACAAAAACCAAAAGTGTGTTGTGTATACAGCCTAGTGGATTTCAAGCTTCTATATATTTTTTAAACTGTTGCTTTCCATTTCTGAGTAAAGGAGAATGTACTTACTCCTTGGTTAGAATAATTGTTGAATAAACCATCCCACAGGCCTATTTCTTGGCCCCACCATTAAAGCACTCTCTTGGAGTTGCCCAGAAGGTTCTGGTCCATTAAGGCTTAGGGTCTTTTCTCCAAGCTCCTAATGTCTAGGTCTCCTTTTCCATGGAAGGGAATAAGACATGGTTTCAAGTAAAGTGATCTATGGGCGTTCTTCATTCCAGGTACTAACTTAATAAGAAAGACAAGTTTGTTGTGGCTAATGAGCAGTGAGCGCCCCCAGAAATAAATGTGGCAGTGGTAGTATGATGCTAGTGTCTTTTCTCCTAAACTCTCTTATTATGCATTAAAGGCCTTTAAAATTAAACCAAAACACATGGGCATGGAAAACATCAGCAGATAGTAGCTATTGGGTATGAGGCTCAGTCTCAGGACTGAGACAATCAAGTAGCTGAGAGATAATTCTAGAAAATAGGACAGAAGTGAGAGGTGGGAGAGGTACTGAGAGTTCTTCCCAGGTTTGATAGGGGTTTTGCTTTTTAATAGTTGACCTCTGTGATAGGGTGGAGATAGAGCTCCTATAAGCAGTCCCTCACCCACAGGTGCAGAAACCTGGACTTGGCAATACCAGAAATCATCCTGGAAAATAAGAAGATCTGTATTGGGCATCCCTTTAAAGCAAAAACCAAAACAACAAAAAAAAGGTTATTTATAGAATTCAGCTCTCTATCATTTATTGATAAACTACACCTTGACTCTCTTGTTTTCAGTTATTCAGCACGTTTTCCTGAACAGCTCTCAATGTTTGTAGCTTTCACATTACACATTGTACGGATATTTCACATTGAGATATCCGTACTCATTCACCTATTTGGTCAAGTCCTCTTTGGTTACATGTGGTACTTGGGATTGAGTCCAGGATCTCACACACATTTACATACTAGACAAGCGCTCTACCATGGAACGCTGGTCCCAGCTTTGAGTCAGACATTCCCTATTCTGAGGCTGTCCAGTGGTTAGTAACCTCCAATGTAGAAGCTATGACAATCTCTCTATGTTTGTGAAAGTAGGCTCAATAAACAATTACTATTAGTGTTTATTTTTGAAACCCAGAAAACCACAGTGAGCTTTTTTGCATGAGATAATCGGAGCTCTTTAGGCAGAAAGGTGTGTTTACTTGATGGTGTTGTGTGGAAACAGTATAGAGTTCTCAAGCATCTCCTCTTTGGTGTCTCAGGAGCAGTTGGCTAAATGAGTCCATGATTGCTTTACAACCACCGTCATTGCAAAGATCCAGCAGGATTAAAAAACTGGGTGAAGCTCATCACACTCGAAAATTCAGATTCAGTCTGGGAATATAGCTCAGTGATAGAGTGCTTCCCCCAGCGTTACTGGGGCCTTTTCAATCCCTGGAAGTAGAAGCAGGGGGCTGGGAAGGAGAAATGTGTATTCAAACTTGCCTTAGTTCAACCCTTTTCAGATAAGAGCCATGGCACCACCATTTATAAAGTGCTGTGTGTAGTGAGCTCTAACCTGAAAGGAGTCATAGGAGCCTTTTTGTTTAGTACAGTCCCTCAGACGAACTTAATGGAAGAGGACATTAATGAATAGAAATTTCTACTCCACACTTTCTGAGTTGTTATTGCATAAAATGGATGCTCAGCATGTATGAATTATTCAGTTTACCTACCTATGGAAATGTCAATTTCATCTAAAACACTCAAGTGTAAACATCTTGAGCTATGTTTGACCAAGTATCTGGGTACTTTGTTGTCAACACGTTAAAACTAACCATCTCAAGTTGGTAGTATAGCTGATTGCTCTAAAATTAGCCATCATGGGGTCGTATCAAAGCTTGTGAGAACTTAATTATTCAATGCTATTTACATGCTCTAAATACACTGAGATAACTGAGGAAGGTCAGATTTTCATCTGTGGCAGTCATAGAAGTTAGGTAAAGATAAGAGGTAGGGGGAGATAAGACAAATTCCCATTGCCTGGACAGGGGAGATCAGATCTTGAATTCATGATAGTGCACCCCCCCTCAAGAAGCATCCTTAAAAGGCAAAGACCAAGTCTCTCAACTTGGAACATCACAGTCTTCTCAGCTGGACCCTGACTCTGTTGTTTTGGTCTTGTTTTTAATGCTCTGACATGCCTTTTTCTTCTTCTTCTTCTTCAGCCAGTATATAGTAAGTCCTAGGCACAGATAAAAATATTTGACATCTGCTTCTGTTCACACAGCTCACCTAGCTTGTTCTACCTTTTGGAAGCAAACCCTCCCCTTTCCTCTCAGTTCCTCTTACAGATCACCTTCACTATCCCTTCACTGCAGCACAAACAGCTCCTCTTCCAAACAGGAACATGATCATTTTTGGGTGCAAGTAATTTGGAAGTAGTGACAGGGTCAATATTTTATCTTATTGCCAAGATATATATATATATATTACCATTTGGCTTTTTCCTTTTTTAAAAATCTCTCCATCTGGATTATAAAGCATGAGAACATGATTTCTAGTAGCCTGATGTTCTTCATGGATCCTATCAAGATAAACATGTGATGTTTGCTGTCTGTGCTTGAAGTCTTAGCTAGTGTTCAAGGGGAAGAAAAGTGAGGGACAGCTCCCATCCCTTGTTGTAGTGGCAGATACCCAGATTTGGAATTGAGACACCTTGGGGATTGTGCAGGGACCATTTGGGAAGTATCTACCTCTCATGTAAGAGATGGCTTATTCAGGTCAACGTGAAAGTGATTTCTAGATGTATCCACAGCAATGGGGAGTGGACAGGAGACTCTAACAGGCAAGTCAGAGTCCCAGAAAGCAAGGTCTGATTGAAGTTGATTCTATGCTCTTTTTTATAATCTGTAGTTTTTCACTGCAAGAAAGGTAGAAGCTGGTATCTAGAGGGACATCAGCATCTAGGGAAACCTCAAATATTGAATAGAGTGAAAGAAGGCAAAAGATCCTACTTTTTAATACCCCACCATTCGACACCTTTGCAATTTCTCCTCTTCGTCACAAATGAGAATTCATTTCCTAATGCTGGATACTTAAGAAAGCTGCTATGCAAGAGTAGAGTATACAGGGTTGGTAACAAAGCCAGGCATCAATTTTTCATTTCCAGTCCGATCACTAAACTTTTAGCCGAAACTGCATGTGATACATTGTAGGTGTCCTTAAACATCAATAAAATTGATTTAAGCGAGTTGAATTAAACCAACAATTACGAAGAAATTGGCAACACTAATACGTGTTAATGATAGGTGGACCACCTAATTTTGAGAAATAATAACAATTAGAATGCTTCTATTGTGCTTTCTAGTGACCTCACTTTGGGCTCTGTCTTAAGACAGTACACATTTGGTGAAAGGAGTAACATGGGTTTCAACTCAATACTCAGTTACCGCTAGAGACCATTCCTCTTGGCAGACATTTCTGGATAAGACAAAGACACCCTTCACATCTAATCTGGTTAGCTGCCTTTGTTTTCCAGGATCACTTCTGCATATGTGTGGGTGGCCAGAGCAAGTAACATGGCTACTCAGGAGACTCAGGTATAGATGTGGACTTCTCATGTAAGGAGGAACACCATGGGGCACGTGACCGGTGGTTGGATTTATACCTCAGTGCTATACCACTTGCCTAGCATCAGAGAGAACCTGGGTTCAAGCTCCAGCACCTCTAAACAGGGTCCAGAAATAAATGTAGCTTGCCCACACCCAAAGATCTTTACAGTGTGTATAGGTTACACGCCGAGTCGAACGTCGGTGACCCTAGGGTGTATCATCCTTTCGCAGACAGAGGCAGGCCACACTTTACATATCATGAAGCCAAACACAGAACATGACTCTTTTTCTGTAAGTGCCCACGCTACCGCCTCGCCAGCAAGAACGGACGTGGACACCAGAATCCTTCTGCAAGCATCTTTTATTACATCATGCAGAGAAAGAGAGCAAGCCCAAGATGGGTCCCACTTATATACACCTCAGTGAGACGTGTGTCGTCAGGATTGGCTGACTGCCCATTACCTCAAGTTACGCCCCGGGATGGGCGGTGACTTATGTGGCTTTGTAACAAGCGCATGTGCACTGAACTTGTTTGCTTGTCCCGGGCTGGGGGTGGTGAGAGGATGTCGGCGCCATCTTGGAATGGCAGCAGAACCAGCTCGGGCGTGGCTCTCTACATTTTTCCTTCCATCAGCTCTTCAAAAGCTCTTTAAAATATTTTCTAGTTTAAATATATTCTTTTCATTGTCCCCTGAAACGTAGTTTTAAGTCCTTTTCGATTCTCTGGTACCATTCCACTTGTTTTTTAATGGATTATAAAGCTTGTACCAATACCAGGGCCAGGTCTGTCTAGTTCCTCAGCAGATACCAGGGCCAGGTCTGTTATCTTCTCAGCAACTCCCCTTGGCCAAGCACAGCATCTAGCATCTGGAATGCATTCAACACCCACTTCCCAAATGCACAAAATGCACTGAGTGCAAGTTGCTTTGGAATTATTGACACCTTCATAAGGGCTGTGATATGTCTTTTAATGTGGCTTAGAACCCTGCCTGCATCCACGGTGCCCTATCAACTTCTTCTGACTTTAGCATGATTTTTTCCCTATTTTTTTCAAACATTTTCTTCTTTATGTTTTGTCACTAGAGCTTTATGCTTTGTTTTTTGAGCATCCTAATCTACTTAAAAAAAAAAACTCTAAGTCCAAAATATTCCAAAATTCAAAAGATTTGAGTGCCTACATGGTAGTGTAAGTGGAAAATTCCACACCTGTGACAATGTGACTCAAACACAGAGGCACTAAAAAGACTGCATTTCAGATTATGTGCATAAGAAACATAAATTTAAATTTCATGCTTGGCACTGGATCCATTCCTAAGATAACTTATTGTATCAATATATGTCTTCCAAAATCAGAAAAAAAATCATGATCTGAAATCTTTCTGTTTCCATGTAGGGTGTATAAGTGATAGCCATCCTGTGTTGTACACTCAATCTCTTGAACACCAATGCAGACCTCGTCTCTCATCTCCTTACTCCAGCTTTCAGGATTGTTAGGAATCCTGGTTTTTGTCACCCTGTATATTAATTATCCTCTTCATACACACCCTATGCAGGCCACTAGGTTTGCTTCCATGGCTTTGTTCAAACCACTGAGCAGGTGGAGAGGAACAGCTAGAAATGTCACATGATACACCACCATGTGACATACTACCTTCCAGCTTGCCCCTTAGCAATTATTGGAAATTTGGTGCCCATGGGGTCTCCCAGACAAGCCTATCTGCCTGTCCACTGATGCTTCAGAAGCCTCTCCAGGCAGGATGGCTTATTAGCATGACTTACACATCCTTGAGCCTGCTTTTCTCTCTGTGAAACATTGGTCTTGGAAAGAGTAAGCTGAGATTGATTATATAGTGCATCTACAGGGCTTGCCTCCATACATGTGGTACCTGCTAAGTACTTGTCTTCTGTGTCTGCTAAGTAGTCATTCCTCTTGGTCTCTTGTCACTGGGTTCAGAATTAGAAGAAAAATTTACCAAGTCCCTTTTTCAGGTCTATTCCCCATACCCGACATCCCCACTCATGACTGCTGGTAAAAGATACAAGTCCACTCCCTAGTGTTTTCATTCTCAAGCAGCCAAGAACTTGAAGAAGTTTCCAAATTTGTGTACACACACACACACACACACACACACACACTCAATCCCAGGAACATCTTTGGAAACTTGCTCTGATTCTTTACATAGGAAAACCAGTCCAAGTTCTCTCAAGCTAATATGCTAACTAACTTTAATGGCACTTTTGGGACCCCATTTATTTTTAGCATATCCTCCCACCTAATTGTGTTTTCTCAGAAACAACCTAGCCAGACTGAGCCAAGTTACTGAGAGAAACTCAAAAGCAATTCATCTCTGAAAACCCACAATGTGGAAACCCACTCGTTCCTAATAAAAAGGAGCTTAGATGAGAAATGCAAGGATACGAGGGATGTCGGGGTGCTCTCCTCTCCTCTCAATCTTAGCTGTCAAGCTCATGTCAATCTCAACTTCAGACACATTTTCACTAATGAAATACCTGCATATGCTCTCTGGATCAGACTAGAGTGCTCAGTGTACATTTTAGCCACAAGGGTTCCCTTTAGCCAGATACAGACGTATACCCAAATTTTAGGGCAGCAAAAATGTTTGTATTGCATTTAGGTAACTTTAAGTAGTTAAGTAGTTAATTCTAAGTAATTGCTCAGTCACTTCCCTAGTGAAGATACTTTATTCATATAGGGCTTAAACTCTGTACCTTGGTCCAAGGACTCAGAACTTCCCTGGATCCTAGGGCTAAAGGGTATTCAAACTGCTTTCACGGTGACATTTGCCTAACAGTGTTCACATGCCTAACTTTACTGGACTGAACATTTAGAATTGAGTAAAATGGTGAATTTAATTTTACACACACACACACACACACACACACACACACACACACACACTATGCTAAATAAGTAAATCAGGAGATGAAAAGAGTTGCAAAGGATAATATTATCCTAAATGATTTTAGGATAGTTGACAAACTTGAATATAAACAATGGAGTCATACTAAAAATTTATAATAGCAATAAGTTGGTATTAAGTTATTTGATAATTCTGAAAAACAAACTTAAGAAATGCTTAGGCAGAGAGACCTACCTAACATGCAAGTTCAGACAAAAAGCATTTCTAGCTGATGGAAAAGTTTAGGGCAAATTTAGGGCCTGAGAGGACAGGGCCTGTGATCACCCCTCAGGAAGGGAATCTCAGGCTGAGAAGGGTTAAGAGCTGAGGGTTATGGATCTGGGGGCCTGGAGAGGGGTAACAGTTGTTTGTGAAACAGCTCCTGTGACTGGTGGGTCTGCTTATTAGTTATCTGTTGCTCTGCTCTCAGTGTCTTATTTGAATGGCTCTCCATTTCCCTCCCATACTTCACAAAAACCGTCTATGTTAATGGAGAATTCTTTTGCAAATATGACCGCTTTCTTTTTTTTTCTTTTGGACAAAACAAACATGTAGAAAGATCTCTGAGTGACTTTTTAAAAAAGTGGCAGTAAATTAGAATTTAAAAAATATATTTCTTCCTAGAATTAAGAACAAAGCACACACTGAAGGAGTTACAGAGATCATGTGTGAAGCTGAATCAAAAGGATGGACCAACCAGTGACGGCGGCTGCCAGGGATCCTTCCCATAATCAGCCACCAAAATAAACACTATAGCATATGCCAGCAAGATAATGCTA
>LR749977.1:984682-1006726 GCA_902729485.2 Mus minutoides
GGCCTAGTTGGCCATCATTGGGAGGAGAGGCCCCTTGGTCATACAGACTCTATATGCCCCAGTACAGGGGAACGCCAGGGCCATTACGTGGGAGGGGGTGGGTAGGGGAGCAGGGCGGGGATGCGGGAAGGTAAGGGGAAATTTCTGGATAACATTTGAAATGTAAATGAAGAAAATATCTAATAAAGAGAAAAAAATTGGAAAGAATTGTAGGGTTTATACAGGGTGTTTTATACTGGTGTTATTATTTTTGACTTGTATCAAATGTAATAATTAAACAACATTAAGAAAAAAAAATTCTTTATGAGAGTGGGACTCTATGAGAATGTGGGCTCTAGCAGCTCAAAATTTATGAAAATATGGGTGTGGATCTTTCTAGTTTATTTTGCACTTAAAGAAAGATGGTCTGTGACTACTTTAAAAAGCAAAAAATTACTCCAAAAGTTGTTAGTATACTAATTTTAAAATATAAACTATCCATAACAATAAGTCTTCAAATATCCCTACTTTCAATGATTTGTAAGCCTTTGTCCTTTACTGGCTATAATAGTTTTTATTTTATGGAATATTTCTTTTTAAATATTTTATAATTCTGACTGGGTTATCCCTAATTAGTCCAAATCATTAAATACTTTTATCTTAGGCTAAAATGTTTATTGCATAGCTAATTTTCAAAGTTTTCTATCATGTAGCCTTTTCTTTTTCATGTAAGAAATTCATCTGGTACAGAAATTATTTAGAGATGCTAAGGGATTATATTAAGAAAAAAGTACCATAGGTTAACAATGAAAAAAAAAAGAGTAACTTGTACAGAGAGACAAAAAGAAGCTTGCCTGAGAGAGGAGGAGAAACCATAGATCATGCTTATTTTGGTAATTTAAGAAAGTAACAGTGGAAAGGAAACGAAGTAACAGACAAAAATGAGAAGAACAGCCTCCCCAGGCCTGCCTTCTGTTGGAGAGAATTCCAGGGGAAAGTATTTAGCCACATTCCTGGCTTTTCCCTGACATATCACATTGCAAACCTCGCGTTCAGCCTGAGCAGCAGAGCACAGAATAGTGATTGCGATGCTGACAAGGGACGGAGGGGATTATATAATGCTTGCTATTGAAAACTGCAGTGCAGACCTGCCTTCCATCGGCACAGCTCCCATCCCTGAGGCCAAGAAAGTCAAGAGGAATTCACACTCAATGCTCCAGTTGGTGCAGTGTTGGATAAACTGACACATGTGAAAGCCTTGCTGGTTCTCTATGAGTGAGCTATGTGGGCTGCAATCAGGACCATGTGGTTCTAAGAACAGGGTCTCTGCTCTCAAAAGTATGTGTGTGCATACACACATATATTGATTGTATAAGAGTACAGAGTTATGTCTGTGACAAAGATAGAATGGAAGGAAGAAGCATCACTTCATTGTATGTAAATTTTCAAGCTTTTACAAAGGGAAGGAGCAGGAAAATTAACTCCCATGTTCTTCCTCCAAACCCTCACTTCTTCCATAAAGACCCATCCTCATTCTTTTTGGTTGTGAAATAGAGTATTATTTTGACAGGCAGATCTATACCTACATAACCCACATAACAAATTTTATTTTAGCACTCTGGGTTTCGTTAGGGCTGTCAAGGGGTTATAATTAAGTGGGTCCCATTTTAAGACTGAGAACAGCTGACGCAATGCTGGCGCTTTAGGTTAGTATCTGTTGTTTGAGGTTCTGTTGAAGAACAGAAGGAGAAAGATAACTACACACACACAAATACACACACACACACTCACACACACATGCACACATACACAGGCATGTGCATATGTATTGCATACCCAAACATCCATACATGTACACATTCGCAGTCTGCCAGGGTTTGCATGCATCCTTCAAAGGCTGTTGTGCTAAAGGCTCGTTCCTGAACACCTGCCATTTCTGGGCGGTGGTGGAACGGTGAGAAGGTGGAGACCACGGAAGAGTATTAGTGCAAGTGTGTGTGTGGTGGTGTGTGTGGACGAGGGGGCTGTGGGACCATGGTCTCTTCCTGTTTGGGTTTTTCTGTTTTTGCTTCCTAGAGGTTTGTTCTGCTTGCTATTGAAAACTCCACCACTGGCATTCAGTGTGCCTACAGACTGAGTCTACCTAATCTTAGAGAAAAGCATTTAAAACTAAAATGCCTAAATGTAACTCTCTTCCTTTCACCTGTTGACATTATGGACTGTGTCATTATAGTGACAGAAAGCTAACTGACTCAAAAGCTGAGGAGCAGAAGAAGGAAAGAAATAAGTTCTGAAGTAAAGGATTTGGACCTGCATATCCTAAGAAGATAGGCATTCATAAAGAACACACACACACACACACACACACACACACACACACACACGCACACGCACACGCACACGCACACGCACACGCACACATGGGGGTGGAGCAGAAGGAGAGAAGGAGAGAGAGAGATAGAGGGAGAGAGGGAGAGAATAAGAAAGGGAGAGAGGGAGAGGGACAGATAGACAGACAGAGAGACAGAGAGATCTTATATTTTTATAGGCTCCATGAGAAAAAAAAGTGATTTCCTCCTTCCTGGTTTTGCTTAACTATTAGAGAAATTTCCAGACAATGTCTAAGAGTCTAGCCCTGTCATCAGTCTTCTAAAGCGACTCCTCCTTCTGTTGAAGAGGCCCTGAGTGAATCTTGTTCGTGCTTCACAGAGGGTTTTCTGGGCCTGTCTCCCTTCCATCCTGTCCGCTCCCCTTTGTCACCAGTACCCTGACTATTCTCACAGTGGCTTCCTGCATGCTCACGCTGCTGATAATTGTTGACGTTCCCATTGCCCTTTGAATCTTATATGTGTTGAGAGAATAAGGTGCCCATGTCTTAGGCACACTCTAGGGGAGCCCTTTCCCTAACTTTCTCTGGAAGCATCTTTCTTCACTTGTTCCATCTTCAGGCCAGTTCTCTAATGCATAACACTCACTCCTATTAGACACAATGTAGCCAAAGCACAATCTCCCGGGAGTGCATCAACCTCTACCTTTCTGGGGGGGGGGGGTCTACCACCCTATCTTTCCTCCAGATCTCACACACACTGTCCTGACAGTTTCTTCATTTCTACCCTGGTGACTGAATTCAGTGGTGGGGTCCAGTGTGACTCTAGAACTCTCTTCCAGATGGCCTCTAGAGCTCTTTACCATGACTCTTGATTGGTGGCATGGACTGAAAACCAGCTTCAGCCATAGTTTTAAGAATGTGAAACAAGAGCATTTTTCTGTTGATAGATTAATTTTATTTTGCTGTTTACATTTTTATAAAGTATCAGATTCCCATGTCAGTGGGCCTCCCCCACAGGACACTGGCATCATTAAGCTCTAACAAAACTGTTTCTCATTTGTTAACTGAATATAAATCACATCAATGTCAAAGGATTCACCGTCTGTTTCCTCAAGGTGGTGCCTTTCTTTGTAGCTTGGAGGAAAATAAATTTGCACATATGCACACACACACACACACACACACACACACACACACACACAATTGTAGAAGGGCCAATACTGATCAGAGAGGTGTTATACATTGCTTCATCATGTTTTGTAAGCTCACACATGTGGTTAAAATGATTAGATTTGTTCTATTAGGTCTAATCATAGAACCTAAATGGTATTTTGGGGACTAATCACAACAATCACTACATATTTCTATCTCTGAGAACCACTCACTGCTCTTACCCAGTACCCAAGTTTGGTTACCAGCCAAGAGAGAGATAGAGATAGAGTTAAAACAAATTTTAACAAGTGTGTTTCTTTATTTCTGTTTTATTCTCATATGAAATTCCAGAAGTTGCTTGATTGGTCAATATGTATTTATGCTATGCACAGGCTTTGCCTTTTGATCTTTGGTTTTATTTCTTCCCTCAACTTATTCGGCCTTTAGCTTTCTGGACAAGAAAGTCTATAGCCCGCTTTCGTCTATGGCCCCACAGAAACTCTCCTCATTCCTTGCCGTTTTCTTCTTTCCCTTTTGTTATTCTCAGCGAGTAACGTTGAGATTGATTTTTGTTCTTTTCCTACTTCTCAAAACTAGCATCGGCTCTTTGTTGAACTTAAAACACTGTCTTGTATTTTGTATCATGGACATGTCTCTCTTTTTCTCTCCACAAAAGCAGACTTTCATGATTCTTAAACTTTAGTCTTCATGATCTTTTTGATTCCTCCTTTAAGAACCCAGTACAATAGCCCCTGCTCTGACTGCGAGTGCCTAGACTGCCGACAACTCTATAGAAACACACGGATATGAAGCACTTTTGAATTGTGTATAAAATCCATGTTCAGTTTTAAAAAAAAAAAACAAATAAATTTGCCAGCTATATGCCTTTAAGAATCTGCTTTGTTTGTTCCCCTCCTGCAGCTGAGGACCAGTGCTGGCTGACTTTGGAGCATACGAAGGATGAGAGCCTGGCATCGGTGCTGAGCTAGCTGGCGGGAGCTCCAAATCCCATGGCTAAACTACCTTCCTGCACTGTTCTGTTTGTTTGGTTGGTTTTTTTTGGTTGTTGTTTTTAAGCTGGATTCCCTTCTCCTTCCTGGTCAGAAAAGCTATACTCACAATGTGCAGAGACATTGGTCACCTGTATGTAATATGCCAAGAATCAGAATCTGCCCAGGCTATTGTTGTTCACAGTATAAAGTGGCCTCATGCTGGTAGCAATACAGAAGCCATTCTTCATGTTTAAAAACAACAAAACGGCTATTGTTCTGTCTCTAGTTTAGCGTTGTCTATAAAAGCACAGGTTATGACTCAAGTCTTGGGTTTCTCACCATCAAGGGCATTTCTCTTGATCATACTGCATAGATCAGCCAGCAAGAGATTCTCGAATCCTTACCATATGATAGTGAGTCAAAGCTGCTTCCCTCCAGAGAAAGCCTCTTTGCTTTTCCTGGAAGATAACTTTTAGGAGAAAATGTCCAGGATCTTGCTACTGTAGCAGGCAAGTTTTCCTGTCCTCAGAAAAAGGGATCCTGTGGTTTCTGGCTCTGTGAGGCTGGAATAGATGCACAGCTCCAAGACCCCTCCCGCGACTGAACACCGAGGACAACTGTTCTTCCAGACACACCATTACACAGGCGAAGAGATTTCTGCCAGGCTCCCAAATACCATCCCTTTAAAGGCTGGAGATGCAGTTTTCTTAACATCCATGGCACAATTATTTTCTTTGACAAAAGAAACTAGAAGACACTGAGCAAAACATTGCTCTTTCCCCCCCTTTAAATATTTTACCCTGGAGAAGGTATCTGAGGGCGGTTTATCCTTAACCCTTCACCTTCAGATGCTGCCCAAGGTCAGGTTTAACCTAGTTTATCAGCTCCAGAAACATGGGTTGGTCATATCAAAGCCCCTTGAAGCACTTGGAGCCATTTTACACAGGCTCTGCCTTTGCAAATGTGAGGACCCTGTAAACTCTGAGCACAAGAGACGCTGCTGGAAGCTCGGCCCCTCCCTTTCATTCAGCTTGACTGACTTCCCATGTGACCCAGTGTGGAAGTAGTTTCCAGTGACCAGGGCAGTTGTAGACTTCCGGTCATGTTCCATTAACTTCCCAGGGCCATGCTGAAGGTCTGCATTTTGTGTCATTATTACTACCTCCTGGGGTATAAACTGGATACAGACTTTGATTATGTTTATAGCCTGAGATGCTCAAGACTATACAACTCAAAGCTCCTTGGCCTTCTTCCAGAAGTTTCTTTATTGCCTTCACAATAACATGGAACAAGCTACCAGAAAACCAAATTCTCTAAAACAAAGACCTGCATCGGGTCTTTGTTAGTTTCTGTCTTTCTATTGCAGGAGACACCAGTGGATTGAAGATCTTCTCAAGTGGGGGGGTCCAAGTAAAATCTGCATGATTGACAGAGGCCCACACAGGGTCACTCGAGCTACACTTGACATCTGATCAGGTGAAAATTTAGCTACAGAAACTTGGAGAAGACCTCGGCTGCGGAAACCATTTTCAAAGAAAATTAAACTTTCTAGATGGTTTAAACACATGTTTTCAATACTTATTAAATATCTTTTCTTTCTGGAAAAGACATGCTTCAAGAAAATAGAGAAAAAGATAAATAGTAGGCAAAACAATCTTTTCTGCAAATGTCCCAGAATAAAAAGCAAATGAAAAATGCACTTACTAACAAGGTAGGCTCTGCCTTATTTTGGCAATTTGGTTTTTTTTCTCTCTCTCTCTCCTCTCTTTACTGTGTGTATAACAGTTTGTTTCATGTGACTTCTTAATTAAATATTTAACAGTATATAATGGTGGAGAGTGGATGATGTTAGGCTGTGCTTTATTGCACTAGCCTACTGTGGTTAGTTCTACTTTGCAGAGATAGTTTAACCCCCTCTGAAGGGCTCCTTCCAAGCAGAGAGCTGAAGGACATCTCACATAGAGACCCACACGCTCAGATACCTCTGCAAGAATCAATACTGATGATTCTATTGTGTCTAGTTCAGGCTCAGGGCATGGCTTTCTTTTTCTTAGCACAGGAAATGATCATTTGTTTCTCTGGCCTCTTCAGAAAGTCTGAGTTGCTGGAATATACAGTGGAAAAAGGGCACAGAGCTGGAGGGGCACTCTAGTGGCAGGTAAAAGGACAATTGCAATGTTCTCTTTCATTCTCGCTCTCTCACTCTCGCTGTTTCCCAACACCCAATCCCTCAGGCTGATCCTTAGTGCTGCAATAGAACGCCAGCTGTAGCCTCCCTCCTCCACCTTGCTTATGTCTCAAGTGGATCCCATAGACCATCCCCTCCTGACCTCCCTCCCCACCAACTCATTGCTGTGTCCCACCCTCCCCAAACTCTGGCTCACACTCCCTCCTCAACCACAGGCCATGCCTGCCTCTTGAGAAGACCAGGTAATCTGACTATAGACTGTCTCTACCCTCTATCTCTGTTCTCCTAGACCAGGGTTCTCAACCTTCCTAATGCTGTGGCCCTTTAATACAACGCCTCATGTTATAGTGATCCCCAACCATAATTTCTTTTGTTGTTACTTTATTATTTTTGCATTGTTTACATTGTCTGTCATTACATTTTTAATTAGATATTTACTTTATTTGCATTTCAAATGTTGTCCCCTTTCCTGCTTTCCCCTCTGAAACCCCCCCCCTGTCCTCTTCCCCTTCCCCCTGCCCACCAACACACCTACTCCTGCTTCCTGGCCCTGGCATTCCCCTATACTGGGGCATAGAACCTTCACAGGACCAAGGGCCTCTTTTCCCATTGATGACTGACTAGGCCATCCTCTGCTACATATGCAGCTGAAGCCATGAGTCCCACCATGTGTACTCTTTGGTTGGTGATTTAGTCCTTGGGAGCTCTGGGGCTACTGGTTAGTTCATATTGTTGTTCCTCCTCTGGGGCTTCAAACCCCTTCAGCTCCTTGGGTACTTTCTCTAGCTCCTTCATTGGGAACCCTGTGCTCATTCCAATGGATGGCTGCGAGGATCCACCTCTGTATCTGTCATGCAATGATGGAGCCTCTCCAGAGACAGCTATAACTGGCTTCTGTCAGTAAGCACTTGTTGGCATCCACAAAAGTTTGGTGATTGTCTATGGGACGGATCCCCAGGTGGTGCAGTCTCTGGATGGTCATTTCTTCACTCTCTGCTCCACACTTTGTCTCTGTAATTCCTTACATGGGATTTTGTTCCCCCTTCTAAGAAGGATAGAAGTATCTATACTTTGGTCTTCCTTCTTCTTGAGTTTCATATGGTTTGTGAATTGTATCTTGGGTATTCCAAGCTTCTGGGCTAATATCCACTTATCAGTGAGTGCATACCATGTGTGTTTGTTTTGTGATTGAGTTACCTCATTCAGGATGATATTTTCTAGTTCCATCCATTTGCCTTAGAATTTCATAAATTCATTGTTTGTAATAGCTGCATAGTACTCCATTGTGTAAATGTACCATGTTTTCTGTATCCATTCCTCTGTTGAGGGACATCTGGGTTCTTTCCAGTTCCTGGCTATTATAAATAAGGCTGCGATGAACTGTTGTTACTTCATAACTGTAAGTTTGCTGCTTTTATGAATCATAAATATAAATATTTGTGGTTTTGGATGGTTTTAGGTGAGCCCTGTGGAAAAGTTTTTTGATCCACAAGTAGATCATACCCCACTGCTCTAGATCTAATCTCTAAGGCTTGTCTTGTCTTAACACTACAACAGAACAGCTGCAGTATCCCTCCCCTTCTGTGTGTTTCCTTTGGATCCCACAGACCACACCCTCCTAGTGTCTCTCCCCACTCATTTTTGTGACCCAGCCACCAACTCAAGCAGATAACTCCTGTTCGACCACGGATCATACCTGCCAGAAAAGCAGGTGTGCTGCCTGCAGACCTTCTCCACTCTTTCTGTTGCACTAGACCCAATCACTCAATCTCTCTCCTAGCCTTGCATTCGACCATCTCCCATGACCTTCTTCCTTCCACCTACCTGAAGTGGAAATATTTGGATTTTTTTGGAGATTCAGTTGTGTCATGTGATTTTTTTCTTCTTCTAGAGACTGTCTTATGAGAGCAATTTTTTGTTGAAGCAGACACACGGGAGGATGTTTTTCAGAGAACAGACTCATGGTGTTTTTCTGAAAACTGCCTGGAAAAAGATCATGTGCTGATTTGCTAGAGCGGATGCTTGAGAGAACACATGATGCTTGGAAAGGATATATATATAAAACCTAACAGACAGTGGACATGGACAGGGCTGTGTGGCAGTTGTCCCCATTGCCCTTTTGTGCTGATCATCATTTGTCATAACTTTCTAGAGAGAAACACAATGAAGAACTTCCTGCTATTTCCTCAGACCCAGGCCGATTTGTAGACTGCAGTTTCTTCTGGATCAAGCTGCCATTGCTGAGTGTTTGCCAGTAGATCAAGCTACCATTGCTGACTTGTGTGAACTAAATTGTTGATGTCCTGACAGCACAGATTGGATTCTCCCCTAAAGAACTATTTCTGAAAAGGTCCACATCCTTGTTTGCCTTATTAACCTTTTCTTTCCATTACCTCTGGTGGGTGGTGGGCTAGAAGGGAGGTTAAAACATGTAAGTACACTTATTGAAATAGGTTTTAAAAGTCCCACAACACCCAAAAAAAAGTCCACTCCCAGGTGCTCTAACACTCCCAGGATCAAAGGATCAGAGGCGAGGAGGATACAACATATGCCCCACTATTGGAAGTAACTGGGACCAGTGGGACTCAAGCACCTAAGAACTCGGCCAAACCATGGGTTCCTTCCTCTCTGGGCCAGTGCCCTGGGCAAGCCTTGGGTGCAAACTCTACAGCCAGTCCCACAACACCCAGAGGAAGCTTCACTCCCAGGTGTTCTAACACACCCGGACCACAGGATCCTAGGATCCCAGGATCCCAGGAGCTTGGTCACACAAGGATCTCAGGATCACAGAGGCAGCTTGACTCTCAGGAGCTCTGACAAACCCAGGATCTCAGGATCACAGGATCTCAGAATAACAGGATTACAGAGACAGCTGAACTCTGAGGAGTTCTGACACAACTAGGATAATAGGAAGGATAGGCACTAGTCAGATATAGTGTGAGCAGGTAGCACTAGAGATAATCAGATGGAGGGAGGCAAGCATAAGAACATAAGCAACAGAAACCAAGGTTTCTTGGAATCATCAGAACCCAATCCTCCCACAATAGCAAGTCCTGGATACACTGTGACACAGGAAAAGCAAGACTCAGATCTAAAATCACTTCTCATGTTGGTGATAGAGGACTTTAAGAAGGACATAAATAACTCCCTTAATGAAATACAAGTAAATAGGTAGAAGAAACCCTTAAAGAGGAAACACAAAAATCACTTAAGGAATTACAGGAAAACACAATCAAACAGGCAAAGGAAGTGAACAAAACAATCCAAGATCTAAAAATGGAAATAGAAACAATAAAGAAGTCACAAATGGAAACAACCATAGAGATAGAAATCCTAGGAAAGTGAACAGGAGTCATAGATGCAAGCATCACCAACAGAATACAAGAGATAGAAAAGATAATCTCAGGTACAAAAGATACCAGAGAAGACATTGACACAACAGTCAAAGAAAATGCAAAAAGCAAAAAGATCCTAACCCAAAACATCCAGGAAAACCAGGACACAGAAGACCAAACCTAAGAATAATAGGTATCGAAGAGAGCAAAAATTCCCAACATAAGGGCCAGTAAATATTTTCAACAAAGCTATTGAAGAAAACTTCCCTAACCTAAAGAGAGAGATGTCCATAAACATACAAGAAGCCTACAAAACTCAGCATAGACTGGACCAGAAAAGAAATTCCTCCTGTCAAATAATAATCAAAATGCCAAATGCACTAAACAAAGAAAGAATATTAAAAGCAGTAAGGGAAAATAGTCAAGTAACATATAAAGGCAGACCTATCAGAATTACACCAGACTTCTCATCAGACAGTATGAAAGCTAGAAGATTCTGGGCTGATGTTATACAGACCCTTAGAGAACACAAATGCCAGCCCAGGCTACTATACCCAGCAAAATGCTCAATCACCATAGATGGAGAAAACAAGATATTCCATGACAAAACCAAATTTACACAATATCTTTCCACAAATCCAGCTCTGCAAAGGATATTAGATGGAAAGCACCAACACAAGGAGGAAAAACTACACCCTAGAAAAAACAAGAAGTCGTCATTCAACAACCCCCAAAAAGATAGCCACACAAACACAATTTCACTTCTAACAACAAAAATAACAGGAAGTAACAATCACTTTTCCTTAATATCTCTTAACATCAATTTCCCAATAAAAAGATACAGACTAACAGACTGGATAAGTAAATAGGACCCAGGAAACTTATCTAAGTGACAAAGACAGACACTACCTCAGAGTAAAAGGTGGAAAACCAATTTTCCAAGCAAATGGTCCCAAGAACCAAGCTGGAGTAGCCATTCTAAAATCAAATAAAATCAACTTTCAACCAAAAGTTATCAAAAAAGATAAGGAAGGACATTTTATAATGGTCAAAGGAAAAATCTACCAACTCTCAATTCTGAACATTTATGCTCCAAATGCAAAGGCACTCACATTCATAAAAGAAACTTTACTAAAGCTCAAATAACACATTACACTCCACACAATAGTATTGGGAGACTTCACCAGCCCACTGTCAGCAATGGACAGATCATGGAAACACAAACTAAACAGAGACACAGTGAAAATAACAGAAGTTATGGACCAAATGGATCTAACACATATTCATAGAACCTTTCATCCTAAAGCAAAAGAATGTACCTTCTCCTCAGCACTCATGGTACCTTCTCATAAATTGACCATACAATTGGTCACAAAACAAGCCTCAATAGATACAAGAAGATTGAAATAATCCCATGCACCCTATCAGATCACCACAAAGTAAGGCTGGTTTTTGATACCAACAAAATCAAGAGAAAGCACACATACACATGGAAGCTGAACAATGTTCTATTCAATGATAGCTTGGTCAAAGAAGAAATAAAGAAAGAAATTAAAGATTTTTCAGAATTTAATGAAAATGAAGACACATCATACCAAAACTTATGGGACACAATGAAAGCAGTGGAAAGAGGAAAACTCATAGCTCTGTGTGCCCCCAAAAAGAAACTGAAGGGAGCATACACTAGCAGCTTGACAGCACACCTGAAAGCTCTAAAACAAAAAGAAACAAATACACCCAAGAGGAGTAGATGGCAGGAAATAATCAAACTCAGGGCTGAAATCAACCGGAATAGAAACAAAAAGAACTATACAAAGAATCAACAAAAACCAGGAGATGGTTCTTTGAGAAAATCAACAATATAGACAATCCCTTAGCCAGACTAACCAGAGTGCATGGAGACAATATACAAATTAATAAAATCAGAAATGAAAAGAGAGACATAACAGAGAAATATATCTTAAAATAACTATTCTTTTTGTTGAATATTAGCAGGTGAAAACATTAAAATCATGTTCTGCAAGCAAAAAAAAAAAAAGTTCCAAAAAATTTAAGCCTACACTTACCATTTGTATTTCAGCCTCTAACACCAGCAAGCATTCAATATGGACATAGCAGCTGAGCAGGCCAGTAAAATAGGCAACACACAGTCATCATACTCTCTGGCAATCCAGAAAGAAAAAAGAAACCAAGAAACAAACCACCCACCCAGCAATGATGAACACAGAAATCAGCTCCTAGACCTATAATCACCCCAAATCCAAATGCCTAGATGCCAGTGTAAGAACATAATCAATAGCATGTAGGGAAATATGTCTCTACAAGATCCTAGCTATACTACCATAAGCTTTGAATACTTCAATATAGCTCAAGCACAAGAAAAAGACCCTAAACCCAACTATATAAAGATGATAGAGGTTCTTTAAAGGGCAATGAATAAATCCCTTGAAAAAAATCTAGGAAAATACAAACAGTTGTAGGAAATAAATAAATTTCTTTAAAGGAAGTCAAGAAAAACAGTTAAAGGAAATGAATTGCACTGTTCAAGCCTTGAAAATAGAAATAAAAGCAATAAAGAAAATACAAACTGAGGTAATTCTGGAAATGAATAATTTAGAAATCCAAACAAAAACTACAGAGGCAAACTTTACCAAAAATTTTAAGAGATGGAAGATAGAATTCTAGTCATTGAAGGTACATCAGTCAAAGAATATATTAAGTCTGAAAAATTCCTTACACAAACATCCAAAAAAATCTGGAACACTATTGAAAGATCAAACCTTAAGAATAATAGGAATAGAGGAAGGAGAAGTATCACAGCTCAAAGGCCCAGAAAATATTTTCAACAAAATCATAGAAGAAAACTTTCTAACCTAAAGAAAGAGATGCCAATAATGATTTAAAAAAAGGCATATAGAAAACCAGAAATTGGACCATAAAATAAAGTTCCCTTGTCACATAATAATCAAATCACTAAACATACAGAACAAAGAAAGAATATTAAAAGCTGCAAAGGAAAAATACCAAGTAACATGTAAAGGCAGACTTATTAGAATTATACCTGACTTCACAATGGCAAGTTAAAATCCAGATGGTCCTAGACAGATGTGCTGTAGACATCAAGAGACCACAGATATCAGTCCAGACTACTATAACTCCCAAAAGTTGCAAACACCATAGATGATGAAAAAATGATATTTTATAATAAAGTCAAATTTAAACCATATCTATCTACAAATACAACCCTACAGAAGTTACTAGGAGGAAAATTCCAACTTAAGGGAGTTAACTACACCCATGAAAACAGGAAATAAATAATCTCACACCAGCAAAATGAAAAGTAGGGAAACACACACACACACACACACACACACACACACCACTTGCAAGACCACCACCACCAAAATAACAGGAATCAACAATCAATGGTCATTGATATCTCCCAATATCAATTATCTCAATCCCCCAATAAAAACACACAGACTAACAGAATATTCTGTCTTCTGTTGCACCCAAGAAACACACATCACCATGATGCATAGATATTACCTCAGGGGAAAAGGTTAGAAAAATATAATTTTAAGCAAATGGGCCTAAGAAGCAAGGTGATATAGCTTTTAAAATATCTAATAAAATATCAAACCAAAAATAATGAAAAGAGATGAGAAAGGATTCTACATAGTCATCAATGGAAAAATTGAGTTTTGATCTCATACTAGCAACTTAACAGCACACCTGAAAGCTCTAGAACAAAAAAAAAATCAAATATATACTCAAAAAGAGTAGATTGCAAGAAATAATCAAGACTCAATTCTTAAAGTCTATGGCTCAAACACAAGGACACCCAGTTTTGTAAAAGAAACACTACTACAGCTTAATTCATATATTGACCCTCCTCACACACTAATAGTAGAAGACTACCCCACTCTCCCTACTCGACAGGTCATCCCGACAAAATCTCAACAGAAATGCTGAGCTAACTGTAGTTACAAACTAAATGGACCTAACACATTTTCAGAACATTTAATCTAAACACAAAAAGAATATATCTCCCTCATGGAACTTTCTTCAAAAGTGACCACATACTCAGAAACAAGGCAAGACTTGATGGACATAAGAAAGATGAAGTGACTCCCTGCATCCTGTCAGACCACCACAGATCAAAGCTGGATATCAACAACAAGAGAAATAACACAAAGCTTACAAACTTAGGGAAACTGAATAAATCTCTGTTGAAAGAAAAAAAAATGGGGCAAGACAGAAATAAAGAAATAAATACTTTCTAGAGTTCAATGAAAATGAATTTCCAACATACCAAATGTCTGCAATACTGTGGAAGAGGTGGGAAGTGACAAATTCAGCATGAGGGTCTGCAGAAAGAAACGAGGGAGATCTCGTACTAGCAACTTAACAGCACACCTGAAAGCTCTAGAACAAAAAAACAATCAAATATATACTCAAGAGGAGTAGATTGCAGGAAATAATCAAACTGAGAGCTGAAATCAATAAACTAGAAACAGAAAGAACAATTCAAAAAAAATCAATGAAACAGAGAGTTGGTTCCTTGAGAAAATCAACAAGACAGACATACACTTATCTAAATTAAGTAAAAGACAGAGAGAATACCCAAATTAACAAAATCAGAAACAAAAAGGGAGAGATAACAGACACCAAGGAAATCTAAAGAATTCTTAGCTCCCTGCCCTTGCAGCTTCACCCCCCCCCAAAATAAAATAAAATGAAATTAAATAAGATAGAATTTTAAAAAATCCTGCATGGGTGCTGTAGTTCGTCACCATCTGCCCCAGAGTACAGCCCCTTGTCCACACATCTCTACTTGCAAATTTCAATGAGTTGTTGGTCCATTTTGAAGCCTCTGGCTTCTGTTACACTATTACTACAGAACCTCACAGGGATGTGTAGATTCTGTTGTTGCCCTGTGTCATGGAGATTCCACACTTTGGATCTATAGGGCTTAACATGCATCATCAGATCATAGATGGGGTAGATGTTGGTGTGGGACAACTCAAAACCCTGGATCTGGGTCTGGAGGTGGCTGATTTGTCAGCCTACCAGTTCTTGTACACCTGTACCACAAGAGTAAGCTCTCCAGCACTGCCCTGGCTAGCTCACCCAGTGCTGCAGCTGGTGAGAGGCAGGGTCTGCTCTTCTCTCCTGTCTTCAAGGTCTGGCTCTCCCAACCCCCAACTATCACGGTCAGCACTTCTGCACCGGGACATCAACACAGGCCCTGGTTGACATAGCACTACGGACTGAGACAAGGCCCCCTGGCAGCCACATGGGTCTACATGTCTCTATGGCCTTAGGTGGCATTCAGAACCTCACCATGACTTCCTCATATCTGCCTGTTCCTCATCACTGCCGAGTCTCCTGTTCCATCTTTCTCCACAGTGTATGAACCCCTTGGTCTTTCTTTTCCATTCCTATACCCCATACTCCATCTATTCATATCTCCATTGCACATTTGTCTATCGTAGTGGCGCCTACAACAGGTGCTTGGGTATCTTCTTTATTGGCTACCTAACCCTGGCATGGCTGGGAAGGGTGGTTGTGTGTAGATAAAACAATTTTAAAAACCTGTAGCCTGTAATGAAATAGAAGCAATCACTAAAAGTTTTCAAACCCAAATAAGCCCAGGGCAGGTGGTTTTAGCATAAGATTCTACCAGATTTTCAAAGAAGAGTGAATGGCAATACTCCTTAAATTATTTCACAAAATAAAAACAAAAGGAACATTGCCCAATTCAGTTTATGAGGCTATAGTTACACCAATGCCTGAGCTACATAAAAACACAACAAAGAAAGAAAATTACAAACTAATTTCCCTTATGAAAATGAGATGTAAGCTCATACTTTTCAAGACCTACTTTAATAAGGGCTTTTTTAATGCTTAACCTCCCTTCTAGCCCACCACCCACCAGAGTTAGTGGAAGGAAAGATGAATCGGGCAAGGGAGGATGTGGATCTGTTTAGAAATAGTTTTTTGGGGCAATTCCAATCTTCATTGTAAGGATATCAGCAGTTCAGTTTACACAAATCAGCAACAGTAGCTTGGTCCACTAGCAATGGCAGTTCAATCCAGAAAAAAACCTGTGAAGCTCTGCCAGTTGGCCAAAGTCTACAGAAGCAAGAAGCCACTAGAATATCACAAGAAGTTATTTAGTGCATTTCTCTCTACAATTCACGACAAACAACGATCAGTGTAGAAGGCAAGGTGAACCAATATTAATCACGTCATCAACAGTGAAAACCAGTGTCGGTAAAGCCCAACAAAGGCTAGCTAAGAGTGGAAAGGAGGACAATGCCACAGAATTGTCCACTGCCTGTTGTGTTATATACCCTTCCCAAACGCCACATCTTCTCTCAAGCATCCACCCCAGCAAAACACCACATACTCTTTCACCAGGCCACTTCCAGAAAAACACCATGTGTCTGTTCTCAGCAAAATGTCCCCCCGTGTGTCTGCTTTAGTGAAACATCCTGTCATAAGTCAGTTTCACATGACACAACTGAGTCTCCAATGAAACCAGAAATTTCCACTTCATATAGATGTAAAAATACTCAAATACTTGCAAACTGAATCCAAGAATACATCAAAAAGGTCATCTATCATGATCAAGTAGACTTTATCCCAGAGATGTAGGGACAGTTTCATATATGGAAATCAGTAAACATAAACAAATTGAAAGGAAAAAAATCACGTGAACATTTCATTAGATGTAGAAAAGACCTTTGACAAAATCCAACACCTCTTCCTGATAAAAGTCCTGGAGAGATTAGGGATACAAAGGACATGCCTAAAGCTAATAAAGGAATAAAGGCAATTTACAGAAATCCTATAGACAACATCAACTTAAATGAAGAGAAACTCAATTTTCACTAAATTCAGGAACAAGGCAAGGTTGTCTACTCTTTCCTTATTTATTCAATGTATTACTTGATGTTTTAACTAGAGTGATAAGACAAGTAAAGGAAATCAAGAGGATTCAAATTGGAAAAGAAGAAGTTCAAGTATTTTTATTTGCGGATAATATGATAAAACACATAAGTGACCCTAAAAATTCCACCAGAGGATTTTCATGTCTGATAAACACTTCTGGTGAAGTGGCTGGGTACAAGATTAAAAACAACAACAACAAAAAATTAGTAGCCCTTCTATATACAAACAACAAATAGACTGAGAAAAATCAAGAAAACAACACCTTTCATAATTACCTCACATAATATAAATATATTGAGGTACTTCTAACTAAGCAAATGAAAGATTTGTATGATAAAAACTTTAAGTCTTTAAATAAAGAAATTGAAGAAGACATCAGAAGATGGAAAGATCTCCCATGCTCATGGATCACTAGGAGTAACACAGTAAAAGTATCATTCTACCCAAAGCAATTTGCAATTGCGATCAAAATTCCAACACAATCTTTTACAGACTTTGAAAGGACAATTCTCAACTTCATGTGGAAAAACCAAAAAAACCCAGAATAGCTAAAACAATCCTGAACAATAAAAGAACTTCTGAAGGTATCATCATTCCTGACTCTAAGTTGCACTACAAAGCTATACTAATAAAAACCACATAGTATTGGCATAAAAACAAACAGGTTGATCAGTGGAATCAAACTAAAGACTTGGACATAAATTCACACACCTATGGACACCTAATTTTTTTTTTGATAAGGAAGCAAGAAATAAACACTGGACAAAAGATATCATCTTCAACAAATGGTGCTGGTCAAACTGGACGACTGCATGTAAAAGAATGCAAATAGAATCATGTTTATCACTCTGCACAAAACTCAAGTCCAAGTGGATCAAAGATCTCAACATAAAACGAGATACACAGAACCTGGTAGAATAGAAAGTGGGGAATAGCCTTGAACACATTGGCATGGGAGAGAACTTCTTAAATAAAACACCAATAGCATAGGCAGTAAGATCAAGAATTAATAAATAGGACCTCATAAAACTGAAAAGCTTCTGTAAGGCAAAGAACATTGACAATCAGACAAAGCAGTATCCTGCAAATGGGAAAAGATCTGTACCCCAAATATAAGGACACACACATATATAAACACAAGATATTAGATAGCAACAAACAAACAAACCCTCAAATCCAATTAAAAAATATGGTACAGATCTAAGCAGAGTATTCTCAACTAGAGGAATCTCAAATGGCTGAGTAACACTTAAAGAAATGTTCAACATACTTAGCCATCAGGGAAATGCAAATCAAAACTACTTTGAGATTCTATCTTATACCTGTCAAAAGGGCCAAGATCAATAATACAAGTGATTGTTCATGCTGGTGAGGATGTGGAACAGAAAGAACATTCCCCCATTGCTGATGGGAGTGCAAATTTGTACAGCCACTATGGAAATATGTTGGTTCCTTAGAAAATTGGGACTTCATCTACCTCAAGACTCAGTTAGACCATTCTTGAACATATACCCAAAAGACACTCCATCTTACCACAAGGTCACTTGCTCAACTTTGTTCATTGAGGCTGTATTTATAATAGCCAGAAACTAGAAACAACCTAGATGGCTCTTGACAGAAGGATGAATAAACAAAACGTGGTACATTTATACAACGAAGTATTAATCAGCTGTTTTGTTTTGTTTTG
Organism: Mus minutoides; assembly: GCA_902729485.2. Taxonomy (NCBI): domain Eukaryota; kingdom Metazoa; phylum Chordata; class Mammalia; order Rodentia; family Muridae; genus Mus; species Mus minutoides. The sequence continues at coordinate 1,003,305 of LR749977.1, forward strand.
ATTTTGAGTTTTTGTTGTTGTTGTTTTACAGACACCATGAAGTTTCCAAGAAAATGGACAGGATTAGAAAAAAAATCATTCTGAGTGAGGTAACCCAGACACAGGAAGAAAAATATAGGATGTACTGACTCATTACATGGATATTGGCTGTTAAGTAAGTGATAACCAAACTACAATCTGTAGACTAAGAGAAGTCAAGTAAAGAAGAGTGGTCTATAGGGGACATATTTTCCTGGGAAGGGGAAATAGAATAGATTTTGCAAGTAGACTGTGAGTCAATGGGGATGGGAGCAGAAGGGAACAGGTTGGGGTGGGGGTGGAAGCAGACATGAGATAGACAAAGAGAGTTCAGGGAGAGAAAGCTGGATTTTATGGGCATTTGGGGGATGGTATGGGAGCCTAGTGCAGTGAAAACCGTCTGGAATCTTTGAGGGTGGTCCCAGTGAGGACTAAAGTAATGAGAGATACAGAAGAGTTCAACTGGCCATCTCTTGTAGCCAGACAAGGCTTTTAGTGGTGGAACTGGGTTGCAGTCAGTTGAGTTGACTGCTGAATGGGGTCCTTTGGAGATCCCCAAACAACTCAGGCTGGTATTATAACAGAGGGTTGCTCTCTGCAACTGAAAATGGCCCCCATTGCCAAGGACAACATCAACATAGCTTAGTAAATGTAGAGAGGTTGAGTTGGTGGTTGCATGGAGCCCTCACCCCTATAGACACCAAGGCAGCACAAAAAAAATTTTTTTTATTAGATATTTTCTTTATTTACATTTCAAATGCTATCACGAAAGTTCCCTATACCCTCCCCCTGCCCTGCCCCCCTACCCACCCATTCCCACTTCTTGGCCCTGGCATTCCCCTGTACTGGGGCATATAAAGTTTGTAAGACCAAGGGGCCTCTCTTCCCATTGATGGCCGACTAGGCCATCTTCTGCTACATACGCATCTAGAGACACGAGCTCTGGGGGTACTGGTTAGTTCATATTGTTGTTCCACCTAAAGGGTTGTCGACCCCTTCAGCTCCTTGGGTAATTTCTCTAGCTCCTCCACTGGGGGCCCTGTGTTCCATCCTATAGATGACCATGAGCATCCATTTCTGTATTTGCCAGGCACTGGCATAGCCTCATACAAGACAGTTATATCAGGGTCCCTTCAGCAAACTCTTGCTGGCATATGCAATAGTGTCTGGGTTTGGTGACTGATTATGGGATGGATCCCCTGGTGGAGTAGTCTCTGAATAGTCCATCCTTTAGTCTTAGCTCCAAACTTTGTCTCTGTAATTCCTTTCATGGGTATTTTGTTTCCTATTATAAGGAGGAATGTAGTATCCACACGCTGGTCTTCCTTCTTGATTTTCTTGTGTTTTGCAAATTGTATCTTGGGTATTCTAAGTTTCTGGGCTAATTCGTCTGCTCTTGGAACTCTTTTCCTTATCAGTGAGTGCATATCAAGTGACTTCTTTTAGCACAAAATCTTTGACCAACAATATGTCCTGCCCACAAGATGTGCTGAGGAGAGCTGGGCGTGGTGGTGCACGCCTTTAATCCCAGCACCTGGGCGGCAGAGGCAGGCGGATTTCTGAGTTTGAGGCCAGCCTGGTCTACAGAATGAGTTCCAGGACAGCCAGTACTACAAAAAGAAACCCTGTCGCAAAAAATCAAAAAAAAAAAAAAAAAAAAAAAAAAAAAAAAAAAAAAAAAAAAAAAAAAAAAAAAAAAAAAAAAAAAAAAAAAAAAAAAAAAAAAAAAAAAAAAAAAAAAAGATGTGCTGGAGATGGCACAGAACTTTTGGGATGTCTGATTTAACTTGAGGCCCATTCCTTGAAAGGGAACCCATGCCCAACACTGCTTGGATGGCCAGGAACCAGAAACGAATGGTCCTTTAAAAAATCAATAAAATTATTCCTAATGATATTTTGCCATATTTATAGATGGATGCCTTCTCCAGTCATCATCAAAGAAGCTTCCTCCAGCAGCAGATGGCAGTAGATACAGCCCCAGAGCCAGACATTATGCAGAGAGAGGCTAAGTTGGAGGTCTCCATTGAGTCCCTCCTCATGGAGTTCAGGGAATCCTATGGGAGAGGAGGAGGCAAGGTTATAGGAGTCAGAGGAGATGGAGGACACAAGGTGAACATGACCCACTATGTATGAACTCACAGCGACTGAAACAGCAAGCATGGGAGCTACATGAGTATGCACCAGGTCCTCTACACATATGTTACAGATGTTAGCTTGGCATCTTTGCAGGACTCCTAATTGTGGAAGGTGGTGCTCTGACTCTTTTTCTGCTCTTGGGACTCTTCCTCCTGTTGGGTTGTCTTCTCCAGCCTCCTTAGGAGGCCTTTTTCCTTGTCTTATTGTATTTTGTTTAGTGTGTTTGGTTGTTGTCTCTTGGAAGCCTGGTCTTTTCTGATGGCAGACAGAGGGTGGATGGATTCTACAGGAAAGGGAAGGTCAGTGGGTGGGGAGAGCTGAGAGGAGTGGAGAGCAGGGAGACTGTGGTCAAGATGTATCGCATGAGGGAAAAATATATTTTCAATTAAAAAAGAGTAGGAAACATGAGGATAGATATTCCATTGCAACCAAGAAAATGTATTTGTGGTCATGCAAAACAGCGAAATCACATGATGAATAAAACGTAACATTTGTAGACTTTCAGATAATTGAATTAAAATGTTTAATCATTGAATGAATGAAAGAATGAATCTTGCTCATTTGCCTTTTAGATCTGTATGTGTTTATTATTTAGAAATTCTATCTTTGTAATTGGTTATCTGAAGAAGGATATTCTTTGAAAGAAAACCAATCCTGGCTAATATATATTATACTCCTTATTAGATATCCTATTGACTGGACTATGTTATGATTGATTAGTTATGATTGTGCTTTAAAATATTTTTGGCCTCAATAAATAGTTTTTTATTTATATTCTTTGAAGACAATTGTCTTCTGGGAAAGGGAATGAGTGACAAAGCATCCTGCTGGCTTGAGGAGAACTTTGCAGTCTGACATATGTGTGGTTGTGAGGGTATCAAAGGACTAAAAGACAAAGGTTTCATTGTCATGGGGAAATTAGAGGCATATTTTGGGAGAACTGTTTGTTGCAAAGGTGACCTGTTCAGGCTGAGGATCTCTTAACTGCCAGGTGACTCGTTACAGTAGTAGAGCTGGAAGCTTCTGGGAAGAGGAAATGAGAATTAGAGGGAGGTGGGACTTGATGAGTGTGGGTGAGAGAACCAGACATGAAATGAGGGTGCTCCATTTGGTCACTTTTTGCCTAAAGTCTCCTGTCAGAGCTCCTAAATCTATTTAGGTCATGCATGATCCCTTTGAAGTTATGATTGATGCTTGATATTGGTTCTCACCCTTAGTTTTGAACTCTGGACCTTTGGGGGTTACTCAGCTCTTTTGTACGGGAAGTA
>LR749977.1:1006826-1204422 GCA_902729485.2 Mus minutoides
TTCCCTCCCCCCTCCCCCGGCTCTGCAGTTTCTGGCCTCAGAGGATGACAGAAGGCAGGTCAGCTACAATAGCATAGTAACTTACGCTTAGATAAGTAAACTTTTTGTTTGTTTGTTTGTTTTGTTTTTGTTTTTGTTTTTTGAGACAGGGTTTCTCTGTATAGCCCTGGCTGTCCTGGAACTCACTCTGTAGACCAGGCTGGCCTCGAATTCAGAAATCTGCCTGCCTCTGTCTCCCAAGTGCTGGGATTTAAGGCATGTGCCACCACCGCCCAGCTCATGGGTGCTTTCTTTTCATTCTGTTTTTGAAAAAAAAATCTGTTTTAACTCAGGCCTGGGATAAGTAGCTGTCTAAGTATCCTTGATAACTTGTCCTTGTCCACAGGGGCAAGTATTAACCCCTGGGGAAAGGCCTCTTCCTAAGTATATTAAGGACACTTAACTTGTTAATAGAATCAAAATGATAAACTAGGCCCATATTTCTTCCTTGAAATTTGAACTCAATGTAGAAGTGGCCTATTGTCACAGTCTAAGGATTATAATAATGCCAACCAAGTTCTGCCATAAGGAGGATAAGAAATTTGGAATAAGTCTACATAAGGATCCAGAATCAGTCTAGGGAGGATCAGTTTCATTGATCCCTGTAATCCATTGGTCTATGTCATTAGCCATTGCCTTCATTGTTTCCTATAGTAAACACCCATTAAACTCAACCTAGATCAGGTAGAGTCATTGTAGGCCTTTGTATATAACTCTCTTCCTACCAGATCTGCCTGCAAATAGTAGGGCGAGTAAACAGAACCCTTGAGGAATTACCAGGCAGTCTTTCATAGCAGCACTCCCCGCAGGAAAGTCGACACTGTTGCCAGGACATTGTCTGACAAGGGAGTAGCAGAGATACCCAAGTTTTTTAATGACCAGAGTGGAGGTCAGCTCTGGAGCTGTGGTACTTGCCATGTCATGGGATGTCAAGTGTAGCCAAAGGGAAGGTTTACATGTGCTTCTTCAGGGTAAGTGACTGGTCTCAGGTAGTGTCTCTTTGGCTAAGTGTATGGTCTCTAGTACACTTTGAGGAGCTGAACCAGTTACTGTACTAAAAGTTAATATTGATATTTTGTGCTATGGAGATATTTTCTCCAGGCAGAGATTTTACCCATCTGGGATCCTGCTGGGTTCCTTTTAAAAGCATGGAGGCCGCAGAGAAATGTTCTCAACAGCCAGACTGCTTCTAGAGCCAAGGAATAGAGACATTTTATAGCTAGGGGATGATTTCAGCTGGTAAAAGAAAAAATGAAATATAACACAACTGCCATTTTCAAATTTTTAAAATTTTATTTATTCAAAAATTTATATGCATATATGGTATTTGTACATGTGTATGTGAGTGGGTATGGCCACATGAACACATTTGGAAGCCAGGGAATACTGCATATTCTTTGTTATCAATCTCTACCTTATTCTCCTGAGAAAGTGTCTTTCACTGAACCTGGAACCAGGAAGTCAGCAAGCCCCAACAACTGATCCCCTTGTCTCTGCCCCTTCATAACATTGGGGATACTGCCACATGCTTGCGTATCCAGCACTGACATGCCTGGCTTTTTATGTAGGTACATGTCCTTATGCTTATACAGAAAGTGCTATAATCTGCTGAGCCATCTCCCCAGGCCCACTAGGGTCATTTGTAAGCAACAGCTAAGAATGTTAGACATTGAAGATTTGTGCCATGCTCCACATGAATTTTGCATGTCTCACAAGATCAGGTATAATCACCCAAGTGTCAACCTTAATTCTGTTGAACATGGGAGCACAAAGTAGTTTTGCTTGGTCTTATTAGTCACCGATAAATCTAGAAATGCATCATCTACCAGTTAATTAAAGGGTGATTGTCTTTTTTTTTTTAAGACTGGAAATTTGACAAGAATTCTTCCTTTTAGAAAATCATGTTGATAATTGCTTATTTGAGTGCCAAGATGCAATGTCTTTGTATTAGTATGCTTCTGAAGTGGTTACAAACATGATAATTCTGTGATTATTCAAATATTTATGTGTACATGGGCAAACATATATATACATGAGTGTAGCTATATATGTATTTATTGGCTTGCATTTGTAGTGTAAGGACTATTATTCAATTATTTAATGTCGTTGAAGGACAAATATTCAATATATGCCTCCAGTGTTCTGAACTATCTTGAATAATGAGGAAGTGCTAAGGCTCTGACCATAGAGTAATGTTTTAAACTTTAACTTCTTGATTCACTATATATATATACACACACACTATTGGATATTTTCTTTATTTACATTTCAAAGGTTATCCCCTTTTCTGGTTTCCCCCACTCCTGGAAACCTCTTATCTCATCCCCCCTCCCCTGCTTCTATGAAGGTATTACTCCACCCACCGACTCACTCCCATCTGCCCACCCTAGATTCCCCTACACTGGGGCATCTATCAAGCCTTCATAGGACCAAGGACCTCTCCTCCCATTGATACCTGACAAGGCCATCCTCTGCTACATATGCCGTAACAACTCCTTGGTTGGTGGCTTAGTCCCTGGGAGCTATGGGGGGAGGGCACATGGCGTCTGGTTGGTTGATATTGTTGTTCTTTGTATGGGGTTGCAAACCCCTTCAGCTCCTTCAGTCCTTTCTCTAACTCTTCCATTGGGGACCTTATGCTCTGTCCAATGGTTGGCTCTGAGCATCCGACTTTGTATTTATAAGGCTCTGGCAGGACCTCTCAGAAGACAGCTATATCGGGCTCCTTTCAGCAAGCATTTATTAGCATCCACAATAGTGTTGGATTTTGGTGACTGTATACAGGATGAATCCCCAGGTGGGACAGTCTCTGGATGGCCTTTCCTTCAGTCTCTGCTCTGCACATTGTCTTCATATTTGCTCCCATGAGTATTTTGTTCCCCTTTCTAAGAAGGACCGAAGCACCCACACTTTGGTTTTCCTTCTTCTTGAGCTTTATGTGGTTTGTATCTTGAGTATTCCGAGTTTGGGGGCTAATATTCACTTATTAGACACTTATCAGTGAGTGCATACTATGTATATTCTTTTGTAATTGGGTTACCTCACTCAGGATGATATTTTCTAATTCCATCCATTTGCCTAAGAATTTCATGAATTCATCATTTTTAATAGCTGAGTAGTACTCCATTGTGTATATGTACCACATTTTCTGTATCCATTCCACTGTTAAAGGACATCTGGGTTCTTTGCAGCTTCTGGCTATTATAAATAAGGCTTCTATAAACATAGTGGAGCATTTGTCCTTATTACAAATTGGAACATCTTCTGGGTATATGCCCAGGAGAGGTATTGCTGGATTTTCTGGTAGTACTATGTCCAATTTTCTGAGGAACTGCCAAACTGATTTCCAGAGTGGTTGTACCAGCTTGCAATCCCAACAACAATGGAGGAGTGTTCCTCTTTCTCCACATCCTCGCCAGCATCTGCTGTCACCTGAGGTTTTGATCTTAGCCATTCTAACTGGTGTGAGGTGGACTCTCAGGGTTGTTTTGATTTGCATTTCCCTGATGACTAAGGGTGTTGAACATTTCTTTAGGTGCTTCTTGGCCATTAGGTATTCCTCAGTTGAAATGTCTTTGTTTAGCTCTGTACCCCATTTTTTCTTTCTTTTGGTTTTTTTCAAGACAAGGTTTCTCTGTATCACCCTGGCTGTTGCGTTGTTTGTTTATCTGGAGTCTAACTTCTTGAGTTCTTTGTATATATTGAATATTAGCCCTCTATTGAATGTAGGATTGGTAAAGATCTTTTCCCAATCTGTTGTTGGTTGCCATTTTGTCCTATTGACAGTGTGCTCCTTTGCCTTACAGAAGCTTTGCAATTTTGTGAAGTCTCATTTGTTGATTCTTGATCTCAGAGCATAAGCCACTGGTGTTATGTTCAGGAACTTTCTCCCTGTACCCATGTGTTCGAGGCTCTTCCCCACTTTCTCTTCTATAAGTTTCACTGTATCTGGTTTTATGTGGAGGTCCCTGATGCACTTGTACTTGACCTTTGTTCAAGGAGATAAGAATGGATCTATTTGCATTTTTTTACATGCTGACCACCAATTGAACCAGCACCATTTGTTAAAAATGCTGTCTTTTTTCCACTGGATGGTTTTAGCTCCTTTGTCAAATATCAAAGGATTGTAGGTGTGTGGGTTCATTTCTGGGTCTTCAATTCTATTCCAATGATCTCCCTGTCTGTCTCTGTACCAATGCCATACAGTTTTTTGTTGTTGTTGTTGTTTGTTTTTGTTTTTTAAATCACTATTGCTCTGTAATACAGCTTGATGTCAGGGATGGTGATTCCCTCAGAAGTTCTTTTATTGTCCTGAGTTTTTTTGTTATTCCAAATTAATTTGGAAATTGCTCTTTTTAACTCTATGAAGAATTGATTTGGAATTTTGGTGGCGATTGCATTGAATCTGTAGATTGCCTTCAGCAAGATGGCCATTTTTACTATATTAATTCTGCCAATCCATGCGCATGGGAGATCTTTCCATCTTCTGAGGTCTTCTTCAATTTCTTTCTTCAGAGACTTGAAGTTCTTGTTATCCAGATCTTTCACTTGTTTGGTTAGAGTCACACCACGGTGTGTAATATTATTTGTGAAGGGTGTTTCCCTAGTTTCTTTCTCAGACTGTTTATCCTTTGAGTAGAGGAAGGCTACAGATTTGATTGAGTTAATTTTATATCCATCCACTTTGCTGAAGTTGTTTAGCAGCTTTAGAAGTTCTCTGCTGGAATTTTTGGGGTTTCTTAATGATATGATCATACCATCTGCAAATAGTGATACTTTGACTTCTTCCTTTCCAATTTTTATCCCTTTGACCTCCTTTTGTTGTCTAATTGCTCTAGCTTGCACTTCAAGTACTATATTGAACAGATAGGAATAGAGTGGTCAGCCTTGTCTAGTCCCTGATTTTAGTGGAGTTGCTTCAAGTTTCTCTCCATTTAATTTGAGGTAGGCTACTGGTTTGCTGTATATTGCTTTTGCTATGTTTAGGTATGGGCCTTGAAATGCTGGTCTTTCCGAGACTTTTAATGTGAAGGGATGCTGAATTTTCTCAAGTGCATTTTCAGCATCTAATGAAATGATCATGTGGGTTTTTTCTTTGAGTTTGTTTATGTAGTGGATTATGTTGATGGATTTCCATATAGTGAACTATCCCTGAATCCCTGGGATGAAGCCTACTTGATCATGATGGATGATCATTTGACGTGTTCTTGGATTCAGTTGACAAGAATCTTATTGAGAATTTTTGCATCAATGTTCATAAGGGAAATTGGTCTGAAGTTCTCTTTCTTTATTGGGTCTTTGTGTGGTTTAGGTATAAGCATAATTGTGGCTTCATAGAACTAGTTAGGTACTGTTCCTTCTGTCTCTATTTTGTAGAATAGTTTGAAGAGTATTGGTATTAGGTCTTCTTTGGTGGTCTGATTCTGCACTAAACCCATCTGGTCTTGTTTTTTTTTTGGGGGGGGACACTATTAATGACTGCTTCTATTTCTTTAGGAGTTATAGGACTGTTTAGATGGTTTATCTGATCCTGTTTTAACTTTGGCACCGGGTATCTGTCAGAAAATTGCGAAATTCATGCAGATTTTCCAATTTTGTTGAGTATAAGCTTTTGTAGTAGGAACTGATGATTTTTTGAATTTCCACCATTTCCGTTGTTATGTCTCCCTTTTCATTTCTGATTTTATTAATGTGGATACTCTCTCCATGCACTCTGGTTAGTCTGACTGAGGGTTTATATATCTTGTTGATTTTCTCAAAGAACCATCTCTTGGTTTTGTTGATTCTTTGTATAGTTCTTTTTGTTTCTATTCCAGTTGATTTCAGCCCTGAGTTTGATTATTTCCTGCCATCTACTCCTCTGTAGATGAGGAGTATTTGTTTCTTTTTGTTCTAGAGCTTTCAGGTATGCTGTCAAGCTGCTAGTGTAAGCTCCCTTCAGTTTCTTTTTGGAGGCACACAGAGCTATGAGTTTTCCTCTTTCCACTGCTTTCATTGTGTCCCATAAGTTTTGGTATGATATGCCCTCATTTTCATTAAATTCTAAAAAGCCTTTAATTTCTTTCTTTATTTTTCTTGTCCAAACTATCATTGAGTAGAGTGTTATTCAGCTTCCATGTATATGTGTGCTTTTTGTTGTTTTTGTTGGTATCAAAAAACAGCTTTACTCTGGTGATCTGATAGGATGCATGGAATTATTTCAATCTTCTTGTATCTGTTGAGGTTTGTTTTGTGACCAATTGTATGGTCATTTTTTGAGAAGGTACCATGAGGTGCTAAGAAGAAGGTATGTTCTTTTGCTTTAGGATAAAAGGTTCTATGAATATCTGTTAGATCCATTTGATCTATAACTTCTGTTAGTTTCACTGTGATTCTGTTTAGTTTGTGTTTCCATGATCTGTCCATTGCTGACAGTGGGCTGGTGAAGTCTCCTAATACTATTGTGGAATTTGATGTGTGCTTTGAGCTTTAGTAAAGTTTCTTTTATGAATGTGAGTGCCTTTGCATTTGGAGCATAAATGTTCAGAATTGAGAGTTCATCTTGGCAGATTTTTCCTTTGACCATTATGAAATGTTCTTCCTTATCTTTTTTGATAACTTTTGGTTGAAAGTTGATTTTATTTGAATTTTTAGAATGGCTACTCCAGCTTGGTTCTTGGAACCATTTGCTTGGAAAATTGGTTTTCCACCTTTTACTCTGAGGTAGTGTCTGTCTTTGTCACTGAGGTAAGTTTCCTGTATACAACAAAATGCTGGGTCCTCTTTACTTAACCAGTCTGTTAGTCTATGTCTTTTTATTGGGGAATTGAGTCCATTAATGCTAAGAGATATTAAGGAAAAAATGATTGTTACTTCTGTTATTTTTGTTGTTAGAGGTGAAATTGTGTTTGTGTGGCTATCTTTTTTGGGGGTCTGTTGAAAGATGACTTTCTTGTCTTTTCTAGGGTGTAGTTTCCCTCCTTGTATTGGTGTCTATTATCTATTATTTGCAGGGCTGGATTTGTGGAAAGATATTGTGTAAATTTGGTTTTGTCATGGAATATCTTGTTTTCTCCATCTATGGTGATTGAGCATTTTGCTGGGTATAGTAGCCTGGGCTGGCATTTGTGTTCTCTAAGGGTCTGTATGACATCTGCCTTGGATCTTCTAGCTTTCATAGTCTCTGGAGAGAAGTCTGGTGTGATTCTGATAGGTCCGCCTTTATATATTACTGGACCTTTTCCCCTTACTGCTTTTAATGTTCTTTCTTTGTTCAGTGTATTTGGTGTTTTATTATTTGACAGGGGGAATTTCTTTTCTGATCCAGCATATTTGGTGTTCTGTAGACTTCTTGTATGTTCATGGGCACCTCTCTTTTTAGGTTAGGGAAGTTGTCTTCTGTAATTTTGTTGAAGATATTTACTGGCCCTTAAGTTGGGAATCTTTGCCCTCTTCTACATCTATTATCCTTAGGTTTGGTCTTCTCACTGTGTCCTGGAATTCCTGAATGTTTTGGGTTAGGAACTTTTTGCTTTTTGTATTTTCTTTGACTGTTGTGTCAATGTTTTCTATGGTATCTTCTGTACCTGAGATTCTCTCTTCTATCTCTTGTATTCTGTTGGTGATGCTTGCATCTATGACTCCTGATCTCTTTCCTAGGTTTTCTAACTCCAGGGTTGTCTTCCTTTGTGATTTCTGTATTGTTTCTATTTCCATTTTTAGGTCTTGGATGGTTTTGTTCACTTCCTTCGCCTTCTTGATTGTGTTTTCCTGTAATTCTTTACGTGATTTTTAAGGACTTCTACCTTTTTACCCATGTTTTGCTGTATTTCTTTCTTTTTTTTTCTTCTGTATTTCTTTAAGAGTGCTATTTATATCCTTCTTAAAGTTCTCTATCATCATCATGAGAAGTGATTTTTAGATCTGAATCTTGTTTTTCCCATGTTATGGTGTATCCAGGACTTGCTCTGGTGGGAGAATTGGGTTCTGATGATGCTAAGTACCCTTGGTTTCTGTTGCTTATGTTCTTATGTTTGCCTTCCCCCATCTGGTTATCTCTAGTGCTACCTGCCTTCACTATATCTGACTGGGTCCTGTCCTTCCTGTGATCCTGGCTTTGTCAGAATTCCTCAGAGTCCAACTGTCTCTGTGATAGGATCCTGTGATCCTGAGATCCTAGGTGTGTCAGAGCTTCTTGGAGTCAATCTGCCTCTGGGACCCTGAAATCCTGATGTGACCAAGCTCTTGAGATCCTGTGATCTTGTAATCCTCAGCATGTTAGAGGGCCTGAGAGTGGAGCTTCCTCTGGGTGTTGTGGAACTTGCTGCTGAGTTCCTGCCCAAGGTCTGCTCAGGGCACTGATCCAGTCTGTCTTTCCATTTCTTTCTAGGGTATGTCAACCACATCCGGCAGGACACTCTGATGCTAAAGAAGTGAGACAGAGCATCCCCCTCCCATCAGTACAAAAATCTTGTTCTTCCTCACAGCTGAGAATGTTCACATGTGTTTCTTCTCTTTCCCATGATCCCTCCCACTTTCACCAGAAAGCAGCATAGTGTTCATGGTAAGAAGACCAGGCTCCCACAATTTTTAATTTTACTTAGAATGACCCTCCCATTGACTGTTCCTTAGGTTATGTTTTTCCATTTAAAGTTGTTTAAAGTTTATGACTATCTTCCCCATTGCTCTCAGAAGAGCCAGAGTCCTTTGACTCCAGAGCATAAAGGCCTTTGCCAAGAATCTCATCAACCCTATCTTTATGTCAGATTCTCAGCCTACTTCTAGTGAGTTTTATTGGTGTGATTAAGCTCTCCTGAATTCAATATTGTTTATGACTTACAAGTTGAAAAGTCTGAGTAAAATATGTTTACCTGACGATTGAAATGACTTTTAATTTCCTTATCATTAGGGACTCATTCTATGTGGAACTTTCCTATATGTCAGGCAGTGTTCCATATCACATCTGTACACGGTGTCATCTAATCCTCACACATGGCTGTGGGCAACTGATCCTATTATTATCCCCATTTCATAGATGAGGAAGCTTGGAAAGGTTACACATCTTGCGTAAGATTCCACAATTAATAAGTGTCCTCCTCTGTCCATCACACCTAAGCCATTTAATATCATAAATAAAAAAGCATCCCTGATAAAAATAGAGAGAGCAGAAGACTAAATCCATCACCAAGACAGTTCATCAGATTGTGCTGTGATCTGCCTAGCTCTCCCCTAAATATTGGCTCGCAATCACTTTCTCATTACTCATATCCAGACTATATATAGTAACACTATGTCATCCAGAGAAGAATGACTTTAGCTGTTGGTGCTAACACATTTCAGCATGCATCTCTGTTTCTGCTTTGACTGTGTCTTATTTAATTGGTAAATTATTCCCAATCAGACAATGAAGACGAATACATTTGGAAACAAGTTACTTAGTCTGAGTTTCTGTTCATAAACATACAAATCCTGCTTTCTGTGTATTCAAGGGCTAGAGGACGGAAAAGAGAAGATGGATGGCCTTTGCTGGAACTAACAAGGGCAAGGAAGGCCATTGTTTTAAACTCATTCATGTAAATTGTGTTTCCAGTCCTGGTCCTGAAGCATTATTTCAAGAGAAACCAGGGCATAGGGTGAGCTCTTTACCTCTATTGAAATGTAAAGCAAAGTATTAACTGTCTGTGGGTCCCTCTTCTGCTGCTCTTGTGTCCTCTCATTATTCAGGCTAACCACAAGGCTCAGACCCTCTAGCCAAGCTACTTCTGTTAGTTCAAGCAGTCATACTCAGGTATGGATGGAAAGAAAGCAGACAGAGTTTTGCATCAGACAGCTGTGTTGGTGCAACTATGACATTATGCTGGTTGCTTGATAGAGAGAAGTGTCAACACTTACTGCTATGAAAGAGTTGATTGACTCAGAGTTACACAGCTCCCTCCTTTCATTTCTTCTATCCAAGTGTCTTCATACTTAACAATCTTTGGGTAACTCTTTATCTCCCATGATTTTCTCTTATAGTCCCTCCTAAATTTCTGACCAGTTCTCTGGACACCACCTAATAGGTCAGGTGAGTTTTATAATAGAAAATCACATCATTTTTTTTTTTTTTACAGATAAAAGACAAAGAAATCTTGTTGAAGATCTCATAATGGAAGATTTCTGATAGGAGGCAGATTCAGTTCTAACCAGGCTCACATAAAACATCTCTCTAGCTCTACTGAATAAAGGTCTAAGAACAGAATGGATTGCACAGAAAAATAAAACCAAACAAACAAACAAACAAGCAAAGAAGCAAACAATTGTGTGTAGAAGTGTTGATACTGCTTTCTAAGATTCTTCTAGAGCATTCCACGGTAACCCAGATGAACACCTATGTTAGTGTTATTCAATACAGGCTAGTAAGAGTCACAACTATATTGAATTATAGAACATGAAATACTCAAACACATGAAGTTATTTTTTTATTTTAGAATTTTTATTAGATATTTTCTTATTTTACATTTCAAATGCTATCCTGAAAGTTCCCTATACCCTCCCCACGCCCTTCTCCCCTACCCACCCACTCCCACTTCTTGGCCCTGGCATTACCCTGTACTGGGGCATATAAAGTCTGTAAGACCAAGGAGCCTCTCTTCCCATTGATGGCCGACTAGACCATCTTCTGCTACATATGCAGCTAGAGACATGAACTCTGGGGGGTTCTGGTTAGTTCATATTGTTGTTCCACCTATAGGGTTGCAGACCCCTTCAGCTCCTTGGGTACTTTCTCTAGCTTCTCCATTGGGGGCCCTGTGTTCTATCATATAGATGACTGTGAGCATCCACCTCTGTATTTGCCAGGCACTGGTATAGCCTCATATGAGATAGCTATATCAGGGTCCCTTTAGCAAACTCTTGCTGTCCTATGCAATAGTGTCTGGGTTTGGTGACTGATTATGGGATGGATCCCCTGGTGGGGTAGTCTCTTGATAGTCCATCCTTTCATCTTAGCTCCAAACTTTGTCTCTGTAACTCCTTTCATGGGTATTTTGTTCCCTATTCTAAGGAGGAATGAAGTATCCACACGCTGGTCTTCCTTCTTCTTGATTTTCTAGTATTTTGCAAATTGTATCTTGGGTATTCTAAGGTTCTGTGCTAATATCCTCTTATCAGTGAGTGCATATCTAGTGACTTCTTTTGTGATTGGGTTACCTCACTAAGGATGTTATCATCCAGATACATCCATTTGCCCAAGAATTTCATAAATTTATTGTTTTTAATAGCTGAGTAGTACTCCATTGTGTAAATGTATCACATTTTCTGTATCCATTCCTCTGTTGAGGGACATCTGGGTTCTTTCCAGCTTCTGGCTATTATAAATAAGGCTGCTATGAACATAGTGGAGAATGTGTCCTTATTACCAGTTGGAACATCTTCTGGGTATATGCCCAGGAGAGGTATAGCTGGATCTTCCAGTAGTACTATGTCCAATTTTCTGAGGAACCGCCAGACTGACTTCCAGAGTGGTTGTACAAGCTCCAACAATGGAGGAGTGTTCCTCTTTCTCCACATCCTTGCCAGTATCTACTGTCAACTGAATTTTTGATCTTAGCCATTCTGACTGGTATGAGGTGGAATCTCAGGGTTGTTTTGATTTGCATTTCCCTGATAATTAAGGAAGTTGAACAATTTTTCAGGTGCTTCTCGGCCATTTGGTATTCCTCAGTTGAGAATTCTTTGTTTAGCTCTGTACCCCATTTTTAATGGGGTTATTTGATTTTCTGGAGTCCAGATTCTTGAGCTCTTTGTATCTATTGGATATTAGTCCCCTATCAGATTTAGAATTGGTAAAAATCCTTTCCCAATCTGTTGGTGGCCTTTTTGTCTTATTGACAGTGTCTTTTGCCTTTAAGAAGCTTTGCAATTTTATAAGGTCCCATTTGTCAATTCTTGATCTTACAGCACAAGCCATTGGTGTTCTGTTTAGGAATTTTTCCCCTGTGCCCATATCTTCGAGGCTTTCCCCCACTTTCTCCTCTATAAATTTCAGTGTGTCTGGTTCTATGTGGAGGTCTTTGATCCACATGAAGTTATAATAGCAGCAGTTGTCATCTTTTAAGGACTCCAAGGCACTAACTTGCTGTTTGGAAACTGTTCAACACAGACAATGAATTATTCATTTTTCTGTCTTTCTTACATGAACTGTTACTCAGGGAAACCAGATAATTGGTAGATGGATATCCTCTCTTTAAAATTATTCCAGATATTGAGGGAGGGAAGGCAGAGTTTGGAGGTTACCCTTCTATAATCCCTAGTAAATGATAGATCTGACCCCAGTTGCTAACACCACACAGGGAACACTGAGTAGTGTGGCAAAATACACAACATCATCTGCAGTATAGTACTAACTAAAAGTCTAATCTGAGTCATAAATTCATTAGAATGTCTAAAAAGTTACAGAAAAGAGGAAAACCTTAAACATAACAGATGAAGTCAGCAAAACGTCCAATGTTAGGTTTAGACATAAATTTTATGAAAAAAAGAAGTGATAAGGGGAGCTTATTAAAAGAGACTTGAAATATCAAATAATTATAATGTAGGGTACTTATATGAAAGCTGATGCAAACACGATCATGAAACAATTGGGGATATTTCAACCCTGGCTGCATAATTGATTGTACAAGATACTATTAGTATTAATTTTCTTTTGGTTCAATAGTATTTTATGATCATGTTTTAAAAAGAGCCATTATCTTTTATGGCTGCATATTGAAGTGTTTGTGGAGAAATGATGGCTTGAATTTGCTTCAAGATAACCTAGGGAGCGATGGGGATACTTAAGAATGAAAATTAGCCGTGAGTTGGTCATTGTTGAAGCTGAGTGATGGGTACACAAGGCTTTGTGCTAGTTTTCTTCCCACTTGTATACATTCTAGAAACTTCCTATAATAGAAGAAATGGGGGTAAGTAGAAGGCATCCAGAGTTCATAGTAGCACTCTGGTTCTGGGCAGTTAGATTCCCCCAGTCCCTAGTCTTTGCTGCCTGCCCAATTTATACACCCAAGTTCAGGGATCTAAACCAGAAATTAGTTTTTAGAACCAACTTTGTGCTCTTCAGCTTGAAAGAAGAAATTGGAATCCTCAAAAAGACCACACACACTGTGGTACTCAAAATAACCTGAAGTTAATAAGCCTTATAGTTCTAGAGATCACTCTGTGAAGATGAGGTGTCAGGTGGATGTGTTCTGTTTCTTTGTTTCTGGAAACGCTAGGAAAACCTTCTTGCCTTTCCATCTCTTCAGTGCCCTCTGGTATTCCTCAAGTATTCTCTTCAGCTGTGTCTTATGAATTTGGCCAATACTGAGAAGAAACACTGAGTCGGGTTCCTTCAAGCATCTAGACTTTAACCAATTAACAGATTGCCTTGTTTCTGTGTTTTTACGCTCAAAGAGAACTCATTAATGTACAGTGTTGATTACGTTGACGTTGTAGCTTACAGCAAGCTCACCTGTGCTTGATCTAAGCACATCTAATAAGCTTCTTGCGAGACACATCCCAACTATTTTGCCTTTAAGAGTATTAGACACCTTGTCAGCATGATATAAGGAAACTGTTTTAAACAATGAAGTTAGCTACAACAACAAAGAAGTACACACGAAAGGCATCTCTAACAATGTGCCATCCCTGAGATGTTTGTTTACAATGAAAATTTAAACCAGAAAAGCAGAAGAGACAATATTGCTGTGTTTAACTTCCTCTGAAATACAGACATTGGCAACTCTGCCCTGTGCCCATCTGAGAGGGGCCATGTAAGTATGACATGAACTGATCTTGAGGATTCAAGAACATTTTTAAATAAACAGACAATGTTACAAAAACACAGAGATCGTAATAATGAGGATCAACAACTTCCCAGAACAGATACACATGGCTATTGTCTCTTTCTAGTCCCCTCTCACAGGGATTCTCTTGGCTTAATCAGATGTAAGAGAATGGTGGGAAACACAGTTGAAAGAAGCATAGGAAACACATCTGGCTAGAGAGTCCTCATATCACAGGTTTAAAGGCCCATGGCTTGATGGTGAATGTATAAAAAGAAGGCATTGGAGGGACTAAATACCTATAAATTTAACACCTGCCTGGAGATGTGCAGATATTAGTGAAGACAGAATGGTGAGAAGCTATTCCCTCACCCTTAGAACCAGCATCAACTGATGTAAATGTAGCAGAAGCTATATTCGGAAGGTGTGTGAGCAGTCTTCTATCTTTAGGAATAGAAAGCTCTGAGAACATTTTAGAAGGGATGGATGTGGCCAACAACCTCCATTTCTTTGCTGTTGGTGGCTGGACCACCTGGAGAAAGGCACTACCCTGTGGACTGAGCTGGCCCTCCCTGCAATTCTGTTTATTGTTAGCATAACCTTGAACTCTGGGCGGGTAGCACATGCCTCCACAGCTGCCTGTAGTATTGGATGAGAGAGAGAGAGAGAGAGAGAGAGAGAGAGAGAGAGAGAGAGAGAGAGAGAGCACAACAAAACTCAGTGTGACAAAGGGTGATGAATTTTGAATTTAAAGCAAATCAACGAAAAGATCATCTAAGCACAGGGCTGGTGGCTCACTCGAGTAAGTTGGTGATTTACGACACAATCTTTTTATTTGATTTGGCATTACAGGGATAAATTATTGAGTGTTAATTGTATGTTGATAAGCTGTTCCTGCTTAGATTTATTCCTTCCTTGCTTTGTGTTAATTGGGGCATATTGGAACAGAAGGGAATTGCCCACTTAATGCCTGGTTTGGCTTAGGTTGTTGTAATAAGAGTGATTTTAATTGTGTCTTTGCTTTTTTTGTTGTTGTTGTTGTTCCATGCTAAGAGAATAAAGAACTCCTATGATGGGATTCTCTCCTGGACATTAATGCATTTTTTAAACAAATGAATTGTTACAAAGTGCAGCACTACTGTTTACCTGTCCAAGTTTACTTAAGTTGTAGCAGAAGGTAGGGTCAGAGGTGGACTGGTAGAAGGCTGGGGACATTCAAATGCATATTTTAGCATTTGAAATTTAAATCCTCTTTAGATAAAGCTATCAATGGGCTGTGTGCGGCTTTACTTCTGACTCTTATTTCTTTTCTTAGGCAGGAAAGGACCTGAGTAAGGATGGGTCTTGAGGGGCAGCATGAAGAACCTATGAGTGTTCATGAGTAGATATGGGTACAGGAGCAGGGGTGAGCGGGGCACCACCAGACATTGAGGATCTCGTTTCTTCTAGCTCCAGGGCGAGTAGTTGAACACCTTGATAGGAAAATCCAAAATCTGAGATACTCCAAGATGCCAAAGTGCTTGGATTTTAAGATTGTATTTATGATTCCATGTGTGGTTTATGTCCACATCGGGGAATGTGAACGTGAGTGCTGTTTCCTGTTGAGGCCAGAGATTTAGGCTCCTGGGGGCTGGAGTTACAGGTGGTTGTAAGCTGCACAATATGGGACAAGGAACGGAATTCAGGTCCTCTAGCCCCAGTATCCAAAATATTTAAGCACTCATCTGACATCACAAATGGGAAATACTGTGAAACACTGTTTCATTCCCAAAATATGCAACACTGCCTTTAGGATATCTATTTATCTATGAATCAAAGATTCTGTGTTCAGGTTTGGGTCCTATCACCAATATCTCATTTTATAGTCTCTCTCTCTCTCTCTCTCTCTCTCTCTCTCTCTCTCTCACACACACACACACACACACACACACACACACACACACACACGTCCAAAATCCTTCTGGCCTCAAGTTTTGGATAAGGAATATTGGTGCTGTACTTCAATGTCCAACACTGCCATTGGCTCAGTGAATATACTGACAGCTTTGAGTCCCAGATACTGAGATTAGCCAATGGTTACTACCCCCAGTTTGAAATTAAAAGTAGGAGGCTAGAGCTAGAGGGGCTTAGAGTTCAGATAATGTAGCTCCAAGAGGTGGGAGGCCTTGTTCTGCCACACTGCTGAATGGAACAGACCAGTGATTAGATTCATATGTGTAAACTTTTGGGAATGATTTGGTGTTACAGTCTTCAACTCTCCTACAACATTTAAGTCCTCTCTGACCTTAGGGAGAGAAAAGGATGGAGAAAAACACATCCCAACAATGAAGCAGGAAGACTAGACAATAAAAGAAGGTTCTAGTGAACTCTGTATTAAACCTCTTTCCAAATGTTTTAACTTGGTCTGGTAAGAATTATAGATGGTGGGTTGGGAAAATGTCACAGTGAATAAAGTGCTCGCTGTACAAGTATGGGAATTGGAGTTTGGATCAGCAGAATCCATGTGAAGCTGGACATAGTAACATGTATCTGTGCACCTGCAGGGAAATAGGAGACAAAGGTAAGAGACACCTAGGGAGCTTCTGGGCAAGCAACAAGTAACAAAAGGCCTTGTCAACAAAGAAGGCAATACTGATATGCAAGTTATCTCTGACCTCCATGCATGTGCTATGGTACTTATGTGTCTGTACACACACACACACACACACACACACACACACACACCAATGCATACATGAATTATACATATACACCCATAAAAAAGAATCATAGTTGATATCAATAAAACATTGAGGGGAAATGCATATATATATATATATATATATATATATATATATATATATATATGTGTGTGTGTGTGTGTGTGTGTGTGTGTGTGTGTGTGTGTGTGTGTGTGTGTATGTGTGTGTGTGTGTGTGTGTGTGTGTGTGTAAATAAATCTAGAGAGCAGAGTGTGGATGAAGAAGGCTAAGGCTATGTGGTCTCGGCAAGTTCAACATCTTCAATGTTACTTTGAGTGAGTCCATGGAACTTAAAGTCAGCATCAATACAAAGTCCTTCAGTGTTCTTGGGAATCTTGACCTTGATTTGATTTCTGTCTTGTGGTTTGCTAGGGTTGATAGCTGGCACCTTGTTTCTCACAGTGTGGTGCTCAGGTCAATGGCATGACTTTCCTGAAGAACTGATAAGAAATGCAATGTGGCTCTCCTTCCAGTACAGTACTATGCAATCTGAATCGCTGGGGATGGGCTCAAGAATTGATTTCAACAAGGACTCTGGGTAGTCCTGCTGTATACTAAAATTTGAGAAGCCCTAAACTCAAATAAAAATATGGCAAGGAATAAGAGCATGAAAAGGGACAGGAAGAAGGTTCAAGCCATGACTATGCCAGATGCCAGCTAGGAGGTCTCTGACAAGTGACCACCTCTGAGATTCTGAATTTTTGGGTCTGTTCATATTGCTGCTGGAAAGCCCAATGAGATAGCATGAGAAAAGTCTATGTATAGAATCCTGCCAATATTCAGAGGGCATCCATCCTTGTTACTTCTATGACCACTAAAACCCTGACTTCGTCCAGTCTTTACGCACCAGTGCGGGTCTTACATTTTTCCCTAACCTCCTCCTCCCCCATTTCTCTTACTATGCTGTCAGTTTGGTTGAACGATGGAACTTGGAGGATCTCATGAGCACCTTAGATAATGAACCTACTCATCCCTGAGCACCCCCACCCCAAGATAACAGGCCAGAATTATATTTGGTCTTACTTTATACTTTGAGGACCATGTTGCTTTAGGGTTCTACTGCTGTAATAAAACACAACCAAAAACAACTTAGAGAAGAAAGGGTTTGCTATATCTCAAAGCCCATAGCTTACACTCTTACTGCTAAGAGAAGCTGGATCAGGGACTCAAGTCAGAAATCTGGAGGCAGGAATGGAAGCAGAGGCCATAGAGGAATAGCTTGCTCATCATGGTTCATTTAATTTGCTTTTTTATGAAACTCAAGACCACCGGCCAGGGGTGGCACCACTCACCATGATCTGTGCCCTCCCGTATCAACCATTAATCAAGAAAATAAGAAAATGCCCACAGATTTACCCACAGGCACTCTGATGGGAGCATATCTCAATTAAGATTCCTCGACACATATATGTATAGGCTTGTGCCAAGTTGACAAAAAACATCCAAATTCATGACCTCAGAAGGCCTTGGATAATTTACTAGATTTCCAGTACCTTCTTGTTGACCTTTCTGAGTCAAAGGTCAAGCCACAACCACATGATCTTCCTTAGTTGGTGAGAAAGTGCGCATCTCTATGATGGGAATGGTCCTTAGACATCCTAAGTATCTGGCCATAACCAGTCACATGGTCACCAGGTCACACACGTGGTCATCAGGTCACACGCATGGTTCTACCTACACATTCTTTTTAGCTACTGTCATCAGGGTCCATATAACCACTGTGAGCAAGAAGTGGTCCCCATCACTGAGCTAGTTGTGGGTCTCATCTCTGGCCTCTGTGTAGAATATATAGGCCGTGTGGCAGGTTGGAGCAGCAGCTGCTGCCACCTCCCTCTGGGCCACCATAATGCATCCCAGGGGGGCAGCCCAAGCTTGGATGAGCCTCAGAAAATTATCAAGCAATCCTTACTTGTTTAATTTTTCTCTCCTAAGAACTTGAACAGCATGTCCTCTTAATCATCCTATGAGAGCAAAGACAAAAGAAAAGGAAGACATCCAGGAAAACAGAGCAATTAATCTATTTATTCATGTTCGGCAAATGGCTCTGTGTTCTGAGCGCACTCATTCCTCTATTCCACGAACCTCTGATGGGCACACAGAGCTTGCATGCAGCACTGGAGACACTGGGCAAACTGGGAGCACAGCTGCACTTGAGAACGTGGGAAGCCAGAGGAGAAGAGGATGGGTCCTGCACTGGTGGGCACTTCCTGTGTGCTAGGCTTGGGGCTAGAGATTAATGCTTACATGAGCTTTATGAGATCCACAGTCTTTAAAAATAATTTAAAGATTGTATTTACTTCTTTTTAATATTGTTCTTTTTCAAAATTAAAATATAATTAAATCATTTTTCCTCTTCCTTTTTTTTCCCCAATCCCTTCCATAACCCTTCTGTTCTCTCTCAAATTCATGGCTTAGTTTTCTTTAATTGTTGAATTGTTATTCTATATAATATATAAATTATATTCTAAATCACAAAAATATAACCCACTCAGTCTGTATAATGTTATTGTGTAGAGATAGATAATTTCAGGGCTGACCATTTGGTACTGGATAAGCAGTTGGGGGGAAATTCTTTCCTGGGGGAGGTGATTTCTTCCATTCTTAGCATTCCTTAGTGACCTGCAGCTCTTTCTCTAAGATTGAAGCCTCTTGAATGAGATTTTCCCCCCTTCTTGTTAGCATGCATATTGATAGTGTCCTTGCTCAGATCTTGTTTAGGTAGGCGTGTTAATAAGGCTTCCTGCGTGTAGCTTTTCTGACATTTCCGAGAGATAACACTCTCACAGTAGTCTTCCTATTCTTGTCTTCTTTCTGGCCCCTCTTCCTCTATGTTCTCTGAGCTTTGAGTACAGAAATTGCACTGTAAAATATCAGCCAAGGCAAGGCACCAAAGGGCCACTTGTTCTCTGCACTTTGATCCGGTATGCTTTTCTGTAATGGTGTCTGTCTGTTATAAAGACAGACTATGTGTGGGGTGAGAACTATACTTCTCTGTGGATCTAAGGATAAATATTTAGAGAGCAGTTAGGAGTTTATGCTGGTTTAGTAAAGTGGTGGTAGGAGGTTCTCCTCCAACATCCATGACATAACTAACCCCACAGAGTTGGCCAGGTTTACAGTACCAGATATGGTTTACCTATTGTGTTGTGGGCCTTAAGTCCAATTAGAGAGATAGTGGTTCCCACTAAGATACAAGTACCACTATTGTACCCTCAGGGTTATCGCTCCATGCTGGGCATTATTGTAGCTCATAGCTATCATGGGTAGGACTACTGGTTGCTTCTTTTCCTTAGAAGGTGGCATGGTACTTTCTGATACCGTGAAACCTTTTTTTCAGGGAGCAGGCTTTCAGGTCAGACCCAGCTCAATTCCTCTGTGTCCTGTGCCCTCGTTCAGTGGCTTTAGTTATTGGTACTTACCTTCCTCCTCTGGAAGCAACCAAAACAGTAGCAAAACCCTATGATGTTTGGGAAGTCTCTTGTACTCCTCTGTCTAACAATTCAGAAGAGGGGTCCCAATACCTGGTGTTGGGGGTTTGTTAGGTAGTCAATGAGCCTTTGGGGAAAGCATTGTTAGTCCAAGTGGAAATTTTTTAATTAAACTATATTTAAACATACACAGACCTATATGTCCTATATATAACTTTAGGCAAATAATATTACCCCTATGGCCTTTTCAAACATACTGTCATTTTACTCTCCTTCAGTGTTGGCCTCCATTCTCCATATATAATTTAAGACCTCTTCCTACGTGCTTTCCCATCTCCCTTTGCAAACCATCTGAACCCAGCTATTCCCATCTCTACTACCTAGCCTCATGGTCCCTGTTTATTTTCCTGGTTTCTACAATTACTCAAGGTTGTAGACAGACATCTGAAGATTTGGAGTAAGAAGCCAAATATGAGAGAAACTCGACATTTGTCTTTCTGGGTCTCAGTCACTTCACTCAATATGATCTTTTATAGATCTACCCAGAAAATTCATTTTTATTTTACAGCTGAATAGTATTCCATAATGGAGAGGTATCATTTTTATTATCTATTTGTCAGTTGGAGGGCATTTAGGTTGTTTCCATTTCCCAGTTACTTTGAGTAGAACAACAATGAACATGACTGAGCATGTGTCTGTAGAGTAGGAGAGGTCAAGTCCTTTGGGCACATGTCATGGAGTGATATACCTGGGTCATAGAATAGACTTATTTTTGACTTTTTGAGAATTCTCCACACTGATTTCCAGAGTGCCTAGGCCAGCTTGCAATCTCACCAGGAGTGAACAAGAGTTACCTTTCCCCTGCATCCTCTCCAGCACTGTGATCCACAGACTTACTCCCACCTACAAGTGAAGAGTCGTAGCAACTATTCCTTGAAGCCTGTGGATTTAAGATGAGGAGACACAAAGAAAATGCTGCCATTTTCCTTTGAACAATCGTGCTGATTTCTTCACCATATCTGAGATTTTTGGTTTGTTGCTTTGTAGAAGAAAATTGATTGCTACATCAGAATTCTTATACTGCTGTATTAATTCTCAAGAGTGGCCATGATAACATATCTCAGAGTGGGTGGCTTAAACAACAAGAATTTAATTCTTAGAGTAGGAAGCATGAAATCCAAGATTGGGACATTTTCTGAGATCCCCTGCCTTTACTGGCATATAGCCACCCACCTTCTCACTGCCTGTTCACTGTTCATGGTTAGCTCTCTGTGCATCCAGGCTCTTGTATTCTTCTTTTCCTCTTCTTCTTCCTCCTCTTCTCCTCTTCTTCCTCTTCTTCCTCCTCCTCCTCCTCTTCTTCCTCCTCCTCTTCTCTGAGACAGGTCTCACTATGCATCCACAGCTAGCCTAGATCTTGCTATGTAGACTAGGCTGGTCTTGAAATCATGGAAACATGCTTGCCTCTGCCTCCTGGATGCTGATATTATCTCACCACATCAGGGCAATTTCCTATAAAGGCACCACCAGTCAGATTGGATTAAGGCCCACCCCAGTGCTATCTTTTCCACTTAATTACCCCTTAAAGACCCTATTTCCAAATATAGTCATATTCTGGGTTACTGAGGGTTAGCACTTCAGCATTACATATTTGGAGTGAATATTGTGTTAAGTTTCCTGTACTATAACAAATATCTGAGACAATGAGGACAGGAAACCATAGGCTAGGCTGAACCTTCTATAGTCATAACTGTAAATAAACCATCTCTTTCTAAATTTGGGGGTAGGACGCTTATTACAGTTTATCCTAGTACCGGTGAAGTTAGAGTAAGCTAATATTTTTGACAATATGCTGGATCAGAAGCAGAATTAGATGAAAATGATGCAAAAATAAGAGGAGTTTATGTTAAAGAGTTTTTGTTGCCTTTTAGGAATGTGGAGACCATTTTATGAATAAATGTATAGTATTTGATACTAGGAACTCTAAAACAAGCTCAAAATCTCAAAGAAAGTTGGATTTTGTACCAAGTTGGTGGTCAGCGATGCTATGCATGAGAAAATCACTCTTGGTCCAGTGGTGGTTTGATAGTTTCTTTCAGTAGATAGAGCATTGAAAGTTTTCTGAGCTCCTTTGTCTTGTTAGTAAGGCATGGGACCAATCTGTAACAGTGGCTGAGGAGTGTACCTGAGGTTAGGAACATAGGAAGAAGAGAATGTTGGGGAAAGAGTGGGACGTTCTTCTGAAAACTCATGTTTCACAGCTGGTATATTTTCCCAAAGAGAAGCTCTGAGCATGGAAGGATAGCAACATATTTCCTTCCACCTTCTCTATTCACGAGAACCTCCTCTTCCTTCTGCCCCTGTCCCACTTCACATTAACTAGCAGGGTCATCAATTGGTGCCCCAGATGCCAGGGCAAGCTTTAACTCAGTGGCTTCAGAGAATCTCAACTTGGGACAATTTGTCGGCCTGTAACATCCCATGGAATGAACTTTCTTATCACTTGTTAACTTCCAGGGCAGAGTTCACTACAAAACATCCTCACTGTGTATCTGTGACCAGGAGCTGTGGAAGTCCCATGCATACAAACACGTTAGCCTGTGCTCAAAATATGCTTATGGGGCAGATTCAGATATGATTAATGTCGGCACCAATGAGCATACATTAGTGGAATTTGCATATATAAATTTGAATAATGTCCAAGGACATCAAATGATTTCAGGCTTAATAATTACAATAGCAAATATTTATTGAAATATCATGTACCTGACAGTGCTGTAGTAGACCTTTCACATACTGATTTAACTACTCTCCAAGGCAGCCATGTAATTTAGATCCTGCTACCATGTTATAGAAAAGGGCAACCAATGCACACAAAGGTTTACTACCGTATCCAAGTCTACAAGATGAATTCTTAGGAACAGAGCTGAGAAGCTGACTCCAGAGTCTATGCCTATGGTATGTAGCCCTAGATGTTAAATACACTGGGATATTCCTTTGCTTGGGAAATTGGGAAGTTATATGGGAAACTGAAAGCTAAGTAAACACATTGTCTCAGACTTGGCTTCAGGAGACTAACTCATTCAGAAGTATCCCTTGATAAGGAGGGTCTGAGCAAAGTGTGAGCCTGTAAGACTTGGGTCTTTCCTTCTGTAACCTTGAAGGCAATGATGCACGTGTGCCAGTAGACAACAGACATATTTCACCAAAGGCAAGTTTCTGGGTCTCAGAGTTGCAGTGACCAATGAGACATAGGTTCTCTTCCCATGAGCATCGTGTTTGGGGATAAAGGACATATTTGATAACCTTGGGGGTAGAAGCTGGAGTTGGATAATTTGGAAAGGAACCTAAAGTAGAATTTCTTAGAAAGGGGCATCAGAACTCAAGATAGATGGCAAAAAGAACTTCACCCTTGTGTAAGGTGGGAAGTGTTGGTCAAGCCATAGAGGAATAGGCACTATTGCTTTTGTCTAGAGCATGAGGGCATAAAATGTTGACTGATAACTCCTGAAGTTGGGCTTAAACTTAGTCATCATGGGATGCAACAGGGTCAGCTATGAAGACAGTTCTTCAATGACATCTTGTTTTTCATAGCCAGATGGGGCAAGTAGATTTGTTCAGCTGGAATGTGAGTAATTGTGAAGTACACTCATCATTCTAGGAATGGTGTTAGGCTAACACAGAGAAAGCATCTCTCTTGATGCACAGCCCCTCCCTATTGTTCACATATTTACTACCTGTTTTCTGATACCTGGAAACTCTGAATTGGAGATTTGTATTCATTACATATAGGACATTGAGTTTTGCAAGTTACTTAAACTTGACCACACAAGGTGTAGGAAGAGTCTTCCTGAGAGTTGGTTTTTGATCAAATGTAGAGGGATGTGAAAAAGAATGAGGAACATGCAGAGTGGAGGCACTTGGAAGAAATGGAGCAGTGGTCCAAATACAGTTTAGGAGCCTGTTACATGAAGGGTAATGTGCTTCAGGGTCCAGTTGGGAATGATGCAGGTTTCCAGAGACACCGTGCACAGAGGTCCACCTAGACATTGCAACCTGTATGTTGAGATCCCTTTTGCATGTGTGTGTATTGGGGGTTGTCACAGATCAGATATCCAATTCAGATATACAATTCATAACTAGCAAAATTATAGTAATGAAGTAGCAACAAAAATAATTTTATGGGTGAGGGTCACCACAACATGAGGAACTATATGAAAGGGTTGCAGCAATAAAAAGGTTGTGAACCACTGGTTTGTGGACTGTCCACCAAACAAGATTCATCATTTGTTTCTGATGTTGCCTAAAGTCTACCCAGGACAAAAGAGAACACAGAGCTATGCCTATAGAGCTTTGGCTGAACATTTGAAATGTTCATCCTTTAAGTTCTTCCTTGTATACCAGTCAGAAACAAACACATAAGAACAATGAATCACCCAGCCTAAAAACTAGGTCTGCGCTTTAGTTTGGGACTTACAAATTTCCCTCCTTTTATCTGTGTCTTTTTAAGATGTCCTTTCTGTCATCTTCTCCAAAGTGGTTTAGAAATAATACAGGCAAGTCTTTCAAAAACACATTATGTAACAAATAGTTCTAAGGACATACCTGCTTAGATGTCTGAAAGTGAAGCTGTAGTTATGGCAATACATTTTGCCTTGATAGCACTGTGGCTCGGGCAGAGCGGTGTGCCATGTGACCATGGTGACAGGCATTCATTCATAATTTGATGACTTCTCCACCTAGAATCTGGCAGCCTGACAGCCAGCACCTGCTCAATACATGCAGTGAGCAAGGAACCCCTGAGCAGTGAGGGGAGGATGTGGGCATAAGGACATCTTGTCTCGCTCAATATTCTTTTTGTCTTGTTCAAGCATGTACAATTTAGGCTAAAACCTTTAGGTTGACCATAAAAATGAGTCAAGGACCTCATCATTTTGTGCAAAGCTCCTGGAGTGGCCTGGAGAAGCCATTTGTTTTCCACAGCTTTGCGGAGGTATAAAGATGAATAGGTTATAAAAAAAAAAAACTTACAATTTATTGTTACAGGATCTGTAAAATTTTCAATGTGCAAATTCACTGTGGAGGAATCTATACTGCAAAACTAAAAGCATCACTCTGTGAAGATACAGACACAGAGATATATTTGCTTCAGGGTTATTTTTGAGTGTATTGGGTCTTTTAAGGTTGGGGATCTAAATGTTAATAGAAGGATGGAATATATTCTGATGCATTCTCATTGAGGACGATTATGTATATGTTTCAAAGAAGGTTTAGGGCTTGGGAGATGGTTTACTACACAAGCATGCCGACCTGAGATTGGGTCTCTGTCATCCATGTACGGACTGGTGTGGTAGTATGTGTCTATAATTCCAGCACTGGGAAGACAGTGAGTGGTAGGTAGATCTTAGGAGCTCACTGGCTACAGAGTCTATCTGAATTAGTGAGACTTAGAGAGAAACCCTGTATCAAAAATAAAGTAGAAGGTAATTGAGGAAGTCATTGGATGCTGGCCTCTGGTCTCCACACACTTAGGCACACATACCATAGCACACAGGTGCATGTATACACACACACACACACACACACACACACACAAACACAAACACAAACACAAATAAAGGAAGGTTTAGGTCTGTGTATATTGATCTAGAAGAGTACCTATTCATATTGTTATACTTTAAAACCATTGACAAAAAGTATATTGTATGAACTCATTGGTATACAAATATGCACTTATATATTTGTAATTGCTTTGTGAGACTTGAGACACCTGAGGAGGAGTTCAAGTCAATTTTTCACTTTTGTTAAAGGTTAATGTGGGAAGAGTTGTTTGATGTGTTACTGTGAGCATGTATGTATAAAATGCAGTACTGCAAAAACCTTCTTAACCATTTAAGATTTGTTGAGAAATAAATAAGGCAATATTTGTGAGTGCTTATTACAATCTCCAGTGTTTAGTATGCATCTAGAAAATGCAGCCAGTGTTTGATGGCTTTCCCCCTCTGCTGACATTACAAAGCAGTCTGGCCTTGCCTTCCTTTTTACTGGCTTTATTGCATTTTATGCTCCAGATGTTCAGGAGTCTGGATTCAGCATGCTTTCTTCCCATCACCCTCAGAACTCAACACACACAGTTCCCTGTCTCACTCCAGTGCCCTCTCTTTCACCTGGTTCAGCTCTACAACCTTCAGGTTTGACCTGCAAGGCAAGGCAAGGCAAGATCTGTCCCTTCTGGGCGGTCTCACATTGTTGAATTCATTGCCTGTTGGGACAACCCCACCTAGCTATGTCCTTGTACTCTTGGCTACAAATCCAGGGCCATGGGATGGGGACTAAGGTTGAGTGAAGAACAGAGTGGCTGAGTGAAGAAGGTACCAACATCCCTGTGTCAGTGTAGGAAGACAGAGAGGCAATGCTTCGCTCCTCACAGCTTGGAGTCAGGCCAGCACTGTCCAGCTGCAAGCTTTGTATTTCAGCTCCTGCTTGGGTCATCTAGGTGTAGCCATTTTGTTTCTCAGGTTTTTGAAAATGGGAAATCGAGTAAGGTGCTAGTGGTTTTTCAATGATTAATTTGTTCAGATTACCATATATTGCCCCTCTAATTTGGAAGTTATTAACTGGTGAGAACAGTTAATAATACTCTATTATTTCTCTGCCTAAGAACAGGAAACTCACTGAAGCCAATGTCAGAAGAAGCAATTGAGAACAGACTCTGCAGGTTGCAGACCCTGAGCCCTGCTCCACTGATGGTGATCACAGCTGTAACATTAACAAGTGACAACAGCCCTTAACAGCCAAGAGCTTCAAGAAAGAAACACTGGAGTTCTCACACAGATGTAAATCGAATACATGTTGAGAATTTTCCTAAACTCGACAGTCAGTGAGAAAAAATGCAGGCATACATGATGACTGATTTTTAAAAGACTCTAAAGAGCATGCCTGTTTAAATGACAAGCGTGGGGGTGAATGTGAAGGAGGAGGCAGAACTATGTTGTCTCTCATGGGGTTAGGGCATAACAGAACATCTCAGCAGGATATAATTGGCAAGTGTGCAGACAGGCAGCCCGGTATGACCAGGTTCCCACAACTTCCACAGTTGTAGATACGTAACCTGGGAAGGTGTCCTTAGAATCTAAGCAATGGCTCACTTACTCTATCCACACAGATGATGTTGCTACAGTCTGCTCTGCTCCCCGCATGCTGTGTTTCTGTGAGTATCAATACCTCCTAGCCACCTCAATGTTCTTTGCGTATGATGTCATTTCACACACCCAGTCTTTACAACGTGAGTATGAGGCAGGTATACAGTAGAATTGGCAGCTTAGAAATGTCGTCTTCCAAGAGTCACTTAGCAAGTTGTGTCTTAGCAGTGGTGTCTCTTCTCTTCCTCAACTCAGAAGTGATGCCTCTTTCTGCTCTGCTGTGCTCTCTCAGTTCCTCTTTCCAGGAGTTTTGCTTTCCACCCTACCTCTGCCCATTGACTGCAGTTTTCTCTCATTTCTTGTTCAAGGTCCCACCCTATCCCTTACCATGTAACATTCTGAGATACTCTTGATTGGTAGCTCCCCATCTCCCCTGGAAGTGGGACACTGTCTCTGTGTGTGCCTGCCACCTTCGGTTCTCCCAGAGAATGAATTCTCTGCCAGCAGAGAAACTCACTGTTGCAAGGATGAAGCATGGGCTACTGGCTGGTCCCACCAGAAAGACACTGGTTCTTCTCCATTGAGACAACAAACCTTTCTCTACAGTGTGACTTGGTTCCCCCTGTTGTCTGCAAGCTAACCACAGCCACTGTGGGCCCACATATGCCATACGCATGTCATGTTCGGAAGTTTCTAACTTTCCAAGTTCTTAGTTAGTTAGTTATTTTTGTAAATTCTAAGTTGTAAAAGAAATCCAAAAGATATTCTAGAACATTATCCAGTCTATGACTGGAGAAATCACCAGAACAATCTCCATCATTAGAAAATTTCAAGATGGAAAATACCTGGTGACTGCTTATTTTTAAAAAAACAAAAACCCTGGTATTCTTAATTTTTTTTTAATTTCATTTTTCAGTATGTGTCTGCATTTGGGTCTGAACATGTATGTGCAGTACTCACAAATGCCAGAGGAGGGCGTTGGAGCCTGTGGAGCTAAAGTTACAGGCAGTTGTGACCTGCTTAACATGGGTGCTGGGACTCAAACTCCGGTCCTCTGTCAGAGCTGTGTAGGATTTTAACCATTGAACCATCTTTCTAGCCCCTACAGGTTAATTTTGCTTCTAACATACTTTATTAGTCTTGACATTTTTTTAAACCTCAACTCTTGATATATTATTTTTGAGAAAGATATAATGGTTCCTTTCCAAACCAATCTTTAGCTAAAAGATTGAACATTTCTCAACTTCCATATTACAATTATGATTTCAAGCTTCAATCGTACTTCCTTAATGTAAAGCTTGGGAAATTGAAAAATAAGCCACCTCATTTCCAGCTTCTACATTTATACCACATCTGTTCTCTTACTTAGATACATAACATAATAT
Source organism: Mus minutoides (assembly GCA_902729485.2). NCBI lineage: Eukaryota > Metazoa > Chordata > Mammalia > Rodentia > Muridae > Mus > Mus minutoides. The sequence continues at coordinate 1,035,337 of LR749977.1, forward strand.
TCAGCTCCTTAAACTTATTATGAATATAATTGATGTGCTTGTGTTTTTCCTCCACACGTGCAAATAGTCACATTTGACTTGGGGTTCAAAATTACATTTTAAAAATACTTTAGAAGATTCTTGTATTTTATTTTTTATGATACGCCATGATTTCTGTAGCTTTATTTTAAAGTTGATATAAAAATGGGTGGATAAAAGATATTGATTACCAGTAATAAAAGTTCATATATTTTACTGTCTTGGAATGCATAAAAGCAGGGTAATTGGCCTGGGTCTTTATTTTCACTTTCCACATCTTGAGATTTTTGCACAAACAGAAACACACACATGCATGCACACACACACACACACACACACACACGTATGCACACATGCATGTCAATTTTTCATTCTAATGCTTTTTCTCTAAATGTAAATTGTTCTCACTTGCAGCAAAGCATCCTGTTACTGATGTTGCACCCCTGCATGTACCCAGATGAGCCACTCAGAACAATTCACTTTGGATTGTTTCTATTAGGTGCACTGACTGTACCCTGTGCCTGTTTTATTGTGCCCAACAGACAGAAGCCCTAAGAGGCCTGATGGGAGATCCACAAGTAGATCTAGTTTTCTTACCTTTTCTATTTTTTGTCCCTTTGTTTCCCTCCTGTCCTCCCTCGATTTTTCCCATCTTTATTTCCTTCTCCTTTGTTCACAGAATGAGACACTGAGACAGAAGAGATGTCTATTACAGAGTTACTGAGATTGGGTTTGCTGGGTGTAAATCCAACATATCTCTATCATATAAGGGCAAAGATGGAGAAGAGAGAGTGCGCGATTTCGGTACAAGGTAGCGTCCAAAGATTCTTTCTTCTTCACACCTTGCTGTGGCTTTTCCAAACATTTGCATCTTGGAAGGCAGCCTAGGACCAGCTGGGTCTCCAAGGTACAGCCCTACCCTTGACCTGACTTCTTGACCCTTATAGGAATGAGGTCCTTACGCCCTCACAAGAAAGTTGCTTGCCTAGTTACGGTTGTTTGTGCTGGGTTGAGTTTTGCCTGCCTGTGACTCCCATGTCTGATAGAAACACACAAACAAGTACCACCTTTTCTTGGCAAGGGAGAGAGCAGATATATGAGAATATCTACCATGACCAGTTTTCTTCCATGTTCTGTTGGTGACAGCCTTGCTGCTATGTTCATGCTGTCTTTATCCATATGCATCCTAAAAGGTATGGTGAAATGAGAGACAACCCTGGACAAGGAACAGTAGGACAGTCACAGTGCCTAAGCCAAAGGGCTATGTAAGTGGAGACTCAGGTTGAGGACAGTGGATAGACCCTGACAACCTTATCCAGACTCTGCCCTGGGGTAAGCCATCTAGCCACATCAATTTTTGGTTTATAAAATGCTGTCAATAGAAATAAGTGAAATAATGTTTGTAATTTGGAACAATGCCTGATATATAAAGCTATGTGCTACTTGTCATTATATTGATATTCTCGGCAGTCAAGTAACACCATTAGTTCATTATAAACTCTTAGTCAAATAAGACCATGACCATTTATATCTGATCTATCAGAAATCAATGATTTTTCTCCCATTCCCATGTGTAATGTGTATATGGGACCCTGAATGAAGGACCACCTGACTTATTTTAGAATGCTAATTTACTGAGTCTTGGTGTCAGGCAGCATCACAAGTCTAGCTTAGGGTCATTTATCTCATCGATCACAGTACAAGGTAAGTAATCTATTTTTTCTGGAATTAAGATGGTCTCTTTGCAGAGACTCTATGCTGATTCACCACTGAGAACCGGTGACATGTGGAGACTGGTTTGACATGACTATTTTATAAAGTACATTTTGTTGCTCTTAAACTTCTAATGAATCACGTGACATTGTGGGGTGGGGGGACTGGGTACAGTATGTGCGGTTAATATTATAACTGAGCCACCAGAACCCATCTTACTGTTTAAGGACAGACGAACGTGTTTGCTCTCTGGTGTGGCTGAATTCATCACTATGAAACTAAACATAGACATTATTACACATGTGTAAACTATATCCATACTTTTCTTTTGTTTCAAAACTCTTCTGTTTCTTTGCAGTAAACAATTTCTCATCACAAATAATTGAGTGAACAAGCAAATAAATCAACAAATAAAATGAAAACCATACAGAAAAGCACCAGTGGAGACTCCTGGTTGTTTTGGAAGGAAAATAAAGGAAGTGGGGAACGGACAATGAAAATCGGGTTTGCTCTCCCCTGACCCCAGTATCCTCTCATTGCGCTGTGTTCTGCTCTCTTTCTCGCTGAGGGGCGCGCTGCTCTTCCAGGTGAGATCTGACTGAGCCTTCCCTTGGCTTCATGGGAAGCCTCATGTGTTTGACCTAACCAACCTCCAAGTCTTTGGAGGTTTGTCCATCATAAATCTACAGTAATTGTTTTGACATTGTTGACCTCTCAAAACATGAAAAGTAGGGCCCGAACAATGAGCTGGCTGTAATTTCATTAGGGATTTGTTACATTTCAAAAGGGAATACAATTTTTTATGAAAAACAAAAGGAACCTTGTCATACTCTATTAAAGCGGTCTCTTAGACCTCGCTGAAAATTGCCCGAGGACTTACAGGCTCCTAATTGCAACACTCTACCTCAGGTTTCATGTAATTTAAACGAATGAGTCTTGTAGCGAATGTCTCCTGTTTAAATTACTCAATGTCTCTTTCTTAAATTGCTCAAACTTAGTATTTTGACCTCCTTTCGTCAAGAGTTCAGTTCTGAGAACAGAAAATTCTGGGGGGTGAGGGGAGGAAGTTTATATCTAAGGAAGTTAGCAAATGAATCATTTTTAAAGACACTAACTAGTTCACATTCTTTACGAAAAATGCCATCCTGTTTGCGTGGAAGGAGGAAAAGCAATGTGTAGGCTCGAAAGGGGTTTTCTTCCCTTGCGTATTTCTCAGGGATGTAAGAAAGTACTTATTACTGCAACCCGAAAATCGGATCTGAGGGCTGGTGCACAGCTAGCTGTGTATGAAGGGAGTAAATTGCCAGATTGTAAACACAGCTTGAGTCGCCTCTTTCTTGACGTTTGAACTAACTTAAGTCCCCTCGGGATCTGACTTGAGTTTTGACAAACTACAGCTTTCAGTTTTGAGAGATGAAAAATAGAAAAGAGAAGAAAAAGAAGAAGATATCACCTAACAATGCCTCCGCCTTAGGAGAGTTGTTGTGAAGTTGGTCATCTTAATGACGCATGGTAAAAGAGCTGAGGAGAGACAAATGACGTCAACCGGACCTTTCTGAGGTGTTGGTTGGCGATGAGCTTCCGGCATTTAGAAAGGGCTCTCTGAGCTCAGTCAGACTGGGATGCGAACAAGCATGGGGGTGGAAGCAGAGAAACTGCTGGTAGTTCTTTCTTCCTGGTTATCCCCGAAACTGGGTAAAGAGAAAGAAGGGGAGGAAGGTCCAAGGAGGAGAAAGGAGCAGGGCAGAGAGGAGGAGTCGGGATTTCTCAGTTTACGGTCTTCTGTACGTTTTAGGGTCTACTGGTTATTTTATCATGCAAAACCTTTACTTGCACCACCAAGTCCACCTAATGTCACGGTGAGTCTCACTAGCTGGATTGATATCGTGAAAAAAAATGTATTGGGGTACTTACCTGTGATTCTACCACTGAGCTGGGTAGATCATTAGCTCCAGGACACCCTTGGTTGTCCAGTGAGGCCCCATCTCAGCAAGCAAAGGAGGGGGAGGAGGAGGAGGAGGAGGAGGAGGAGGAGGAGGAGGAGAAAGAGATAATTTTTTAAAAAATGATGTTAGGTCAAGTCCACTGGTAAATAATAAGAATGTTTTTAATGTGATACTTTAATATTAACAAATATTTCAGCAAGACTTCAACATGTACATGGCAAGAATCTAAATTTCTTACATGTAACAATTAATTTAATCCCGATAGCAACCTCATAAAATAGGGATTTTTTTTTTTTTTTTTTTTTTTTTTTGCTATCCTCACATTTGAGGTGGAGAAGCTAAGGCATGGGCAAGTATACAAACCGGTGTAGTTGACACGGCTCTCAGGTCAATGGAACTGAAACAGTTTGCCCTTTCTGCAGCATGAATCTGGATTTTTAAAGACATTTGTGGTCAGTCATTCCCTTGAACTGAACATCATCTCCATCCCAGACGGACTCCACTGGAGTCATGTCCTGCTGTGTCGCCCTGGTGGTGACAGTAATTAACAGTCATGTCTGCATGAAGGACAGTGGTGAAGACCGTTAGCTTTCTCATTGTCTGTGGAGAACTGAGACAACGGGGAAAAAAAAACCCCACGGGGCAGACTTGTGAAAGAAAGAATGTGTGTTTTATCTGCTCATTTGTTCGTCTACCAAATACACACATGTGCGCCTGCCATCCTCTTCTCTCCACAGTAAACAAGCCCTTCCTGCATTGCTTGGGCGTCTCAGATACTTTCCTCTCTAGGAACTCTTCCCTATCCACCCTCTTCTGGGGTTAAAAAAAGAAGAAGAAGAAAAAAAAAAGGTGAAAGGCGTTCCACACAGTCTACCTGTAAGAGCAGGGGTAAGAAAGTTCCTGAGGTTATTTTAAAACCATACAAAAACATCCAAGCACAGATTGCCCGGCCCTGAATGTGCTCACCTTGTCCTCCACTAGCAAGCTGCATAAGGACTCGAATTAAAACTGTTATAACAGAGGGGGAGGGGGAGGGGAAGCAGAGACGGAGACACATAGTTCTTGAATTAAATGGGTCCTCTCTAGGGGTGTGCACTTAAGGATGTAGTCAGCACAGCATTTCAGTGTCTTTAGATCTTAGGAATGTATTTCAAGATTAATTATAAAATGAATTCTTTAAAATAGAAAAATACATCCATTTCCCAGTACTCCTGACAGCAGACTGGTTAAGGAAAGTCTTGAAGCAGTTCAGTGGCTGGACCGCCACCTACTGGTCATTGTTAGCCACAACTGAACTTAGGAAAAGAAGGTAAGAAAAAAAAATGCCTCAGGCAAGCCCTCTTTCTAAAGAAAATATTTTAATGCTCACACTGTGGTGAAATGAATGTTTTAAAGGATTAAGAGGATGTGATGGGTGTCATTTCAGATTCCTTTACATGTTTTGGTAGTTTATGGCCATCACACTGCTTAAGATGCAAATTTCACAGTGTTCCAAAAATGTATATATATGCAGGCCATTTCAATCGGGTCAGAGCACCATCGCGAAAATTTATGAAAATGTATCCCAAACACAAATGCACCAACCTGAAGGTGTCAGCTCGCAACTCTGGTGTCCAATGCCCAGATAAGAGAGAAGGTCTCTGTCCTCACACCTTTCTGTCTAAGAAGCTTTTGCAGATTTTAAAAATATATACATTCAAATAAGGTGATCAAGTTGAGAACATCCCCAGTCATTTCTAAAGGACCCTGAACTTCTGGAAGAAACCTGTTCAGTTAACACCGAGTTTAACATCTGTCAAATGCTCATAGTCCAAGAGGAGGTGTGATTTTCCCAAGTTTCTCCTAAATCACTGAATTCCTCATTGTCGGTGATAGTGCATTCTTACAAATGGCAATGTTCCCTACTGCTTAAATGTAGAGTCCTGGTGGAAACTTCACAAATGTTATGGAGTCCTTCGTTTTTAAATGGCATTTCTTTAAGGCTTTGTGCTAAATTATACATGTAAGGGAAAATCGCCGTGCTTCATTGTTGGTAGAATGCCACAGTGTTTATCATTGTTGGTAGGATGCATAAATGGATATGCTTTTGCATCTTCACATGAGTTTATAGTTTTTTTCACTCATACTAACACATGACTTTATTTATTATATCTTTAGGGCATAAGGGGAAAATCAACCTAGACTATTTGGCCTTTATTAAACTATGCTTCTACTAATGCTATGCTATAGTTTTCAGTATTAAACTATGTCAGTAAATTCTAACAACCCAGCCATTCTCAGCTAACATGTCTCTTTTCCTTCCAGGGAAAGGTAGGTTTAGAGAATACCACCTTCATTTGTTAAGATAATCTCTTCACAAAAGAAGGCTAAAAACCCATTTTATTTTTTGTGATAATAGCATTTTTTTTCCTGTACATAAAAAGCCTTAGCAGATTTAAAAATCACCATGATTAGGCCCACCCATGCCCAGTCTTGAGATAAACATATTGTTTAGAATGTTTTTCTTTACGATATCAGTCATACAGATATAAAACTAGAGGTATGTGTTTGCCTTTATTTACAGCTACACTGATAGGATTTATAAAGATAATATACAATGATATTAAACAACATGAGTAAAGTTGATAAAATATTCATTTTCTAGTTACAGCTTTTCCCTTAGGTAAGTCCATTCAATAATGACATTAAACCAAAGCCAAAGAAAAATAGCTTTACCTAAAAATACGGATGAAGAACCGAACCAAATAAAATTAAGCTGACCTCTTAATAAATGTCTGTTTATTGTTTTAAATTCTGCGTTTTTCCTACTTTTCTGAATCATGCTGACGACGCATCTTAGAATACAAGCATGTATAATAACTTGGACACAACCATTTTTATTTCTTTTGTGTGTCATTACTGAAAGATTGAAGCAAGCTTCACCTAAGTGTAGTGATGCAAAAATAATCGTATCCCAGTCTGGCCGCGCAAGAGCGGAGGCAAACAAGAGCCTCATATTAAAGTGCTTCTAGGTAGCTGACATGACACATCTAGCCAGACGTAAATAATGACAGACGGAAACTATCATAAGGTCTGTGAAGCATCAACATACCGCTATCATTTTCTCTCTAACCTTGCCTTGCTAGCAGCTCTCTGCCTTCCAGGCCGAGAGATCATTTAAAAAGCAAATCCTAATGACTCTGCCTAGTGTAACAACCGTCCGTCCAGGAGAGTGGCATCAATTTAACTCAGTTTGGGAACTCAGAAGAACAGCTATTGTTGACTCAAACACCCTAAACTCCAGTTCTCCACAGATCAATCCCCACCCCCACGGCCTCTCCCCCTTTCCTGTTGCTATTTCCAAGCCTTAAGAAGAGATCATCCTCGCAGGTGGGGAAACGGCTCATCACAGTTATTCACTTGGCATTCCGCATGTCATCTCTAAGATGTCACCTAGTTTTTAGGACCAGCTCATTTGGTACAAAATGCTTTAAGTTTCCCCCTCCTCTTTTTTCATGTGGCATACATTATTTCCTGTATATTATGTATGCACAGGGTAACCGTGGATAGATAACATCCCTGTGTCCCTGTAGCTTAAGCGTAACACGGTTATGGTTCAGATAAACACGTCTGTACATGGCTGCCATAATCAATGTGGAATGGCAGAACAATTTTGCAGATGCATTCCTGGGAAGAGAAAAAAAAATAAAAATAGAGGCTGTCTTGTCTAGATTCAACAGAATGTATTCTATTGAATACCTGAGCTCAAGCACTCACATGCTTCATTTGATAAGGCAGGAATGACTTTGCAAGCCAGAAGAAACTGAAGCTCATACACAATAGGATAATAGCATTATCACTTTGCAAATCAGCACGGAGCTGTCCTTGGGTGCCCGCAGAGGGGCTGGGGGGGGGGGTGTGCTCCGAGAGAGCCTGCTGGCTATTGGAAAAGATCAGGAGCTTAAGCTGCCTGGTTGTGAGTGGGAATGTATGAGAATAAATTGCTGGCAATTTCTTGTTTGGTTATAAACCAGATAGCAGCACATATGTGTTTTCACCATCATGCGAGGGGCTTGAGCACATGTGGGTAATTCGGAGGTGGGGGTGGGGTTGGGGGCAAGAGAGAATGGGGAGTCTGCAATGGAAAGCAGCTATTGATCTCATTTCACAACACTTTAATCTCTAGCTAAATATCTTACTTACCTTGTAGGAAAGAGATGCCAAGTTGAAATAAATAATAAACACACAATATTTTAAGGACTTTTGAATTTTGCATGGTAATAAATATTAATGCAGTTTGTGACTCCCAAAGAAAATTGAGGGCACTTAATCCTGTTGTTGATAGCAGGTAGACTGAGTGTTGATTTCCCGGGGCGAAAGTGAAAAATGTACTATTTGGACTTAAATTTAGATTTAATAAATAACTAATTTAGGACCTTGTTCTATATGCAAGGATATAATCACAAGGCATTCGCTTTTAAAAGGTTTCATTTATTCTTGTGAGCTTAATTATTGCGAGGAAACTGTGAGCAATTTGTTTTTTACCAGTGTCTGATTTCTGAGAATGGTTATTAAATATTAAATGGATGCATAATTCAGGCAATTAAGAAAGTAATCACACAAAGTAATGTAATGGAAGTTAATTATTACTGCATAAGCAAATAGTTCATTAATGCTAGTAGTTGCTCTGGCTGCATTCTTAATACATGCAGAAGTGAAGCATGAATCCTCTGTGTATTCCAGGGGCTGATAGGAAATGTGAAGCTATACAGTCAAGAGCATCACTAATGAAAAGCAGAGGCAAATGAGGCCGTATTGACCCCTGACTTGTCCAGATAAGGCGGGATTATCATTACTTAGGAGAGTTTTGTTGAAACCAGCATGGCAAGAGCTGCTTATAATTTGGGGGGGTGGTGGCAGGGGGTGGAAGGAGGTTGGAATATGAACCTTGATGTAAAGAGAACCCCACAAGAATTCAGCTTGTTAAAAATAAAAGTCACCAATCTTGCATTCAACCTGATTTGTTTTTCTTTTTAAACCAACCCTTTTATTAAACAGCTAGAGTCATTGTTTAGGACTTTGAAGGACTCCAACGGTTTTCTGTTTCCTTCCTTCTTTCTTTCTTCCTTCCTTCCTTTCTTTCTTTCTTTCTTTCTTTCTTTCTTTCTTTCTTTCTTTCTTTCTTTCTTTCTTTCTTTTCTTTCTCTCTTTTCCATAAGAGCATCAGAGCTGGTAAGGTGGCTGACTTAGTCCTCAAGTGAAAATTCTGAGCCATCTTTGCTGGCGCTGTCCCTGAAAGCAGTGTGCTCTGGAAAGGCTCTGTGATATTAGATTCCCATCACCCCTAGCATGACATTGCACTGTTACAAGGCCTGAGATGGTTGGATTGAGCCCAGGAAGGGAGAGGGTGAAACAATAGTGGATCTAGGATCCACCACCTCTAGGATCCACTGATCAGCTCCTTTATGGGTTTACTGTTTAACTACCCAGATCTGCCCCATGCTCATTCTTGGTCTTCAGGCAGGTTGACGGTGTCTGTTCTGACTCTTCAGAATTCCAGGCACACAGAGGAGATTCTTCAAGACCAGGGCTTCTTCCACCATTTCAGTTTAATGAGACACTCATTACATGAGAGTACTTGTCACTTCTCTAGGGGTTGAGGCTTGTTCTGGGCAAGCACTGGGACGTCAAAAACCACTGGTCTCTCCAGGAGAGGCTGCCAGCAAGTCAAGGGCAGTTTAGCCACTGAGGAGGTAGGAAGGATGCCCAGGACACTCCACCTCTGCTCCAGGAAGGAGCTAGTGGTCTTCCAAGAGCAGTGGCTTTCTTAACTTCCTTTTGAGCTACAGAACTTTGGATACTCTCAGGTACTTGAGAATTTATATTAAAAATTACATTTAATTTTAGAGGGTTCATAGTCTCCCCAGTCCCACAAATGGACCTTGATGTAAGCTTCTGCTTTAGGGAAATAAGGCCAACGTTCTTTAAACAGATAATGAGCATTCTGCAGATTATCTGTTTGGTGTTGAGGCTAGATTCTAGCTAAGGTACTTTGGGAAAGGCTTCATGGAGCAAATGAACCTTAATCTTGACTATAAAGTCCGATGAAGACTTTGGGGGTCAAAGGAAGAGTGTTTCAAGCAGAATGAATGAGCAAAGGAAGAAAGGTAAGGTTTCTCCTGTTTAATTGTTGGCATATCTGTCCATGTAATAAACATTAGACGCTTTCTGAATCAGGCAAGGAAACATAGGTAACACATGGTTCCCAGGCTCTAAGAATTTACAGTCTAGAGGACAGAATACAGCAGGCAGAAAAGGTGATGCTACAAAGGAAAAATATAACCATTCTGAGGAAATTCAAAGGGGGTTTATTTAAGCGGTTTCAAAGGGATTAGGATAGGAGGCACATTTCAAAGGAGGTGTTATAGAAAGAAATCTGTTCAACACAATACAAGCACATAAGGCACAATGAACATTATACCTTTGGTCTGGATATCAAAACGAGAGGAATCTAGTAAAGATAAAGTCAGGACAATGGGGAAATAAATAGTGGGTTTGTAAAACGAGTATAGCTTGACCCAAGAACAATTTACAAGCTGGGGCCACTTTGGAAAGAGAATAGGGCAGATCTTGGATGTCCTTAACTGGCAGGTAAAGGAGTTTGACTGACTGGTGGAGAATCTTGGGTTTTTCTTCTATATGTGGTAAATGTGGCCACTCAGGAAGTACTGGAGCTCGATGTCTTAGCAATATGGAGATGTTGCAGGCTGTTGCAATGGCAACAGGGGCCCACCCAGTGACCCTTGATATGTCTGTGAGGAAATCACTGCTGTTAGCAATACAATATGGAACGTTGACTAGGGAACCATGGGAATTTATGGGACCCACTAGATCCAAGGCTGATATATGACACATGGCTCACTTTTTTAAAAAGACAGTGTCTTTTTCACCAGACATGCCATGGCTTTGCCTCTGTGATGACAGTCCTGTGGTCATTGCTTCCGTTCCTCTGAGGAAGTCTCTGAGCATGGGTCTTGCTTGAGCATGGGCTAAATTAAATACTGGTCTGCTTAATTCCTTTGCAACGCCATTTTAGTGACACCTCAGAGTTCTGCTTGCCATACACATAGCATAAGATAAGGCGCATAAGGTCAGACTAGTTTGATCAATCTTTCTACTTTAAAACACACTTTTATGAGATTGAGTCAGTGCTTACTCGTGCTTGCTGTTCTTCTAGAGGACCAAGGTTTGGTTCCCAGTACCTGGTGGTTCATAACAACGCGTGTCTCCAATTCCAGGGGCTCAGACCCCTCTTCTCCATGGGCATTGAAGTGGTTTGAATGAGAAATACCGCCCATAGGCTCGGGCACTTGAAGCCTTGGTCGCCAGGTGGCGCTGCTGCTGGGAGAGGTTCTGGGGAGGTGCAGCCATGCTGGAGGAAGTACGTCACTTGGTGGGCGGGCTCTGAGAGTTAAAGCCTCATATGCTTCGTACTTGTGAAGAGATGTGATCTCTTAGCTTCCTGTTCCCATGCTGTGCTGTTTGCTGCTAATGGCTCCCTGTCATGATGGACTCCTATTTTTCTGGGACTGCCAGCCGAAACACACTCTTCTGTAAGTCACTTTTGGCCATGGCGTTTTGTCATGGCAACAGAAAAGTAATGAATATGGGCACCAGATTGTACCTGTTCAATTGCACACCCAGACACGTTAAACAAACAAACAAACAAACAAACAAAAACAGGATAAAGACTTTAAAAAATAAATTAAAAAAGGAAAACCACAGCAGATTTGTACTTCTGCAGAGCAAAGTCGTTGTTCTGACTGGGACTTGAAGTTATAACCCAGAGAGGCAAAGAGGGTTATCTACTTATAACTGTGTTAGAACAGCCCTGCAGGATCTCTTCTGATACCTTGTACAATCTCCATACTACAAGAGGTAAATTAAGAGGTTATTTCCATTTTCCTGGTGAGAATAACAAGAGATGACATTCTTAGCTTAAGAAGACACAGCTAGTGAAAAAGGACCCCAAGGTTAAAACCCCCAAAGGACTATTGATGTCCAAGAAAGCCCTGAAAGATAGCAAGAGCCTTTCTTTCTCTCCACAATTTCTTCCAGGCTCCACAGTCCAGTTCTGATGTTGACAGGCCCAATACTAGTCTAGATCCTATAGGGCATTTGAAACTCCCGCTGTGCCTTCGCTGGCAAGCCATTTCCACATTCATCTCTCATGGACTTCTTTACTCCTGCTGAGAGTCCTGATCAGCAAGACTGCATTGGAATTCATTCTCCACTGAGCTGCCCTCTCAGTAAGTCACAGATCATTCTGAAAACAATTCTTTCATTCCCTTCCAAGCCACGTATGACTTTCCATAAAACATGGACCCTCTGCTTGCTCAGTCCCAAGGCCATTGGAATACTTGGTCAATTCTAGAAACTTCTGACAGATTCCCATAAACTTTTGAGATCCACCCACTGATTCTTCACTAGTAGGGAGAAATTGCCATTGTAAACCAGAATTTCAATGTTAAGCTTGGCATTGTTATATCTTACGCCCCTTAAGTCTTTTCTTAACGTGTGCTGAGTTTGTTATGACCCGGCTTCTTTCATTTAATATGGTGATGTTTACATGTTGGAGAGATAAAGCAGATGCAAGCAGGCTGAGGACATGTGTGTTGGGGGGTCACTTAGCTGTTTTAATGGACCCTTACAGCCCTCATGTTAGGGCTGCACCCTGATTCTCTTCGGTAACCATCATCGTGATGGGGTGACAGATGGAAGCAGGGTGGAGGCGACAATTGCCATCCCATGTGAACTCGGGGCTGGCTGCCGGGCTCTCATTAGCCAGTGTCTGAGCTGCCAGAGAGTGGCTCGGCTCTCACACTGAAGCTCTTGTGTTAAACCCTCCATATCACCACAGTGGGAAAAAAAGGCACCACCTTATGGGGACTAATGACTAATTCCCTACATCGTGTCTAATGTATCCCAAGGTGCTAACTTCAGCACACCTGCCTCCATCGCTGGTAAGGTAATGAGAGTGCTTGTGAGTTACTGGTCACTGACAACATTTATAATATTCCTCAACTGAACGTTATTGCATAGGTCAATGTACAGCGTTGGCTGGAAGGAAGTGAATTTTGTTACCTTGGGAGCCCGGGTTTTATGAGGAAGTTGGTCAGCGGAGTGTTTCGAAACCTTTTATAAACGAGGTGGACGCCTTGGAAAGGTTCTAGGTGTCCCATGATACCCTTTTAAATTTTGTTACTAATTACATCATCAAGAGGTAATTATAGCACTCTGAGGCCAGAGATTTTAAAATCATAACCATCTAGGAAATTTAGCTCATAAAAAAAAAGTATGCATTGGTGCAGATAGCTAGAATGGTTGAGGGGAAGTGTGTGTGTTGAGGTGGGGGAGGGGTAGTGGGGGGAATAGTACAAGGAAGGAACTTGAAAATCCAGACTGCTGGAGACTTTAGTTAGCTTCAAGATCCAGGGCTGGCTGTCAACTTCCAGGCAGTGCTGTAGGATTGGAGTGTCACTGCATTAAAGAGATACTCCTCAACTCTAGAGAATCAAAATTACCTAATTCATTGAAGAATGTGTCTAGAATAGTGACTTTACCCACCCTGTCTCTAAAGCTGAATGGAGAGGGAAAAGAAGTTAAACTTCCTATGAGCAGCATTTTGAGATAATGTCTTATTGTTCTTGTCTATTTGTTTGTTTGTTTTTATAGTCACAGCTAAGTGTGACACAGCAAGACACAAGCAGGCTCTTTATAGCATTTCTGTCTTCTTTTGCCTTTCTTCCATGCGGGAGCTGCAGGGAGAAGACTGGGCCTCCTTCCCTAGAGGCCCTCGCTCAGCAGTTAAGAAGGCAATCTCTGGGGTTAGAATGCCTTCATTTCTCTCTGGCTTTTCCAGAGTAATCTATTACATTAGTTAGCGTCACCCTGATGGCTGTCTCAAATAGATTTTGAATTACAGTTCTTTGTACAAACAACAGAATTGTATTTTTTTCTCTTGCATAACAATCAAATGTTTTGGGGGTTCCTCAAGAGTTATTGTGCCCCTGATCTGATTGAGGGAAGAGGCTCCTTTGTCTTGGGGCTGGTTCTCAGTCTCCTAGAAGCTCTGTGTTTTCTGCATCCAACCAGCTGATGATTTGAGAGTGACTTCATTAAGGTGCAAAGGAAGCTGGGAAATGTAGTTCAGAGATGGGCAACTGTTTCTTTAGTTGTATTTGAGTCTATGGAAAGGATGTCATTTTTTTTTCTTTTCTTTTCTGAAAAGCAAGGAGTCCCCTGTGTGTGCTTGGGCAAGATAAATCAGTTTGTACTTCATTTTAGCTCTTCTATCTATAATAAAAGCAAATTTTAAAATACCCAATTTTAGAACCCTTATATGGATTAAATGAGATAATGTACCCAATATAACTGGCATACAAAAAGCACTTAATAAAAGCCTTTATTTCATCTATTTTTGCTGCTGAAATTTGTTGTTATTTTATGTCTATTCAGCAGATATTCATTATTCATGTATTACTCTGATTAAAATAACCAGACAAATAATTTGTGATAAAACACATTCATTTTCTGACCAAAGAGACTGTCTTAGGCAGGATGTAAATCTGCACAGTGCGACAGCTCTGAAGGATCTGAAACCTGCCAGTAAAAGCCAGGCCCCGCTACCTCCTGTTGTGTGCTCTATCCTCAGACAATATTTAGAAGTTGAGGTAAGTTTAAATTTCTTTGAGGGGGCAGTAAATGTGCCATCATTTCATTAGTTACTGAACAATTTTACTATTTCTTCCCATACCATTTCCACTGAGAGTCAAAAGTACTTGCTGTTGACTCTGTATCTGTACAGTCGCAAAGGACTCCAGAAAGATCTCAACCCTCGATGTAACTCAGCTTCGCACCAAGAAAACCCCTCGGTGAATGGGAAGGTGTGGTTTTCCTGTTTCAGATGTCTGAGAAATCCCACGGTCACTAGGAAACACAGGAAAGTAAAAACAGAGAACAAAGGAAGTTAGCCAAATCCCTGTCCACTTTTCGGGAGACCACACAGCTGATTAGGGTGTTTCGAAATTGGACCCGTGTTTACCCACTTCCATGAAGCAAGGACACCTGGGTCAAAGCGCAGCGCGCCTGACCCACTCCACGGTCACTTCAGTGTAAGAGAGTTCAATCGAATGGGCACCACTGGTGGGATCCCTGATTGGGCTTCTGGATTTACTCCTCAGTGCACCTACCCAACCGTAGGCAATCTGGCTAACATTTGAAGCACTATGCCTGAACTGTAGATTTCATTGAGACAATTTATGTAGCATGCTTACCTTAGTATTTGGTGCTTAGTATATTAACAGGAAGGAGGACTTCATACCTACTCAGTTTTATGAGGTTTTGGGTTTTTTTTTTAAAACTTACCTATTTGTGGGATTCGCATACAAACCCTATGGTGATAGAGTGTTCTGACTTTAAGTGTGAGGAAACTGAGGAATCGGGGGCTGAGGGGTCTCCCCAACATCTAAGTTGTGTCAGGTTCAAGCCCATCACCAGTTTGTCATCTTAAGTCCCAAATCACACTGCTTCTTTGTAAGAGCCCAGAAATGGTGTCCTTGCTTACAATTTTACTGAAATGCAAAGATTCAGAATTCAGTTCTGAAATGTTTGAGGATGTAAGCCTAAAATCAAGGACATTCTAGAATAAGGGCTTACAAAGTTTGGCTCACTGGTAGTCTAGTAGTGGAGCGAGTGGACGGGTGAATCCATGAATGACCAACTGAACTGACATAGATGAAAAGTTTTGTGTTATCTACATCAAGGAATATAGCCAAGAACGATGTCTAGACAACACCATCAGCAGAGGACAGAGGCCTTACATCACCACAATATTACACCAAGCATGACACGACCATTCGGTAGCACTAGCCAGGTCAGAATCATGGAGACCGTACCATAGAGCCCTGGATGGTAGATCATTGAGCCCTCTTAAGAAGCACTCCAGGATTGTGGCCTGGATTAGCCATATGTGTACCAAAGAGACTTGCCAGAGTCCATCACTGGTCCCTGCTAAAAAAAAAATCATTATCTAACCTCCTAAAGCTTCATGTGATATGTCATTATCTTGTAAGAACCTGAGTGTCCTCTCTGTTACCCTGGTTATTTTTTTAATATTCATTTAATTTTATGAATGCTCTGTCTGCATGTATACCTGAATGCTAGTAAAGGGCATTAGATCCCGTTACAGATGGTGGTGAGCCACCCAGTGGTTGCCAGAAATTGAATTCAGGACCTCTGGAAGCGCAGCCAATGCTCCTCACCACTGAGCCATCTCTCCAGCTCCCCATACTATTTGTTTAAGCATGACAGGTCATTGCTTCAGTCAGAGAGTACTGTAGATTGAGGGGGTGGTATGTAGGGCATGAACATGATTTTCTAGTTTTTGTGAAACAATTATAAATAGATGACAAGCCACGGAAATCTTACACGAGGGATGGCTCATCCGTAGGACTAGAGAGGCCACTGGGACCAGTGAGCCAAGGGAAGGGGTGGTTTACAGCAGACAGGGCACAGCTTTAAAAATAGCCATGGTAATTGTGCAGCAAAACAGAACAATGAAGGCAGGAGTCATGGTGCTCAAAAAAGACACTGGCCCCAACACAATGTGCTTTCATTGGCTAAACTATTTTCATAGCAACCCCAAATTTCAAAATGTCAGCCTGATAAATAGGAGAGATCAGAGAGGATAAATTCAAGGTGTTTTTCTTTAATACTTTAAGAATAATCAAAAGAAACATGCTCTTGTTTCTAGCAGTCTTTTAAAGCTTTGAGGAGAAAAAAAAGATGTGCTTCGAAGGGACCCAGTTATATCTTTTCTAGATGATATTTTAATACACACAACTATTAAGTAGGTTTAGGCCATATTACAAGGTTCATTTTTTTCCTCTGTAATATTCTTTAGAATATTGGTTAGAATTCAATAACCATGAAGAGCTATAAAACTTTAAAAATTACCCTTCTCTAATTTCCATTTTCTTCTGCATGTGAGTGCTGTCCTGGTAGATCAGGGTCTACCAGCATCTGTCAGAATACAGTCTGGCAGCTGGCTCCGTGTGTGTTTGCTTCTGAGTTATGCTCCCCTATGTTTGGAAGTCATCTCTGCTGGTTTTCGAAATCATTGACTAGTAAATAGCAGACAGTACTTAATCCCCCATGCTTCCCCCCTCAAAACAGAGAATGAATACTATTTACTCCATAGGATTGCGTTGTGACTAGGATTAAAGAAGGTAAAGTATTTAGTGTGGATCTGATTGACAGTAGCTGCTTCTTGGGGTTAACTTCATTGCCACCACTTGCAGTCTTGGGCAAGCTGGGTGATGTTCAGTGGATCATTTGATTCTCTGATTCCCAATTCTCTACAGGAAAGATGCTACGTAGCTCTGGGGTCCTTCAAAGTCTTGGGAGCCAATACAAATGGTGTCACTCTTTAAAGAAATCTGGGTAGCATACAAGGAATATGTATATAGTATGTTTGGCATATTTCCACATATGACAACTCTTAAAAATTAGAAAGACAAAAAAAAATCTCTGCACAGTTTGCTTCCTAGGTCCATGAAAGGTTTTCCAAGGAAAGCATCTTCCTTGGGAAAGACAGATTTTCAGTTGAACAACTTCCTCTTTGAGAGGAAGATTCCTTAAAACCCAATCTCATACCTGAGATTAGAGGTGAGACCATTACGGTTTCCAAGAACCAGACAAATGGGCACAGCTGGAAAGAATAACAAGACTTTCCACACTCCCACGTCTTGGCGGTATGTTCCTGTTCACCCGTCATTTAAACACAAAGGAAAGATGGTTGAGGCCAGTCTGCTCTCCAGAGTGAGAGCCAGGCTAAGCAGAGCTATAAAAACAAGACAAAACAAGAATGGCAAAGGGATTGACAGGGTGTGGCAGGACCGGCTGCTAAAGCTGGTCTCGCAGTGTTGTGGAGTAGCTTCTGGATAGAGACACTGTGGCTGAAAGAAGCAAGGTCAAGTCCTTCAGCTACCTACAGTACTTGAAGAACTCTGCGGGCCCTGTTGCTCAGACTAAAGAGCTTCTAAAGTGCACCCCTAGCACGAACTGACCCTCCAAGTTCCTTCCCTCCAAGGTTTAATACATGCAGAGTATGTGAAAACTTCACATGTAGGAGAGTACAGGAAGGAGGGAAGAGAGGAAAGGGGAGGGGAGAGGGAGGGAGGAGGGAGGAAGAGAGGCAGGGAAGGAATCCCCCTCCCTCACACTGTCACACCGAAGAACAGTCTTTCTCTCCACCTTGTGGCCTCCATATACTCTCCTCTCTTTTCCCCACAGTCCTCCCACTCCTCACCTCCCACCCCAGGTCTGGCGTTTTGTCTATCAGTACTAAGTCCAAGAACTCAGTTTTACCTTTCCTTTCCTACAGCACAAGGAGTAGGACTTGGGGAGACCGTCAAAGCAGTAGTGTTGGGTCTGGGAGCTTGAGGTCAGGCATCTTCAAGAAGCAATCACTTCTGCAATAAGGGGCTGAACATCCGCGGTCCCGATGCTGCGGTGTTAGTATGCTAGCCGAGTCTTTGTCTCTTTGCTGAACCTTATCAAATATTCCTAAGATTGTCTACCTTTTAGCATAATTGGAGAACATCTTAATGCCTCACAAGCCACTTTCCCCCAACCTTATCAAGGACATTTTCATGCAAACTTGGCAGAGGCCAGAGCAGGGGACTCTCCTCATCACGGAGGCTGCCGCACATTGTCAGGGCTGCTGGCCACAGCGCCAGTGGCTGGGCTACCACCACTGCCTTCTCCTCCTCATCTACCCTCTGTCCTGAGGCCTCTTCTGTGCAGGCCAAAGTCTGTGTAGGAGTGTGGAACTTAGCATGGACCAAAGAGTCTTTGATCTAGAATTTTTGTTCACAAGCGTGACTCACAGGGCGAAGAGCAGGGAGCATGAAAGAGGGACAGTCTGTTTCTGGAGTTGAAGGGTGTTCCAAGATTGATCTAATATAAAAGTTAGCAAGTTCAAAAGTGGGGCAGCCACAAATGGCAAGTGTTCATGAACCTGAAGCATAATTCACTGAATTTGTGGAGTGGAAGAAGAGACGCAGCTGTGACCCAAACAGCAAAAGGACTATCCACTGAGAGAAGACCCACTGATTGCCCTGTCAGCACACAGAACTTAGCGCACGGGCATCTCAGAACGTCGGTGGCTGTGGCTCTCAGTCTGATGGGTGGGTAGAGGAGACTTGGGGGATGATTTCTGAAAATACCTGTTTCTAAAACTCTTCCCAGACTTATCGCGTGAACAGGTCCACGCTGGGGATGGGGAGCAGGAACCCAGGTTATGTATCGACTCCCAGATAATTCTGAAGTGGTTGGTCAGTTGGCCTGTAGGCCTCTGAGAAATCCATTTCTCAGTCAGCAGGCAAAATGAGCAGAGATCACCAGAAAGACAGTGGAAAGAGTCACACTAAGTGTGACTTTCTGTGCTCAGTGTGGTACACAGAGGACCTCATTTTGGTCTCGCAGTAGCCCTAGTGGCCTGCGCTGCAGTGCCCACTTTCCAGATAGACTATACATCATACAGAGACCACGGAGGCCACTAAGCTGGTAAGTGGCCCAGAATCTCTACCCCACCATGACTCCAAGTCTACACCTGAGCATAGGGGCTGGAGAGTTCACATAGTGAAATGTTAATGTAGCTTCAGTGACTCACATATTAGGCCTTAGATACAATGCTAATCTCAGGTTTGGGCCAGTCATCTTGGAACTAGAAAGAAGTAAGTGAGGGGGTGGGGTGGAGTTTTATATAGCACTAGAAAGTAGTATTAGCTTGGTTTCTTCAGCTAAGAAATGAGTTAGGTTTGTTTGTTTTTGGTTTTGGGTTTTTGTTTTTTTGCTTATGTGTGTGATGTGTGTTTGCATGAGTGTCTCCAGTGTGTTCTGGTGTATGGGAAATGTGTGTGCATGAGGAAGCCTGAGGTCCGCACTGGCTATCTCCCTCCATGGCTTTCCAGCTTTCGTATTGAGGCAGCATCTTTCGCTGAATACTGGCATTTCCACTACTCTAGCCAGCCAGCATACTCCTGAGCTAATTCCCTGAGCTGGGGTTACAAATAAACTGTGACACCTATTTGTGTGGGTCCCATGATTTGAAACATCTTCCTAAACTGCCTCTCTCTCTCTCTCTCTCTCTCTCTCTCTCTCTCTCTCCCTCTCCCTCCCTTCCTCCCTCCCTCCCTCCCTCTTTGTGTGTGTGTGTGTGTTTAATTTTATAGGAAGAAAATTGTGTGCCCAAGATTTTAGACTCCAACCTCCAGTTTAACAACTCTTAGCCAACCGAATTTATGCCCCCTACTTTTATTAGGGGGTAGGGGTGACAAATGATGCCCACAGAGTAAGAATTTTGTTGAATTTGATATTTAATGACTTCTAGAGAATGTTGAACTCAATATTCTTCATGCTCTTTGCCTGTGGTCAGGATGTGCCCAGTGAGACCTGATGCCTTTTTAACTAAGGGTAGTGTCATGGAGGAAGGTCGGGAGGGGTGGTGTCATGGAGGAAGGTCGGGAGGGGTGGTGTCTGTAACACATATGCTTTTGAAAGGGGATGAGTAATTCAGTGGTGTGCCTGTGTGTGTGTGAGTGTGTGTGTGTGTGTGTGTGTGTATTCAAACATTAGGATGAGTTTGAAAGCTCCATAATAAAAGGCAGGCGAGTCCCAGGAAAAGGCCAG
The DNA here is from genome assembly GCA_902729485.2 of Mus minutoides. Lineage (NCBI taxonomy): Eukaryota > Metazoa > Chordata > Mammalia > Rodentia > Muridae > Mus > Mus minutoides. Next base: position 1,055,748 of record LR749977.1, read on the forward strand.
TAGCATCTTACCGTCTGAGCTCTGTGTTCTACCAAGAGGCAGAAAAAATGTTCAAAAGGCTTTTTCTCTATCCATAATCCCTTGATCCTTTATTTTTGTAGGAGATCAGGCAATAATTTTTCTACTGGCCACAGAAAGATTCCCAAGAAGCCCAGAAACATCCCTAGATTATAGAGAATTTATAAAGTTGGCAGACATGGGAAGGTGATTTCCTTTGCTTTAGTTCCTATATCATTTTCCACTTAAAAAATTCAAAATACTAGACTTTCTTTGTCATCTACATCCTTCGGAGTGTGAAGAAAAGATCCTGTAAATGTTGCTTAGTAGAGAAGCTAGGGGAGTCTATCTGACTTCAGGAACAGAAGGAGTACCAGGGGCATGATCTGTGGGTCCTTTGCCTCCTGTGTTCCCCATTAGCAATTCTGCCTGTCATTTATCTTCTGCCTTTGCAAATGTGGCTTCAAACTCTGTTCTGGTTGAAGTCCACCCTAACCCTATCTCTACTGTAAATCATATCTTGATTTAAAAAAATGAATTTGGAAACATCATCATTTTCCTTTTTAATGAATTAATTTTGCATCCTAACTACAGTTTCCCTCCCTCCTCCCTCCCTTCTTCACCACACACCACTCACTCCTCCTCCATTTCTCTTCAGAGAAAAGCAGGTTTCCCATGCATATCAACCAGCCATGGCATATTAAGTGCAGCAAGGCTAGGTACCTCCTCTCCTATGAAGGCTAGACAAGGCAACCCAATAGGAAGAAAGGGTTCCAAAGACAGGCCAGAGAGTCAGAGATAGCCCCTGCTCTCACTGTTAGGAGTTCCACTGTGGTTCCAAATTCAGTCTCACAAGCTAGAGTGTATGAACTCTGCTCAGGCAGACAAAATGGGGGGTGTTAGGCTATGAACATAGCCTAAGATTGGGGTCCAGCCTGGGTAAGATGCAGGCTCAGGCTGAAGCTGGGGTTCTGCTGGAGACTTTGGATGATGAAGGCTTTCTCTCATGGCAGTTCTTGATGAGAGAGTCAGTCCTTGCTTCCAAACTGTTTAATGAATGTTCATCATGGAGAATACATGCATACAAATTACCTAGGATGGACCAGAGATTAAATATCTTTTGCAGGAAGGAATGTCCAGGAAAGGAATCTTATTGGCTAAACCCTCTGGGCCAGCCCATCTAGATACATCATTAGCATGGAGAACTCTGTGCTACATGACTAGTAGTCATGATCTTCCCAAGGGGGTTGTGGTCTCATGTTCCAGGACAGGACCCAGGTCAGAAGTAGATGAAACTCCTACTCTCCTCAGGTCTGAGGGTGTTGGGTTTCTGAACCCACTTGACCATCCTGGTTTTTGTCTGGTGATATAGTTCCACTCACTCCACATGCCACAAGAAGACCAAGCTATACAACTGTAACATATGTATAGAGGGTCTAGGTCAGTCCCATTCAGACCCCCTACTTGATGGTTCAGTCTCTGTGAGCTCCTATGGGCCCAGGCTAGTTGATTCCATGGGTTTTCTTGTGATGCCCTTGACTCCTCTGGCTCCCATAGTCCTTCCTCCCGTTCTTCCATGGGATTCCCCAAGCTCTGTCTAATGTTTGACTGTGGGTCTCTACATCTGTTTCCATCAGTTGCTAGGTGAAGCTTCTCTGATGACAGTTGGGCTAGATGCCAATCTTTGAGTGTAGCAGAATATCATTAGGAATCATTTCATTGACTTTTTATTTTCATTCATGTTTGGTTCAGTCTAGATATCCCTCAACTGAAGAATGGATAAAGAAAATATGGTATGTTTATACGATGGACTATCACTCAGTTATTAAAAGCAATGACATCATGAAATTTGCCAGCAAATGGATAGAACTAGAAAAGATCATTCTGAGTGAGGTACCAATCACCAGATCCAGAAAGACAAGCATGATGTATACTCACTTACAAGTGGATATTAGCTGTGAAGTAAGGGAAACCATGCTGTAATCCACAGATTCAAAAAGCTAAGGAACAAGGAGGGCTCAAGAGGGAACACATGAATCTCACCGAGAAGGGGAACTAGAATAGATATCACAGGTGGATGGGGGAGGAGACTGATCAGGGGTGTGGGTAGGAATGGAAACAGGAAGGATAAAGTGTGGGTAAAATGGAGGGAGGGATTACTGAAAAAGACAACTGGAATGGGGTGGGTCATCTCTGGGATAAACTAGTAACGTAGGACAATGGACACTTCTAGGAATCTAGGAGGGTGATCCTAGCTAAGAATCCCAGCAATGGGGGGTATGGAACCTGAACCAGCAATCTCCTGTAACCAGGCAAGACTTCAATGGAGGGATTAGGAGATCAACCCAGCCATAAAACCTTTGACCTATAGTTTGTCCTGCCTATGAGATACACTAGGATAAGTGACTTAGAAATTGAGGGAGTATGAAAGCAGTTACAGAGACAAAGATTGGAGCTAAGACAAAAGGATGGACCATCCAGAGACTACCACACCCGGGGATCCATCCCATAATCAGCCACCAAACCCAGACACTATTACATATACCAGCAAGATTTTGCAGAAAGGACCCTGATATAACTATCTTGAGTGAGGCTATGCCAGTGCCTGGAAAATACAGAATGGGATGCTCATAGTCATCTCTAGGATGGAACACAGGGCCCCCAATGGAGGAGCTAGAGAAATTACCCAAGGAGCTAAAGGGGTCTACAACCCTTTAGGTGGAACAACAATATGAACTAACCAGTACCCCCAGAGCTTGTGTCTCTAGCTGCATATGTAGCAGAAGATGGTCTAGTCAGCCATCATTAAGAAGAGAGGCCCCTTGGTCTTACAAACTTTATATGCCCCAGTACAGGGGAATGCCAGGGCCAAGAAGTGGGGGTGGTCAGGTAGGGGAGCAGGGCGGGGGGAGGGTATAGGGAACTTTTGGGATAGCATTTGGAATGTAAATAAAGAAAATATCAAAAAAAATTGAGGGAGTGGCCAACCAATGACTGGTTTAGTTTGAAATCCATGACATGAAGAGAGATTCTACTCCTACCCCTGACACTGCCTGGGGCGGGGCCAGAAACCAGAAACTGGTACCCCAGAGTATATAATCTCTCTTTCTTTTTTAAGACAGTGTTTCATTCTGTCTGGCCTGGAGGTTCCATAGTCCTTGCTGGTCTTGAGCCCTTAGTAGTCTTATTGTTTTAGCCCCATAAGTGCTGGGATTAAAGATTTGAGCCACCACCCCATGTTGAAAATGTCACAACCTCATAAAAGAACTGTAAAAGCAAATAATTATCCACTAGAAATGAAATTCCTACTCAAGGAGAAAAAGGAGTATGGAATTTTCATAGACATTTTTGTGTGCTGAGTGCTGTAAGCCATCCTTCTCTCTGTGTCTCTCAGAACTTCCCCTGGATCTTCCCATCTGCCTCAGTGGGAGTTTTTGAGATGTGTAAGAAAGCGATTTGCTGACCTTTAAAGAGCACTGATCCATTTGGGTATCTACTGTCAGCTGTGCGATGACTTTAATATTTCAGTGGAGGTTTTTAATCAGAAGAAGGTACAGGTCACACCTTTATCTCTACCCAACTATTAAAAATAGCTATATTTATGACATCAGAGGTATTATGAATGAGCTTTAGAGTCACTTTACTGTGTGACAACCAAATAACAGAACTTGTTTTGAGTGGGGTAGAGAATGGTTGCAGTGTAGAAACTAGTTGAAACAAAGGAGCTTGTAAAAAATTAGTTTTTCTGTGGAGTTAAAATAGACATATGAGCCAGTAGATTTATGGGCCTTTATAATCTAAGAGTGGCTGCCTTCCATTTGAGAAGGGACAGATAAATGTCAACATTGTAATGAAGGGCTTTGGGTCTCCTTGGCTGGGATAAAAGTTGTTCCACTCTAGCACTGTGGAGATGAAAATAAAAAAGACTCTCAGAGTTTACTTTTAGTATTCTGAGTTCAACAATTTAACACAGGGTATTCCCTGGGTATGTCAAGAAATCCAAATGAGATGGAGAGAAGGGTTTGTTCATGTAGAGGCCTCTCTACCCCTTCCAGATGTTGGGACAAGGGTCCCTTGTGAGTTAAGTGGCTTTGCAATTATTGCAAAGGGAATGTTAGAAAACCCTTGAGAAGCAACCCTAATTCAGTGGTAGGATATTGCAATCATCCAAGGAAGGCAGGATCAGAATCCAAGAAGTAACCAGAACTGATTGTAGGAACAACTGTGGTGGTTGGAAAGAAGTCAAAAGGTGAGACTTGAAGACAATTTCCAAGAGATAATTTTATCGTTTTCTTTTAATGTAAGGATGAACTATTTGACACAGCCTCAAATTGTCAAGTGTGATAGCGAAACAATGATGAAGGGCTTGCCAGTAATTATGATTCACTCAGCCAGTCTTGAAAAATAGAACAAAACAACATAGAAAAAAAAACGAAAGAAAGAAACAGAGCAGAAAGATCTGTTGGGTCTGTGTGTTCCTGGTCTGTTTGCACAGCAGTCACAGTTCTTAACAGAGTAGTTTCCTATGTGGAATGTCTGTGGTGGAAGGCGAGGAAATGCCTAGCCACAGAGGAAGTTGGACAGCGGAGCCGTGCTGTGCATTTATTTTCTCATTCTTTCCCAAATGAAGTTGCCACAAAAATGAGGTGAAAGGGGGATAGAGTAACATAATTTTAACTGACCAAGATGTTATTAAATAGATCAAGCCAGTGAATCCTAATGGCATCGATGATAAGAAAGACTTCAATGAATGAATGCTTTGGAAAATGTATTATTATGAACCTAGACTGTTAAAACAATGTTCTAGGAGACTTTTATTCTGTTCCCAGAAAAGAAAGTTTTCTTCAACTTTGTTCACTCACCACAAAGGGTACTGGCTTTCCATACAAAAGTAATAAGTTTAAGATGGTGCCAGCACACTTTCTCAGCATAAAGTTAGTACTTTATAAATGTGAATATGTTGAATCTAAAACTAAGTAATTCCCTCACACATTGAGCTTTACTGCTAAGCTATTTTATCCCTTTGGTTGAGTTTGTATAATATATACCAGCCTCTCACTACCTCTATTCCCAGTCTGTCCTTCTAAGATGAATCCTTTAGCTTTCTAGTCCCTGGTTCCTAATTTTCTTCAGATCACCTGGCCAGGTGCCCTGCTCTGTCACTATGCGTCCACTGACCTAGGTGTTGTGAATTGTCAAATTCATTAACATTTCAGTTCTCAATTTTCATCTCTTGCTAGAGTCTTTAACTGTCTCTGTCTCCCCCTCAGAGAGAGAGAAAGAGAGAGAGACACACACACAGAGAGAGGACGGAGGGGGAGGGGAGAGAGAGAGAGAGAGAGAGAGAGAGAGAGAGAATTTTCCTGCACCTGTATTTTTGTTCAGTCTTCCCTTAGCCTTTCTGAATTGGTTTTCCTCATAGTGTTTCCTCTCCTTATCTTTATTTCCATCCCTTAAAGGTTGTAGTTCCTCTAGAGTTCATCCTCCTACCCTCTATCCTGTTCTTCCCCCACCCCCACCCCACATTTACTTTTTTTTTTTTGGTTTTTCGAGACAGGGTTTCTCTATATAGCCCTGGCTGTCCTGGAACTCACTTTGTAGACCAGGCTGGCCTCGAACTCAGAAATCTGCCTGCCTCTGCCTCCCGAGTGCTGGGATTAAAGGCGTGCGCCACCACGCCCAGCTCCACATTTACTTTTTAACACAAAAACTTATCCACAGTGTCAATTCCTACCCATCTGTCAGGCCAGTGAGTCCAGGTTTGTGTATGTAACTGAGGTCTCTCTTGAGTTCCTGAGAATCGGTGGCAGCTTGCTCTGGGCATCCCCACTGAGGTGGTTAGTGAACAATGCAGTGTTGCCACAACCAGAATGGAGCTTGTCTCAATTCTGTGCTTGGTAGCTTCTCCTCCAATTCCCCATCTCAGGCTCAAGAATTTGTGAAGTTGAAGCCATCTGCCCAGTTGGATACCATCCTCTCAGTTGTTCACACTGAAAATCTACCAGTGTTTTTAATTCCCTTCTCAGGTCCCACTTTGACGTCCTTGTGGGTCCTTCTGTGCTCTCGAGCCATGGGCTATTCCCACTTGTACGACTTGAGGTCAGAGCTTCACTGTCACAGCCACCTGTGCCCTTCCAGCTTCCGTCTTCACTGGTTCTTCTTTCATCATTCAGAGTGGTGCTGAGCATGTGGATGCAGAAGCAAGCATGGCCAACAGCGTTCCTGCCCTTGTGATGACTCTCCTAGGACCCTGTGGTCACTCTAAAGCCCAGAGCTTCTCATATCATTCCTTGCCCAATGTCCTTCAGGGGTTCTTCATGCCTCAGAGCTATGTCTGCCTTTCTTACTGTGGTTTGCAATGGATTCTATGAAACACGATTCAATTACCTTACCTTACAACCTTGACAGAGACTGGATGCATGGTTACCCCAAATGGAAGGCCTTGTCTTCTAGATTGCCAAGGAGCTGGCATGGTGGTCACAGAACTGAGTTCTAGCTAATGAAAATGAAGTTTCTTTTAGTCAGCTAGTCTAGCTTGCTAGTGGGATTGGGGCAATTTTGGCCCTCTTTATTTCTTCTTTGACTTGCTGCACAAAGTACTGATTTGGGTCCAGCAGCCATCTAGAGTGGCAAGGAGTTTCATGGATGGCAGGGAAGCATGCTTGGACAGTGAAAAAGATGGGACTCCAAGTCACATGTGCACACAAAACCATACCCATAATCACACAAGTGCACACATCACACATACATAACACACACACACACACACACACACACACAATTTTAAAAATACACAGAGAAAAATATCCCAGAGGGAAAGTGAGATGAAGTTGTAAATCATAATTCCTTTCACTAATTAAAGAAGATTGTCTTTTGATGATGTAGAGCAGCCAAAAAAATTCCCAGAGTTTGCATGAAAATTTTGAATCTGTTTTCATGTTGAAAGATTACTACAATTTTCCCCATCTCTCCCTTTTTTGTGCTGTCACTGAATTCCTTGTACAAAAGTCACCTCTTGGGTTCCTCATGTCGATTTGCCTCAATTATCTCTCAGCGCTGCTCTGACCTACCTATTTATGGGAAGTGGCAGGAGCCATATGCTTTCTCCAGGGACTTCCCTCCTCCTTTCACGGAGAAGGTCTGACAGAGACCAGATCTTATTTCTCTTAAGAACTAAACTCTCTCACCTAACTTTATAATATATGGCAGCCATCATCTTTCTGGGAAAAGGACTACATTTTCTACCAATAAAGAATGAGCTGGAACAAGCATAGGGGAGCAAAGGGTAGTGATAGGCAAAGTCAGGGCCTAGCCTAGGACTGAAGAAGGCTCAGCAGGACAGAATCCTGGGTTCAAGATGCAGTGAGCTGATAGTCACGCCAGCCTTACTTTTACATGTTCGGGGTCTGTTGTTGCTCCAACCACTCTGCCCACTATCCCTTCATCTACTTTTCTCTTTCTCTCTCTGTTGTCTCTTGATGATGGGCTCTACATACTATCTCCAACATTCCACTTTCCCTGGATGATCTCAGTCACCCCAGGACCATAGGAAACAGACCTTTCTTCTCTCTAGATACAGAGCAGGAGAGCCAGGTGCCTGCTGCCCCCAGTTAGCTTTTCTCCTTTGTACATTTCCACACTGCATTGGGTCTGAGGACATCAGCTCAGGTAACACTTCAAAAGTGGAATTTCAGAAATTGGCCCAATATTACAGAAGATAAGACTGAAAATCCATTTATTTCAGCTATCAGCTTTTTGGGGGTAGATTATTTTAATTATTATAATAAGTCTCACAGTTATTATTGTGAGATTTCCCCCCTCTTCCAGTTCTGAGCATGTCTATTCAAATTCATTAGGACTAAATGCACACCTGTATCTTACTTCTGTTCTCAAACTACCTCTCCTCCAACACACCTTACTTAGAAAGTCCTACCACTACTGATACTGTTGCCCTAGGGGAGATATTGACTCTGGCTTTTTACTTTCTCCGTCTGAGGCCATCTAATTAATCACTAATTTCATCCCTACATAGCACCCATGGCACAGCCTTCCCCTACCACTGGGGCTGATATCAGATGAATACTGGTGAAGAGTCACAAGAGCCTTCTATAATATGGTGTCAGTGTGTTCCTTACAAAAATGTCTGTCATCAGATTTGGACATGCCCTGATAATCTCAAATAGTCCTCTCATTCCAAGGTCTGTAATTACATTTTCAAAGATTCTGTTTCCAAACACAATAAAATTCAAAGGTTCCAGGAATTAGGATTTGAACAGCACTGGGTGTGCATAGGGATAGAATGTCACCTACTGGATGGAATTAATCTTTCCATAGATGCCAAGATTGAGAAAGCGTAGGCTAAAGTAACCAGACAAGATTTTAAAGTAGTCACCACAAAGGCTCTTGGATGAGCAATTATGAACATTCTTGAAATAAATGAAATAGCAGAAAGCATTTATAAGGAAACAGAAAATATCTCCACAGAGTTAGAAGGTACTAGAAGACACACAGACACACACACACACACACACAGAGTAAAGCTTGGGGCTCAACAGAAGAAAAGGGGGGACCCTGGAGAGAATCTGGAAAAAAGAAAAACAGAAATCCAATTTGAGCAATAGAGAAAAATACACTACAAAATAATAGAGGAAAAATCGACCCTCAGAGACCTTGGGACCACTACAAGAGAGCTAACGTCATTGTCATCATAGTTCAATTAGAAAATTGTAAAAAAGGATGAGGCATATAAGTTGGCCAACAATTAAAAGGATGTAACCTGTTACTGGTACTGGTGGTTTTATTTGGTAGCATGTAATGTCTAGTTGGGTATTTACTTCCTTTAGTGCTTTCCAGCACAATCTTTCTCAGTCATTGAAAGAGAACTCTCACTTCAGAATTCTTACCACATGAAAATATTTTTCAGGAGCGTAGGAGAATGTAAGACATTCTCAAATGAGGGTAAACTAAGAGCCCCAGTCTTCAGCAGACCTGTCTTAAAAGAATGGCTAAGAAAAGTTCTCTAAGCAGCAAGGAGCAATGAAAGAGGAACCTCGGGGCACCAGGAAGAACCCAGAATGCGTGAACTTCTTTAGAGATTTCTAAATTGTTTGATAATTTAAAGCCAAAATTTGACCTGTAATGTTCTTCAAATATGTATGAGACATGAAGACAACTGTATCATAATTTAATGGAATCGTATGAAAGCATACAACCAGGAGACTGTGATAAGTTACATATACAAAACAACCCCGGGGGGTGGGGGTGGGGAGCACATAAGAGGTACACCCAAGAACACAGTGGACAAAGTAAATGTTATTCTAGGGTTAGGGAGATGGCCCCGGGGGTAAAAAATATTTGCTATGCAAGCAAGAATGCGTGATTTCCCAGAATCCACATAGAACTGGATGTATAGGGTGAGTGTGCTGGTTTGAATAAGAATGACCCCCTTTGAATGCTTAGTCACCAGGGAGCAGATCTGTTCTAAAAGATTAGGAAGATTAGGAGGTATGGCTTTGTTGGAGCAAGTGTGTCAGGACAATAAGGAACAAAACCTTGAAACTGTAGGGCAGCTCCAATGAACTGTTTTCTATTTTCAGAGAAAAAAAAAAACATGCCTTGATCCTGGTGTCTCAAACAATGACTAAGAGAGAGAGCACCCACAATCTCAGAATTCCTGTAAAGACATGGGTGGGCGGAGAGAAGAGAGTTCCCAGAAGCTCCTGGGCCAGCTAGCATCAAACAACAAAGGACTCTGTCTTAAACAAGGTAGAAGGCGGGGCCTAACACCTATGATTATTCTCTGACCCAGACACGTGACATGGCACATGTGTGCCTCTGTTCACACACATCAAGGTCCCCACACCTAGATACAAAATGCACATACACGCACATACACAAAATTGAACTATACAAATAAATTCAAATATTCCACAGGAAAATCAAAAAACAATCCAATAAACCAACAGACAAACAAAACCAGTGATGCTAAAAAAAAAAAAGATTTTATGTCTTAGCATGTCAATAATTACATTAAATTTAAGGAAACTAAATCTATTAATCAAAAGAATAAGCTGAATTAAAAGGAATTGACTCAACTATGACCTGTTCTCAAGGAAACCTTCAAATGTGATAGAGATAACCAAACATACAAAGATGGTAAAGAAAATAAATAAATGTTCCATGTAAACACTAATCCAAATCCAGCAGGAACAGATATACTAACAGGCAAACCTCAGAGACAATAAAATTATTACAGACTGAGATAAATACTCCACCAAGATAGAAGCATCAACACACCAAGAATGCAGAGAAATGCCAAGTACACAGGAATTTACCAAACAACAAAGCTTCAAACCATGTCAAGCAAAACTGGCAAAATGGAACGATGAAATGGAGAACCCACAGATATAGTTAGAAAGGTCAACACCCTGTCCTCAGCCATCCACAGAACCATTAGGAAGTCAAGCGGCAAGAATATAGAAAAACTGAGAAGCACACTGAACCAAGCAAGTGCCTGTAGGTGACTCTACCTAGTAATACAAAATATTCTTTTCAGGTGTCTTTATAATACATACCAAGATCATACCCAGAATTATTTTAAAAGTGTCAAATTAATAAACAGAAATCAATTAAAGATATCCTCTGACTATAATGCAATAGAATTAAAAATCACAGGACAATGCATAATACTAATTGCACACACAAGGGGACCAGAGAACTCACACAGCAATAATCTAAACTCCTCCATCCAAGAGCCTAGGAGAAGATGCAGTGCCACCAAGGGGACGTGCTCAGGAGCAGAAATCAATAAAAGGAAAAAATACAACAGAAAGGACAGATACAAAGATCTGGCTTTTTGAAAAGTTCAAGATTGACAAACTTTTAATAAGACTGGCATAAATAAAAGGGAAAGCTGGAAATTAATGACTAACATTAGGAATGAAACAATGACCTTCCCTGCAGATTCTGCAAACATCAAAAGAATCACAAGGCAATAATTCGAACATCTCAATACACAAATAATTGGCAACTTACATGAAACGAACCACTTCATGGACATGTATAAAATACCACAATCCACCCAATATGTCACAGATAATTTGAATATTCTTCTAAGGATACCTTCTAAGGTTTATTATAACCAAGACAATTTTCTGAACTTTTTTCCAACCTATGAGTATTTTCCCCTAATTCCTTAACATATAATTTAGACCAAATAGAGGCCAATTGTAACTTGAATTATTAAAATGTTAAAGTGTAAATTGTTGTATATTCTTTTTAAAGACATGCATTCTCAGGGAAAAAACAGGAAGAAGAAGAAGAGGAAGAGGAAGAAGAAGAAGAAGAAGAAGAAGAAGAAGAAGAAGAAGAAGAAGAAGAAGAAGAAGAAGAAGAAGAAGAAGAAGAAGAAGAAGAAGAAGAAGAAAGAGAAATAAATTAAAAACAAACAACCAGAAATTTATATCAAGAAAAATACAGACCACTACAGAAAACTTCTTCCCTGCAAAAGATAATGTCAAGAAATATTTGGTAAGGGACTGGACTGGTAGTATCCTGCTGAAGACATCACATGCTTTGTTTGCAGGATATGGAGAAACCAGGAGAAGTAAGTTAGACTTCCTCTTCTCCCATGTCCTGTGTGACTTGGTCCTGGAATTGGGGGCAGGAGGGGCAAAAACAAGTTCCCACCCCCACCTGCCACCCTAACATATTCTGATGGAGTTGGCTGAGGAATTTTCACAAGCTTTCTGGGCAATTATAATAATCCAGGTGGTTGGTGCCTGCTCCCCTTTAGGGAAACCACACATTTCAGTCAATAGAGTTATGCCATGCCTAGTGTCCTCGTGTAAGGACAGTTGTATGAACTGTAAGAACTGATGATAGCCACAGGGAAATGATGATCTTCAGCATCTTGCTAAAGTTCCCCTTTATCGCCAAGTGCGAGGCAGTTGCTAGAAATCTAATCAAAACTTACTTTTCAGAAGTTAATTAACACGTTTTATGTCCTAGTTATCATAGCCAAAGCTATATATGTTCAGGCTGTCTTTTTGGCTGTGATTTGCCTTGTGAAGAGAAAATAGGAATGGAATAACATGCCCACTGGGCATTAAACTACAAATGCATTTTCCTGCAGCAAGGCATTAATCTATAAAGACCACTGCACGGAGTCTGGCCTCATCTGATTCCTAAACTCATCCCTGAGTTAAACATTTCCTTTCTCTAGTTATTATGATTTAGGACAAAAGGTTGAGACCAATACCAAAAAACATGTATTTTCTCAGAGTGCTGTTCCTAAAGTATGTGTTTTTAATATTAGGAAGAATTAAGAAAACAGGAATTACTGTGAAAGTCGTAATGACCATCCAACATACAAGGACAATCATCAAAACTAATCATTTTGGTGTCTTTCCTCCATTCTGATACTACTTATAAAATTATTTCTTAATAATGTCTGAGTTATCAAAAATAAGACATAAAATGAGCTTATCAAGAAATTACTTTTGTTGAAGTATCATCTATCATACATTCTGGAACTTAGAGGAAATCCAGGTCCCTGGCACTACTGTGGAACCCACAATGAAACAGATACAGTCAGATACTTGTTTCTACACTTATTGGAGGTCCATTTCAAACATTACCTATCCTGAGAAAATAGGGGGAAAATACCAAAGGGTGTGTGTGTGTGTGTGTGTGTGTGTGTGTGTAATCCTTGTATTCTTAGATCTTGATTCTACTCCAACTCTGAAATAATTACAGTAATTACAAAGATAAAGGGTAAAAGTCACCCACTGCTGGCTGGGACATTCCAGAGCAGGAACAAGCTTGGCGCCATTTTTATAGTTATGCCCGTTAAGATTTAATAGACGGAAAGTTTCATTAGTGAGCTGCGCTGCAGTTAACTTCAAGGAGGTTCCAGACTACTGTGTGCTGCTTTTTACAAAAAGCTGTTTGCATTTCCCTCCTGAGCGGGTGCTCACCATTTCAATTATGAAAACCTAGTAAGAAAAAAGCATTCTTAAAAAATAGAACCTACAGCCTAGTCTTTTCTCATCACATAACACATGATAAGAAAGGCCTTTTACTCCCCAGTGGATATTCCAATTGTTGACTGGAGGTGGGTTGCTGCTGTGTATATTGTTATCATATGCAACCGTTACATAGAGTTCCCCAACTCTCACCCTATCTCATAAAATCATATCCTGAATGGAATTGTAATGATGTTAGAGGTGGTTTCTCTGTATCAGGATTCTCCAGATCCATACATTCTATCTTTAATATAAACTCACTCTCTATGAACACTAACAAAGTTGGCAAACACTATAGAGCACACGGTACAAAACCCAGTGACCTGCTGTTCTCCTGTGACTGGTTAGGGTCCAGTCTCCTTGGTAGATTTGAGTCCAGACCTCACAGATAAAGAAGACAACCCTCGAACTCTGCCTCAGTAAAGATGAAGCCATGGTTCTGTGTCTGTGCTGTCCGGAGACACTTCTCCTCTAAGTACCTATTCTAGTCAGGTGTCCTGGGTAGCTGTCTCTACAGCACAGGCTGTAATTTCTGTATCCTGCTATGATATAGCTAAACTGTTATGGTCCTTGTTGTTACATTTTATTGAATTAAACCGCAGACTGGCATGCTTTTTTTTTGAAGAACAAAACCTGCATTTTATGACTTTTAAAATCTGTCTTGATACCCTTTCCTCCCGTTACAACCCCCTCCCATTTATTCTACATATGTTTCCATTAACCGGCTTCAGACTTTAAATGCGGGAGGCATGTAACATTGGTAAGCACGTTCAGAGACATATGCTTGCTTTTTCAGACCAGAGGCTACATTCGGTGTCTGGAAACAATAATTTAGCTTGACAAACTGTTATGGAGTGCCTAAAACACTAGAATTGGGGCCACATAGAAATGTCTTCTGAACCAGTGTGCTTGCTGCTGACTGAACAGCACAAATGAATCCACTTTACTACCCTTGATTGTGAAATCTGAAAGGGGGTGATCTCTGGTTTTATCTATCTTGTATCCCATGGTCACTCCTTCTTTCAAAATGGTAGAAGTGAAGACTGGACTCCTTAACATTCATTTTTCACCAGCACACTGTCTCTACTGTAGGAGGTGATTCTCTGTGAACTTCTAGATGACTTTATGTTCTTTGTCCTAAAATTCATCTGACACCATGTCACCACCTGTGACCAGTGTGGGAAGAATAGGAACATGTTACAGCAGGAAGCCATGCTTAGACTCCCAGAAACTCCCTACCTTCTGTCCAAAGAAGTGATGTGGACAGATACAGATTCCCGCAGCATGAGTGCTTGAGGGCAATGCCCACACCCTCTCTAATTGCTATGGTATTCTGCACTGTGATGTACTTGGATGGTATAGTCAGCTGGGTCCTGTTTCTTGGAAAACTTCTGGTTTAGTTCTTGGAAAACTGCTAATATTTGGGTAAAGACTGCATAAGAGCTTTAGGGATCCGGGTGGTTATTCGGGCTTTTGTATTTGTGATTGGCTTTAGTTTCTACCCTCGAATATCAGCATTAATTTTAGAGATCCGTGGGACATTAGATGCTACTCTCCCTGTGACATAGTGCTTGAAACAGGGAGCTAGAGGTAGGAACTGAACTCTGATCTTGGGTGCCTCTCTTAAACAATTTATCCTTTTGACCATCTCCGTTGATCAATATGTTTGCGTTTCAGTCCTCTCACAGAAAGCTAGCTAGGCTCCGTTGATCTTCAGAATGCTATATGGACGGCTACATTGTGTGACTTTGGCTATCTCTGTGCTCTGTAATTCCATGTGAAGAAACATTTGGCATTTTATAAGCAGGGACAGGATAATATACAATACCACTAAGCCTGGTATTCAATAATGTTTTTGCATATGGCTTAGTATTAATTAGGGAACAGTTCTTGTTTGACATGTTTACTTTTAATTCTTAATGGGTTTCCAAGTGGGGTAATGCAGTAAGTCCCCAGAAAAACTAACAATTATCTCGCCTAAAGAGCTTTGTATTTCACTGTAAAATTAAGATTGTGGGAAAACTGTGTTTTCGTTCTACTTATATTAACCTTTTCTTATCTGTATTAGCTAAAGGTTAACTTGTTCTTGCCATTTTTATGAAGTGAGAAGCAGGAACTGTATCTTTTTTATGAAAGGAAGCACAGGAGTGGCCAGCATTCATTAGAGATTGGAATTAGAAGGCACTGTGATGCTAAGTTAGAATGTAGCTCATTGTAGAAGCCCAACTGGAATGTTTGTTAGCGTTGATATTAGGGAGAGTGAACATAACTGCTTATGTGAGAGGTGCCTTCATTTTATTCTGTGCAGAGCTGATTTGTGTTGGAGAAGCAGAGCCCTGTGACTTCTGGGCAGTAAATGCACCACCACAGATGGTGTTGCCACCTAGGCATTGGAGTGGGAGAATCTATTTAAACGTTGTCCAGTAGTCAATGGAAAGAATCCTGGCTTCTCTTTATTAATTTTTTTCTGGTTTCACCACCACATGGCTGAGTGGCTAACACAATTTCTTTCACTGCCTTTACACAGTGGCACAATGTGGCCAAGATGACTACTGTCTTTGCAACCTGGCAAAGGAGACAGGAATGCTGGATTTCCGGGTCTCAGATTGCAAGTATTTGGGTAAGAAGAGAGGGGACTACTGATTGGTTTTCTCAAGTTTGAAAAGTAAGGTTTTCCCATAATGATACTTTCAACCAGGAATCTGAGGGAAGAAAAAATGGAAAATAACTTTTTAATTTATTTTTACAGTTGATTAGAAACATTTTAATCACTTCTAAATAATAGCAATAGTAATTGTAACACTGGTGAAAAATATGATGTTTTCAACACAAACAAGTCTCTGATGTGTAAGATCAAGCTTTTGCTAGAATTTTCTCCATAATTTCTAAATGAATGAACAGAAATAAGGAAAGTATTATACTATTTCACACTGAATTAACCTCACTTCATACTGCTAAAGATCTATCTCTGGAGACAGGTCATAAAAACCAAACACTTTTTACCACTCTGACAGTGTTAGAGAGTATTTCATACTCTACTATTTGGGTGTAAAATTACTAATCACGGGTGGGAAATGGCCAGAAGAAAACAAGGGAAAAAACTTATTGAAACATGCTAAAGCATTTCTAAGCTTTTATTGAACAGTCCCCATTGGGTTTTCCCTATCGTCCTTAAAGGCCACAATTTTTGAAATAAAAGGCTGTTAAGAATATGAGAATAACCACAGTAAACAGCTATTGCAAGTGAACAAATGCTTTCTTGCCTAATAGGCAGAACTCTATCTATCTATCTATCTATCTATCTATCTATCTATCTATCTACTGTTTTCCCCTGAGGTCCTGGGGCTTGAACTCAGAGCTTGCACATGCAAAGCAAGCACTCTGCCTCTGTGCTACTTTTTCAGTTTTGGCTTTTTGTAAAATTATTATTTAATTCTTTGAAGGTCAAGCCTCTTTTAGGTCACAGATTGCTTCTCTATTGAAAAATAGCCTTCACACACACACACACACACACACACACACACACACACACACACAAAACCACCCAGGGCTTAATAGATATGAATGAAATGAATGAGTTTGTACCTGGTTTTTAATAAATACATATTTATTAATATATATCAGTTATATATTAATAATAAATTATTCCATATTACAATATTATTGTATTAATATATTATATAGAATCAATATATTATATACTACATATTTTATTAATGTATTATATAATATTATATGCATACATATATATATATATATATATATAAAAAAGAAACAGTGAACAAGCATGACTATCTAGTTTGTAGGCCATCATTTTGAGGACATTGCATGGGTCCTATTCCATGGGTCCCTGTGGCTTTTCCTTCAGAAACACCATCTAAGAGAAGACCATTTCTCTTAGTTTTCTTTCTGTTGTCACAATTAGCACCACAACCAAAAGCAAGTTGAAGAGGAAATGGTATGTTCACTTTACAACTCCAAGATCATAGTTCATCATCTAGTGAAGTCAGATTAGGAACTCAGGACAGGAATACGAAGGCAGGAACTGAAGCAGAGACCACGGAGCTGCTTATTGGCTGGCTCCCCGTGACTTGCTCAGCCTGCCTTCTTATAGAACATGGGAGGGACCTCATGGCCAGCACCACCCACAGTGAGCTGGGCCCTCCACATAGGCCATTAATCAAGAACATATCCTTCAGACCTGCCTATAGGGTGATGTGATGGCGGCACTTTCTCAGTTGAGATTTCCTCTTCCCTTATGACTTCAGATTGTGTCAAACTGACCAAAAAATGTACTCAGCATACCTCCTATAGAAAACATTCACCTCCTAAAGGTTCCATAACCTATTCAAACACCACCATTAACTGAAGACCAAGTATTCAAATACATGAGCTTATGGGGACATTTCTCATTGAAACCACCACAAAGGCTGTTCGTGGTTTACAAACTGATACATTTCCAAATACCAAACATACCACAAGAAAGCTTTGTAACCTGGTGTTAGTACGCTTAAATATTTCTGTTTAAAAACAGAGCCAAACATTTTAAGAAAAAGAAAAAGAAAAAAAAAACACCCACAAATTCCTCTGATATCCAGCATTCAAATCTAAAATTTTAGAAACACTGAAGATGAGTGTTCATATTTCACAAGACAGGTTATTTATTGTATTTTAGCATCTTCCCCAGTGGTTCCAAATACTCAAAATGCACATGGCATGTTCTTGATGTTCAAGCAACACTACACACAGACAGATGTGTCCCAGGCTCCTCACACAGACAGATGTATCCCAGGCTCCTCACACAGACAGATGTGTCCCAGGCTCCTCACACAGACAGATGTGTCCCAGCTCCTCTGCACTGCCTGCTCCTCAGGCTCACACACGCTCTGCTTGTTTATAGAGCAGTCTTAGTACAGAGTACTTATCCTCCTCATACCTCAGTCTTCCAAACTGTAGTTGGGCCACAGTAACTGTACCCTTAAACACACAGGTTACATTGTATATTGTTCTTAAAGATGTTTTCCATGGGCCACAGTAACTGTACACTTAAGTACAAAAGTGACATTGTATAATGCTCTTAAAGATGTTTTCCATGTGCAAGAAAACCTCAGCACACTTGCTGTTTGTAACTGTTATTAACCCAGTATCAACCTACGGGCTAGCAGCCGGGTTTGAAGCAGCTTTAGAAACAGCCACACAGTCCCATTGAATTTCAGAAGATCGTCTTACAGATTGGGCTGGAGGTAAGATCTCTTTACAGATGAGACCTCTTTACAGATAAAATTTGTTCCTGCGAGAGAAGGTACTGGCGCATGCAGACTTGTGGTTCTGACTATTCGTAACTGATGAGTTATCATGTTAGACTCAGGCTCGCAGAGAGGAGAGTTCCAATGGTCTTAAAAGAATGTCATGTAACATTTATTAGAGTCATTGCAACCAGGACACCTCCCACTCACTTTGATTTAGTGACATTACTTCTGGTTAAAAGCCTTAGGTAAGGCCACACACAGTGGCTGGCGATTTGGATAATTAGAAGGAATGGCAGAGGCCTGTCTCTTTACAAGGAAGTTAGCGGTGACACGCAATTAAAGCAAACGGTGGGGGTAGTCTGTCGCAGTAAGGACTACAGTGGATTGGGTCAAATCAAACATTTATAAAATCCTGACTTCACAAAGGATTTCTGTTTCTCTACTTAACAAATTACTGCTGCGATGACTGTTAATTTACACAAGCAGAATAACAATTCAACACCGTAGTCATTTTTTCTCATAATTTGTGAGCGCACACAGAGCAGCCACTACAGCTGCTAACATTCTCCAGGCAACTGAAGCATCATTGTCATGTGATTTTTTTTTTTGTGGGGGATGCTCTGCTTTAAAATGGTGACTTCCACAGCCATCAGCTGTTATGATTCTGAGGGCCGTTAAGAGAGGGAGGCAATGGTTTGTTATTAAGTCCGTTTCAAACAAAGAAATGAAAGCTTGGGTATGAGAAGGCGTTGTTAAGTTTGCTTAGGGTGGAAGTGAGCATAAACCCAAGCCACATGTGGAAATGACTGACCCGTAAAAGCACAGTCCTCAGGGAGCAGTTTTCTCCCTCTTCTTGAAACATAGGAGTGGTTATTAGAGTCTTTAAAGGAAATAAGCTGAAGGTGACAGGCCTTGACTTGAGAAAGATAGGCACACAGATTCCTCCCCACCCCCCAGGTGAAATTTCGAGTTTCCTCAGGCCACCTCATGTCTATCAGGGTAGTGGAACAGAGGATGTAGAAAGAAAGTGATCTCAGCTGTGTTTGGGTACCTGGCACTCAAAGAGGGACAAGGAAGAAAACAGAAGCCATGTTACCATTAACACTTATTTAGCTCTTAGTGAGGGCCAGAGGTTGAAGTGTGTGCACTGGGTGATGTCAGGCGCCACAGCAACTCCAGAGGAAATTTTTAGTATCTGAGATGGTGAGTGGATGGAGATGCTTAGAATACCTTACCAGAACTTGAACCTGAATGTACACTTTCAACCCCAGCTTGCATGGCCTCCCTGAAATGTAAACTATGTGTTGCTGAAGAGCTGTTTCCCTAGCAATTGACCAAACCTGTGTGTGGTGGCTCTGCAGGAAAGGTAGAGGGGGAGTCTTTCTTCAATGTCTTTCAGCAACAAGCATTCCTCGGGGGGACTCAAGGTGGAGGGTTGGAACTGTTAACAACAGTAGAAATGTGAGGTATAAAAGTGTTCAGATACAGGAATCGAAGAAAACAGGGCAGCGTCCATTGGGTGGTCCAGCTCCCTTGAGATGCCTGTTGGATATTCAGCTGTGGTATTAATTTTTATGTCTTCCATGCTGTTTCCTTGCTGACTTGGCAAATGACTCACCAAGTTGCTGAAATGGGTTGGGCAAATTCCTCATGGGTATTACTGGGGTTTGGGGGAAAAGAGGAGGGAAGTCCCTCCATTTGGAGTTTCCTGAACCATAAATAACGGTGGTGTTCCATTCCTGGCAATATGCTTCTGTCATTAATTAACTTTTATGGAAAGCTATGATGTTCATGACTCTAGCCTCTCCCAGCTCTTGATCTATGTGGTGTTATGTGGTGCAGACAGCCGTGCTCACAGGTGGGATTTGCCTGACAGGGGAACCTGAATTAGTCTGTTGTGGAAAACCTGCTAATATATGGCATGTGCCTGTGTTGCGTTGGGTGGGTGGGACAGGAGAGAGTAGCAGAGATGCCCATCCATTCTTTTCTCAGCATGTGTACAGGGAGCAGAATATTCTCTTCTTTGTTAGGCTAAATTTTTTAAGATTTACTTTTGATAATTTTAAATATGTGCCTTCGGTGTATCTGTGCATGAGTATGTACTTATGCTTATGAGTGACTTCAGAAGTCAGAGGAGTTGGGTCTTCGAGATCTAAAGTTACAGGCTGGTGTGGATACTAGGAATCAAACTCTGGTCCTCTGGAAGAGTGTGATGTGATCTTAACCACTAAGCCAACTCTTCAGCCCATTAGGTTAAATTTTAAGTGTCAAGACTCTCCTTCCAAATATTGGCAGAAGGGCAAAACTCAGTCTAAGATTCAACAGTGGCACAGGCCTTTAGTCCCAGCACTCGGTAGGCAGAGGCAGGCGGGTTTCTGAGTTCAAGGCCAGCCTGGTCTATAAAGTGAGTTCCAGGACAGCCAGGGATATACAGAGAAACCCTGTCTCAAAAAACAACAAAACAAAACAAAACAAAAGAATTCTTCATTAGAAGAGAAGGTACATAGGACCCTCCCATACATTAAGACCAAAGGACTCAAAGCAAACCAAGACCATCTTTTTGAAATAGATCACATCGGTGTTAACAATTCTGCTAGAAAAGTACCTGTTACACTTGACCTAAAGTTCCCCTGTGTGGCTTTCAGACAGGATTAAATCAGTAACAACCACAAAAAGTGTCCATTAGAATCATCAAAAGGGCTTATTGTGATGATTGACATGAAATTGTTGTTGACAAGCATGCTGATTAAGCCAATTAAGTTTAAGTCATTTTTATGGATGGTCAGACTAAGAGTGAACTTCCAAAATGTCTCTTGGGTCCCAAGTTCAGGAACACAGCATTTTAAAAGGCAAAACTTACAAAGATGTGTCAAAGTTAGGGCTGGAGTAACTGTGAAATGTTCATTCCTAGCAGAGCATAGTAATTACTTTAGACGTAGCTTCCAAATTATTTTGGTTATATCTGGACCATACTCAAAGCCATGGAAATCTCAAATATGTCACAAAGACAGATGTGACTTGGGGGAGAGAGGAATAGAGAGCTGAGAACTATCTAAGCCAACACAAAATAGAGTCAGAAGAGGGGACCTGTTACCTTAGTTGTTTCATGATTGAACACAGTGCTGGGTCCTCCTACCTTTGGGACTTCTGATTTCTTAGGTCTAAGTGGGGCCTGACAATTTGCACCTGAAACAAGGACCTAACATGGTGATGCACCTGGTTCAAGAGAAAACCCTCAGAAGACTCCCGGGCTTGGCGGTCAGTAAGCCTGGGGTTAGAATCTTGTTGTGTTGCTGTGGACATTTGGAAAAGTTTCTAAGCTTAGGCTTCCTCACCGTGGAAGAGGACTGTAGAAAAGAGTGGCAAGCACTGTTTTGTCTGGCTTGGTTTGGTTTGGTTTGGTTTGGTTTGGTTTGGTTTGGTTTGGTAAGGAGTTAAATAAGTACCAGTGTAAAAGTGATTGCCCTGTCAGGCACATACAGATAATACAACAGGCGTGGCCTCACTTTGGTGACAGATTATGCCTCTTTGTGCTAGGTCATAAAAATGGCTGGCTGGCCCATCTTTTAGAGCAAAGACTCCTCTGAGAGTTAAGAATGTAAGGGGAGTAGTACTCCATTGTGTAAATGGACTGCATTTTCTGTATCCATTTCTCTCTTGAGGGACATCTGGGTTCTTTCCAGCTTCTGGCTATTATAAATAAGGCTGCTATGAACATAGTGGAGCATGTGTTCTTATTACCAGTTGGAACATCTTCTGGGTATATATATGCCCAGGAGAGGTATTGCTGGATCTTCTGGTAGTACTATGTCCAATTTTCTGAGGAACCCCCAGACTGACTTCCAGAGTGGTTGTACAAGCTTGCAATCCCACCAGCAATGGAGGAGTGTTCCTCTTTCTCCACATCCTTGCCAGCATCTGCTGTCACCTGAATTTTTGATCTTAGCCATTCTGACTGGTGTGAGGTGGAATCTCAAGGTTGTTTTGATTTGCATTTCCCTAATGATTAAGGATGTTGAACATTTTTTTCAGGTGCTTCTCAGCCATTCGGTATTCCTCAGTTGAGAATTCTTTGTTTAGCTCTGTACCCCATTTTTAATGGGGTTATCTGATTTTCTGGAGTCCAGCTTCTCATCCTTAGTGAAGTAACCCAATCACAAAAGAAGTCATTAGATATGCACTCACTGATAAGCGGATATTAGCACAGAATCTTAGAATACACAAGATAAAATTTGCAAAACACAAGAAAATCAAGAAGAAGGAAGACCCAAGTGTGGATACTTCACTCCTCCTTAGAACAAGGAACAAAATACCCATGAAAGGAGTTACAGAGACAAAGCTTGGAGCTAAGATGAAAGGATGGACTATCCAGAGACTACCCCACCTGGGATCCATCCCATAATCAGTCACCAAACCCAGACACTATTGCATAGGACAGCAAGAGTTTGCTAAAGGGACCCTGATATAGCTATCTCATATGAGGCTATACCAGTGCCTGGCAAATACAGAGGTGGATGCTCACAGTCATCTATATGATAGAACACAGGGCCCCCAATGGAGAAGCTAGAGAAAGTACCCAAGGAGCNAAACCCTCAGAAGACTCCCGGGCTTGGCGGTCAGTAAGCCTGGGGTTAGAATCTTGTTGTGTTGCTGTGGACATTTGGAAAAGTTTCTAAGCTTAGGCTTCCTCACCGTGGAAGAGGACTGTAGAAAAGAGTGGCAAGCACTGTTTTGTCTGGCTTGGTTTGGTTTGGTTTGGTTTGGTTTGGTTTGGTTTGGTTTGGTTTGGTAAGGAGTTAAATAAGTACCAGTGTAAAAGTGATTGCCCTGTCAGGCACATACAGATAATACAACAGGCATGGCCTCACTTTGGTGACAGATTATGCCTCTTTGTGCTAGGTCATGAAAATGGCTGGCTGGCCCATCTTTTAGAGCAAAGACTCCTCTGAGAGTTAAGAATGTAAGGGGAGTAGTACTCCATTGTGTAAATGGACTGCATTTTCTGTATCCATTTCTCTCTTGAGGGACATCTGGGTTCTTTCCAGCTTCTGGCTATTATAAATAAGGCTGCTATGAACATAGTGGAGCATGTGTTCTTATTACCAGTTGGAACATCTTCTGGGTATATATATGCCCAGGAGAGGTATTGCTGGATCTTCTGGTAGTACTATGTCCAATTTTCTGAGGAACCCCCAGACTGACTTCCAGAGTGGTTGTACAAGCTTGCAATCCCACCAGCAATGGAGGAGTGTTCCTCTTTCTCCACATCCTTGCCAGCATCTGCTGTCACCTGAATTTTTGATCTTAGCCATTCTGACTGGTGTGAGGTGGAATCTCAAGGTTGTTTTGATTTGCATTTCCCTAATGATTAAGGATGTTGAACATTTTTTTCAGGTGCTTCTCAGCCATTCGGTATTCCTCAGTTGAGAATTCTTTGTTTAGCTCTGTACCCCATTTTTAATGGGGTTATCTGATTTTCTGGAGTCCAGCTTCTCATCCTTAGTGAAGTAACCCAATCACAAAAGAAGTCACTAGATATGCACTCACTGATAAGCGGATATTAGCACAGAATCTTAGAATACACAAGATAAAATTTGCAAAACACAAGAAAATCAAGAAGAAGGAAGACCCAAGTGTGGATACTTCACTCCTCCTTAGAACAAGGAACAAAATACCCATGAAAGGAGTTACAGAGACAAAGCTTGGAGCTAAGATGAAAGGATGGACTATCCAGAGACTACCCCACCTGGGATCCATCCCATAATCAGTCACCAAACCCAGACACTATTGCATAGGACAGCAAGAGTTTGCTAAAGGGACCCTGATACTCGATAGAGTATACTCCGATATGGTCACGGACCGTTTATGTCTCCACCTACGAGTGTCAGTAGATATACTATCTTGTGTCCCGGGGGTTACCTCTTCGATCTCTTTCATGGGTTCCTCGACTTCCCCAGACGTTGGGATATCCACCTTGTTGTTATACTTGATTGGTCATGGGGATCTCGAGCACAGAGATCGACGTATTGTAGCAGAAGATGGCCGAATCAGCCATCATTGGGAAGAGAGGCTCCTTAGTCTTGTAAACTTTATATGCCCCAGTACAGGAGAATGCCAGGGCCAAGAAGTGGGAGTGGGTGGGCAGGGGAGCAGGGAGGGGGAAGGATATAGGAAACTTTCAGGATAGCATTTAAAATGTAAATTAAGAAAATATCTAATAAAAAAAGTGAGAAAAAAAAAGAATGTAAGGGGAAATGTGGAAGAAAGCAACCTGCCAGAAACCTGGGACCACGTTCTGGAAGACTTTTGGATGTGTTATGAAAAAGAAAAAACTGTAAGATGCCCCTCTCAGGAGAAACAGATAGAGAACCTGGCCTGAGGGAGAGGGCTAACCTTGCCATGAGGACTATTAGCATGTCACATGCGATCCCAAGAAAGCACTGCACATGTTCAGCTGAGCAGACTTTTTCTAAATGGGCTTTGGAAGGGAGAGGACGAAGTCAAGGTTGGCGGGGTCTGTAGTCCATGCATGTGTTCTTCATGTTCAGAGACATGAAGCCATCTGAGCAGATTCACAACTGTGCCATTGTAGAGGCTAAGACGTTGTCACAGAGCACAGGCCAAGAGCCAGGAAGGCTACTGCTGAGGCTGAAAGACAGAGCTGACAGGCTGACGGCTCTGACTCTGGCCTGCACCGGAAGGCCTGAGGACTGTGTGAGCTGAGACCTTGAGACCAGAGACAGAAAATAAACCGTGCCTCTGTGTCTTCTTAGTGCCTTCATACTTTGGGGATCCCCTCCCCTCCACTAGGGAAGACCAGCTGTCTCAATAGCTCATCTCTTACAGAAGCACCCATATAAATATATTCCCAAACGACACTAAACCAGCTCTCTGGTACACTTGGCTCTAACAGAGTAGCACGTAAAATTTACCAGTGCAACATGAGATAGCTATTTGCAAAGATAGTGTATGTTGGGGCCAATTATGGAAGAAGTAATGTTCACCATCTATCTACCAAACTACCTCTGTCT
The DNA here is from genome assembly GCA_902729485.2 of Mus minutoides. Lineage (NCBI taxonomy): Eukaryota > Metazoa > Chordata > Mammalia > Rodentia > Muridae > Mus > Mus minutoides. Next base: position 1,081,050 of record LR749977.1, read on the forward strand.
GTACCTCATTTCTCATCCCTGAAGTGCTCTTTACTTAGTGGAATGAATTGCAACTTTCTGACTTTCTCACTTAGGAAAAAAAAATACAACAAAGGATTTACAAACATTGATTAGAAGCTGAGTATAAAATTATATCCAAAATGTTGTTCCCCCATAACAGGATTCCCCAAGCTATATTTATAGAGACTATGAAGCCAGCCTTGATTGAGGAAAAAAAGTATTGCTAGTTCAATATACATTAAAGGATCTGAAAAGTCCTGAAGTTTAAAGATAGACAAAAAGCAAAACAAAACAAAAACAAACAAACAAACAAACAAACCTCATGCCTTAAAATATCCCCTTTGAAAAGTTTTATGTATTAAAAAAATAACAAAATCCATAATAAACCCAGGCAATGGTTGTGCATATCTTTAATCTCAGCACTCGGGAGGCAGAGGCAGGCAGATCTCTGAGTTCAAGGCCAGCCTGGTCTACAGAGTGAATTCTGTCTCAAAACAAACAAAAAATCCATAATAAACTAATATCACTGCTACAGCAAGCTAAGAGTCAAATTACAAAAGAATTTTAAAATGCAACTTGGGTTGCCAGAGGTAAGATTTTGTTTTGTGTTTTACTTTCCCCGTCTTCCTCTTCAGTCTCTCCTCAGGATTCTGAGAGAACTACGGATAAAGTGATGTCAGATTCAAGAGCAAACTCTTCATAAGACACCCCTTTTGAAGTGATAGCAGACTGTGGATGATAGTTTGTTTAATTGCCTCAGACGTTTGCACGATTGGAAAGTTTCTTCATTTTATGCAGACAGGAACCTTGTGCCATTAACTGCTCAACTTGATTAGTTAAGAAGTGTGCCAGCCGGGCGTGGTGGCGCACGCCTTTAATCCCAGCACTCGGGAGGCAGAGGCAGGCGGATTTCTGAGTTCGAGGCCAGCCTGGTCTACAAAGTGAGTTCCAGGATAGCCAGGACTACAAAGAGAAACCCTGTCTCAAAAACCTAAAAAAAATAAAAATAAAAATAATAAAAAAATAAAAAAATAAAAAAAATAGAAGTGTGTCAGTCAAATCCCAGGGCTCTGAAGACTTCCTGTGATCTGGGAACCACTAGACCAGAAAACCATATTCAGTTTTCATGTTCCAGTCCAGGCAAGTAATAGATATCTGAGCTGTAGTTATGGACAAGGTTGTGGGCATAACCATCCTTTGTAGAGATCTTGCTTCCATCGCTGGGAAGTTTTCAAATGTCTTAGTGGAGGCTTTCTGGGTCCACAAACCACATTCTTCTTTAAAATTTTTTTGAGCATTTCATACTTTTATATATGAATAATGTATGTACAGCATTCTCCATCTCCTCTCCCCAGCTCTTCCTCATATTTTCTCTTAAATGTTTAAATGATTTGTACAGTCGATGGAAGTGCGTGGAGAAATACTGATACTCTTTATCTATCAAAGCGGTGGTTCCCAGGTTAGAGGCGCTTTCTCGAGATGTGGATGGTTTACTCAAGCTTTGATTCTCAGAGTGATCCCTGTGTTCCCAGACACTCTTCCCTCACTGTCCCCAGAACGAACAACAGGAGGTTCCTCCCAGAGGCAGCATTTCACAACAAAACTTTGGGAACCTTCACCTGTGTGACTCCCACAAAGTTGAGGACTATGCCTTGGTTCTGATCCTTGGTACCAAAAAGCATTTATGAAAAACTATTGTTTAAAGGGTGTTTTATCCATTTTTAAGATATCAATTTGGAATCATTGACATACAGTTGTACTTTGGCTGTTTCTATTTTCTAATTAGCTAGAGACCTCTTTTTATTTATTTTTTCCCTTGACCCAGAAATACGATACAGTTTCTAGATGATTCTGCCGTGGTGCCAGGTGGTGAGAACTCTTTCTTAGCTTCATTTTAGCAGGTGTACGAAGTGCACGACCTGACCTCCTTTAGAATTTGCAGGGTGGAATGTTGAATTTGTAAGCAGAACACCCGTGAAACCTTGGCAGCATGAACAAAAGTTGGCCTGCCTGCAATGATGTTCAAGCTTTTGGGGAATGAGTGTTTCCTTGCGGTAAGAGGCAGCCACCTCATCTATTGAAAACTCTTCTCTGCCCCCTGAGACAATTGTAATTAGAGCATGGGTACTTTTATTGAAATCCCTCAGACTTTCAGTTGAGAAATGGTGCGGTTCTAGATGGTATGATTCTAGATGGTGCTGTAGCTGGTGTTCTGAAGAGTCATTTGATGAAATGAAGCTCTGCAATAATAATTGATGGGGGAGACAATGAGAACATTTGCAGATAATCTGATACATTAGCAAGTGTCCTCACTTTCAGTGAAACAGAAATAGTGAGAAGATTTAGAAGAATCAATGTGGACCTTTGAAGATGCTCATGGGTACAGCTGATCTGTTTAGGTTAACATTATCCCAATATGTCAATAGCAAAAACTCTTGTTCATAAAGAATAGAAAGCCACCTCCAGTAGGCAAGGACAACTTACTCCCCATTTCTCTCTGAGTTTTTGTTTGTTTGTTTGTTTGTTTGTTTGTTTGTTTGTTTTGTTTTGTTTTTTAGAGACAGGGTTTCTCTGTATAGCCCTGGCTGTCCTGGAGCTCACTTTGTTCTAGGCTGGCCTCAAACTCAGATATCTGCCTGTCTCTGCCTCCCAAGTGCTGGGATTAAAGGCGTGCGCCACCACACCCAGCTTCTCTCCGAGTTTTAGCCTTATCACTTTTGTCTTGTACGCGACCAAAGATTTCCTTCTTTCTTGGAGAAAGCTTTGAGATTTTGCCAGCAGTTCAACAATCCCACAAAAGGAAGAAAGATATTTTCTCTCAGGATCATCTATGAAATACAAAAGTGCTCTAATTGTCTTAGGGGTGTTCTAAATTCATCACAAGACCGCTGCATCAGCAAATGTTCAGCAGACTGGTGCAGCCAGGAAGTGGAAATGAAAAAACAAAACCAAACACAAAAAGTAAAGATGTTGATCTCTTCTAAAATGACGGACAGTATAGTTCATTAACAAGTATGATATTGGGATGAGAGACATTTAAAATGGTGATGGAAGTGAGATAGGTCAGCTGAATGTAACTTGGGCTGTTTCATAACGAAACGCATCACATCCATTGTAGAAGAATTTGACGATTCATGACTTGACTAAGCATGTAAAGATACCTATCAAAGCTCTGCTTTCTCACCTAATTTCTGATCCACATTTTCGTCCACCAGCGAGATCAATGGCTCTTAGTCAGTGGGCTGTGACTCCTTTGGGGGTTGAGTGACCCTTTCACGGGAGTTGCCCAAGATTATCTGCATATCAAATATTTACGTTACACTTCACAGCAGTAGCAGAATTGTAGTTATGAAGTAGCAACACCGTAACTTTATGGTTGGAGGTCACTACAACATGAGGAGCTGTATTAGGGGATTGCAGCATTAGGAGGATTGAGAATCATCGAGCTAGATACTTCCCTGTGTAGCCCATTCCCACTCAGGTCTCCCATTTCCCCGTCTTTGTGGAAGCATAATTTCCCAGCAATTCAAGAACAGCCATTCTCATGAGTGGGTAACAACTTGGATGAGTCACAGTGATCTCACTGACTCCCATATTAACATGGAAGGACAAACTGAGAGGGACAGGATATAGGAAACATGCCCCCCCCCCAAATGAGTGTGCAGCCTTGGGGTCCTGGGAGCAAAGGAGCACAGGAACACAGCTCTCTGTGCAAGCAGTCTGATGAAGCCAAGTACAGTGACAGAGTAGCAGGAATGAGTCCTGGGTATTTTGAGCATCAGTTGGGTAGAAGCTTGTCTTCAGTCACCTCAAATAGCTGAGCTTTGGGGACAAATTAAAGTATAACATGGCTCAGAAGTCCCTAAAGGCTGTTCTGAGGCTTGACTGATGCTTGGTCCATCCTTATAGCACAAGCACAAGAACCTGAGTTTAATTCTGTTGAGCTCATGAAAAGCTGGGCGTGGTAATGCAAGCTTCTAATCCTAATGCTAGGGAGCTAGAGGCTTGATGGCCAATGAATCTTGCCAAATCAGTGAATTCTAGTCAGTAAGAGGTCCTGTCTCAAAATAATAAAGTGGGGGACAATAGAGAAAGTTGATGTCGACCTATGGCCTCCACATGCACATACACACATACACAGGTATATACACTTTCAAACACATATAAACATGTATGTGCACCTACAAACACATGTACATACACATATATGCATATTCACACTTACATGTGGAAAAGCACATACACATACAGGACATTCACAAAGTGACAAAATAGATAAAAATTTGAAATTTTTCATCTAAATCTAACTGTGTTGACTTAGAGATTATCTATTTACAGCTAAGATCCTAAAATAATAGTGAGTTATATAGGGCCTATTGTTCTTATGCAATAATAGGGATATGACTAGATATGACTTCTCGTGGCATCAACAGTTCTGAAATCCACAGGAGTGTGCATGTGTAGTGGTTTGAATGAGAATGGCTCCCATAGGCTTATACACTTGAATGCTTGGTTCCAGTTGGTAGAATTGTTAGGAAAGGATTAGAAACCCCCCCCCCTCTGTGTGTGTGTGTGTGTGTGCATGTATCTGTTTCTCTGTAAGAGTGCTCAATGCTCAATGTGAAATATAAACAAAATAAGAACACATATTTTCTTCTGCCATAGCCTTGTATTGTTTTCTTTAAACTGATCAGGCAAAAGATACAGATCTGTAAGGATATTTGGTTCCCAAATTAATACTTTTCTGTATTTTGATAAGAAGTTGTTGGCAGGTGCCATTTTGCTGAGGCTGAGTCCTAGTCTTTTCTTAACAGCCTAAAGACACAAGGAAGAAAGTCTGTGGGCACTAAGGAAAGAGCATTGGTTCAGAAAGGGTGGAATCAGGTACTTCTAGAGCAAGAGAGAAGGACTGTCCTCTGTGAAGTGGTACCTTGCAGAGTCCTTTGTGCTCTTGGCTCTAGAGTAAGAGAGGTGGTGGTGACAAGTCTACTTTAAAGCCAGGGCGTTGTAAGCTTGTCTTGACTTCTGAGCTTTCAGAGTGTTTGTTCAGGAGGTAGTTTCCAAGGTTTTACAGCTTTGCTAAAAACATTTGGTCTCCTCTTTAGATCTGCTCGGCTGATATCATTTTTAGTGACTTCCGAGGCATTGTTGTCGAATTGAGCAGCAATGAATCTTTACTGGTGCCCATCAAAACTGGACTTTTTCTATCTTACATTTCACTTTGATTATTTTTCGTCTCTTCCTGAGATTCCCTGGAAACCAGCTTTGTCTTGTCAACTGCATAACAAGCATGGAATTTTTATAATCACAGCCTTGTCACAGCAGAGTGGATTTGCATCTTCTAGTGAAATGCAAATTGTCTATCCTAGAGTTCAGCGACATTTGCCTCTCTTTAAAGAGCCTGCACTAAAGTGACTGGTAGACACGGCTGTTTGTTTAGCTTGGCTTCCGTCTTTGATCTCATGTTAACATACCTTAATGGCAGGTAATGATTGATAATAGAGTATTGTAAAGTTCAGGTAATAAATACTGCTTAACTCATAATAATTCTGAATAATGTACTTTTTATGACTTGGTTTGATGGAAAATTTCCTTGTCAGCTTGGTCTAATTGTCCAAACAAAACCACCCATTACTTGAAGAAATGCATGTCCTTCCTAGACACATTAATTAGGGTCATGGCTGGGCTGCAGAAAGGAACATAGTAACACTTCAGTTATCTTTAAATGTAATCTTTGGACGATCTCACTAATGCTAAACTCGGGTTTAATTGGAAGCTTTTGTTTACACTTGCCCTTTGAGGCTGTCGGGCCTCCATTGAAATCTGTGGTGATGGCTGGAGCCACATGTACACTTATCCAGGTCTTCCCTTGAGGCTTCTAGGGCCATCAATTGTAGCAGTTTGAACATTGAAAGTCACAATAGGATATAATCTTTTTCTTAAAGTAGGGGTTAAGGCAATAACACATAAAAAGAAAATCAAGTAAACATGTAAAAAGTTTTTTTTAAATATTACTGGGTCTCTGAGGTCAGCAAACTTTGTGTGGCATTGAGATCAGAGCAACAAGAGTTTGGTGACTTGGCATTGACAAGCTTGAGTGCCACACATCACATTGTTCACCAGAAGCCTGCTTGTAAGAGCACAGGATCCTAGATTCTAGCAATAGCATTTGCAGTAGCATTGAACATGTAAACTGCTCAAGAAAAATTAACAAGGAAGGTCAAAGATCCTGCCCTGAAACTGTAAGCCACTCACGTAGGAGCCGAAGGCGACAATGAGAGGAAAGATGCCACGTGCATATTTATGGGCAAATTTATATCATTCAAACGTCCAAACTGCCTAAAATGATCTTCAAATTCAAGGCAATCATATCAAAATCCCAGTTTTTGCACCCAGAATTAAAAAACAAAAAACAAACAACAACAACAACAACAAAAAACCTGACATATATAAAGAATCAGGAAAATAGCGCCAACAATCAAAACAATCTTGCGTAGACATAGTCAGGCTGGACAGATCTACTTAAATATCTGATCTCAACCTCAGAGACTATGATAACTCTAACAGCAAGGCACTGTACAAACAGACATATCAAGCAAAGGGCCAGAAAAAAAATCCACAGAGCTGCCATCAACTGGCAAGCAAAGTGCCCAGAGCACACAGCAGGGAAAAGACAGTCTTTTCAATACATACTGAAAAAAAAACCTGTCAGATCAGACCACAGGCAAAAGTATGAGATTGGGTCTTTATGTCACTAAGCGTACCTACTCTCAACTCTAAATGAATTAAAGTCTTGGATACAATACCTAAAACTTTAAAACTTATAAGAAAACATAGAGGCAATCTCTATCATATTGGTCTGGCCACAGATTTTTTAAAAATTAGAATTCCTAAAACACAGTTATCAAAAGCTAAAATAAACTAACACGGTTACATCAAACATAAACCCTTCAGCTTAGTGTAACAAAGGAAAAAATCAACAGAACGAATTGGTAACATATGGGATGAGAGAAAAATCTGTACAGCATTCATCTGATAAGGGGTTAATAGTGTGCACACATACACACATACACACACATGCACATACATACACATATGCACACACAGCAAACAACTGAAAAGCAAAAATCAAATAATAACTCAAATCTTTTAAGAATGGACAAAGGACCAGAAGAGACATTTCTGAAGGAAGACACACATACGAATGAGCAATAGACATGTGAAAAATTGCTCAGCATTCCAAACATCAGGGAAATGCAAATTAAAAGCACAATAAATATCACCTCCTCCTTGTTAGAATGGCTTCTGTCAAAAAGATGAAAGACAGACCATCGCAAGCACGTGAGAACTTGAAACCTTTATACACCGTTGCTGTGAATGCAAATTTGTATGGTTATTATGGGAAACAGCCTGGGAGTCTACCAAAAATTAAAAATAGAATTACCATATAATCCAATTCTACTTCTGGCACACATCAAAAAGCAATGAAGTCAGTATGTTGGGGAGAAATCTATACTCCCATATTATTGCAGCATCTGCTTGATAGCCAAGATCAGAAGCAATGTAAGGACTATATAGAGAAATGATAGTGTGTACACACAATGTAATAATGGTCTTCGAGGAGAAGGAAATCTTGTCAGTTGCAATAACATGGCATCTAATTGGAGGACATTATGCTAAGTGAAAGAAACTAGACACAGAAAGAAAAATAGTGCATGCTCACATTTATATATGGGAGCTAAAACTCTTTCACTCAGAAGTAGAGAGTACAATTGATATCAGATCAACTGCTTATCTGGAGGTACAGGAGACATTGGTACATTGTCTCAATTATTTCAGAGTAGTAACTTTGTATACCATGATGACAGTAGTTGGTAATGCTATCCTATATAGCTGAAAATTTCTAAAATGCGGTGGGAGTGCCATGCTGGGAATTGAACATAGTGCCTTTCATATAGGCAAGCAAACATCTTACTACTGTGCTACATCTCCAATCCAAGAGAACTAACTTTAAATTTTCTTAACACATCCATGTATGTGTGTGCATGTACAAGATTTATGTATTTATGGTCAGGTAATAGACAAATTAATAAACTTGATTTAATCATTCCATAATCAATATATATTTCAAAACTCACACTGTATCCAATAAATATAATTATAGAAAGGTGGAAAAGATGGAGGAAAAGAAGGAAAGAGAGAAAAGAAAGGGAAAAGAAAATCCAGAAAAATGACCACGTGGGCCATTAATAAAATGGCCTCTGTAACACCTCCTGGTTGGCTACAGGGCATAGCTATAATGAATCCATAGCTAAGTGTTTGAAAAACGTGTTTGGCTTAGCGTTTAGAAATTACTCAAGTCAAGATTTCAAGAAGTAGCTATTACTATACTCAGTTCAGGAGATAAGGTTTTGCTTTTCATTTAAAACTTATATTCTCAAGGAAACTCACAATAATCTCACTTTGGGAAACAATGTCATCCCCCTAGTTGTGTTTCCCAACAAATCTCTATAAACGGTTGTCCCTTAGACAGAGTGCATTCGCAGTTCCCACAGCTATCGGGCACCCACAAAGGTGGACTTCAATGAACAATATTGATTATTTCATATATTGCTAACTACTTAGAATCTTACATATTTTAGAAATAGAGTATTTTTTATTTTTCAAAATGTTTACAGTTATTTATTTTGTATGTTTATTTATGTGTATACTTGTTTATTTATGGAAGTGTGGTATTTGGCCATGTGTCATGACACACCATATCATCATATGGAGGTCAAAGGGCAACTTGTGGGAGCTAGTGGATTCCAGAGATCAAACTCGGGTTATTAGGCCTGGTGGCAAGTGCCTTAACCTACAGAACCAATTCACCTGCTCTAGAAACAGGGTGCTTACTGCAGTCTTTAGCGAAAACTCTGTTCATCCTTAACAATTTTGCCATTTAACCTTGACCATTCATTCATATCCCCCAAGTTAGTCTACTTTGGATGGAATTCTTGGATGTTACAAACTAAACAACAATATTCCTTAGTCGTTTGTTTACAAATATATGCAAATATTTGTGTCTATATGGAATTTATCTGCATGCTTCTTTGCATTGAACTGTAAGAATTTTAATTCTTAACCATGCAAATACAAACCATGACTTTTATAGTAGTGACACACCATAGGCTTCAGAAAATAACCAAACAGCAGATGACACTGGTGGTCAGCTGTCCGCCCTTGGCAGCTGGGGCTACTTGTGGCTGCTGCAATGCTCCAACCAATATTCGCCTAACAAGTTTGTAAGTCAAGCTAAAGTAACTTGGATTAAAACTGATCCTTTATAACTTTTTAAATCATTTGGAAGCCAGATAGTTAGGAGCTTATTTTTATGTATATGTTTTTCTTTTTTTTTTAAGACAACATTGGATATTTATTTATGGTCACATCCATTATGATAGTCATCTCAAAAAATGGCAGGAATTCTCTCTGAGGTACCCTTCAGCTCTAACATTTTAAAACTTGAAGATTCTTTGTTTAGCACAAAACAAAAACTTTTTCCAACTAGTTTTTTTTTTTTTTTAAATCTGGGATGTTTTAGTAGATATTTTCTTAGTTTACATTTCAAATGCTATCCCGAAAGTTCCCTCTCCCCTCCCCCCACCCTTCTCCCCTGCCCACCCACTCCCACTTCTTGGCCCTGGCGTTCCCTGTATTGGGGCATATAAAGATTGCAATACTAAGGGGCCTCTCTTCCCAATGATGGCCAACTAGGCCATCTTCTGCTACATATGCAGCTAGAGACACGAGCTCTGGGGGTTCTGGTTAGTTCATATTGTTGTTCCTCTTATAGGGTTGCAGACCCCTTCAGCTCCTGGGGTTCTATCTCTACCTTATGTATATGTTTTTCAAAGGTAATGCATTTTGTTGTGTCCCAATACCATTTAGTAGATAGATCTAAGTATCTCAGAGACGGTGAGTACAGATAGCTATTCTCAATCCTGGCCTTATGGTTAGAGTCAGAGAAGGAATTGTAAAGTCTTGGTTTTTAAAGAACCATTTGAGAAAAGTTAAATTAAAATCTTGTTATTAACAATATGAACTAATCAGAACCCCCAGAGCTCATATCTCTAGCTGCATATGTATTAGAAGATGGCCTAGTTGGCCATTATTGGGGAGGAAAGGCCCTTGGTCTAACAATGTTTATATGCCCCAGTACAGGGGAATGCCAAGGCCAAGTAGTGGGAGTGGGTGGGTAGGGGAGCAGGGCGGGGAGAGGGTATAGGGGACTTATGGGATAACACTTGAAGTGTAAATGAAGAAATTCTCTAATAATAGATAAATAAATGAGTAAAAAAAATAGTATCGTAATCTGTAAGGATAGAATTCAGAAATTGACTTATTGCCAATTTTTGGATGAGTTATGTATATTCATGGCAGCATCAACTATCAGAAATTCCAGCTGACTAAGGTATCCATGTCATCTATAATGCCTTATTTTGGAGGTAGAACTAAAGTTTATTCCAGATGTAAGATACTGAGCACTTATTTTGAATGTGAATCTTGGGATCCTCTGTTGCTTTCAGTAATGGTCATTCTTGTCTTATAGGGAAATGCAAAATGAAATGGATAAAGACTAAAGAGGCAGTGTATTCAGTGTATTTTATGTTATGAAAGGTTGGATAACTTTTATTTTCAAGTTTGTAATAAAAAGTTATGGTTGTAGATTACAGGAAGACCTTTAAATGACTTTCAATGATCCCTAGCTTAGAAACAATAAAAACTCTTTTACTAGTCAAAAAAATTTAAATAAATAAAATGTATTAATGAATATTAAAAAAAATCTTGTTATTGACTGTCTGGTTCTCTCAGGTCCTTTATAAAAATCATCCTGGGTATCCTATCAGTGTGAAGACTGGGGACTAGTAAGCCAGATTTGGGACCTGTGTCTCTAAACTCACAGTCCAAGATAGCCCCTGTGCTGAGTGGTCTGGGGCACTTGTGAGGTACATACTCAACAGCTCCAGAAAGTTCTCCCAAACCACACCTAGAATCTGCATCTGAACTTGACCATCACAGATAACCTGACACCACCACATTCAGAGGTAACTTTATTCTTACCTAGAAAGTTCTTGTCTGCCTTTTATTTTTTTCTGCTACTACATTTGAATCAACATATCACCACTTTTAAATGGTCACATCATCACATTAAATGGTCACATTACCACATTTAAATCATCTTATCATTGGTTTCCGTTGTAAGCCCTCTCAGATGGCTTTACCTTACTGAGGTTTGACAGTGCTGTGGTTGTATTACACACATCTGAAAATTTCCAAGATGGTATGCATCGGGCATTATCAAATGTTTGCTAAGTGCCTACTGCTGAATACCTAGAGTAGAGATGTAGTCATCAGTAAGATAGAACCTTCACCCTCATGGAACTTGTAGTGTAATCAGGAGAATCGCCCAGACATAATTATTACAATACACTGTGGGAAACATGGTTGTAATAAGTACAGGGCTTTAAGGGGATGAACAGAGGCTAAAGCCCAAGCTCTCTCTAGTTCTCAATGCCTCTGGGCAGAGAGGGAGGCTGAGCTTCTAAAGCCCTGGGCTAATGTCATGCTTAAGGAAAACTGTAGACTTCCAAATGCACTCTTTTTCATCCTTCTGCATAATTTCGTCTGACTCATCATCCTTGTCACTCATTGCCTCTTCTAAGTCCAAATGTTTTAGAAGGGCATTCCCTTGCTATTTTAGTACTAATCATTGGTTAGGATAACTCTGTTTTCATTGATTTATTTTACTTCTAAAGTAAACACTCTAACAATACACTGCAGGCTTCGGACAGCTGCTGCAACCCTAAAGGTATGTTCTGTAGGACTGGCAGCGATTCTAAGCTGTACTCTGCTTTTGTTCTCAGATGGATCCACTGAGATACTGATAGGCTATGAATATATGCAAAAGTATAGGTTACATTAATTCCCTTGCTCAAAATAATATGATAATGCTGAGTGAAATAACATTGTATCCTCTCATTTGTACATAGAATCTGAAAAAGACACTCATCAAAACAGGTAGGAGAGGGGAAAGTGAATAGGGACATGTCGATCAAAGCTACAAACTTGCAATTAGAAGACAAACAAGTTTCAGGGGACTGAAATACAGAATGAATAAATTGATTTGTGGTCATCATTTCACAATGCAGACATGTACCAAGTCATTATTCATCATGCTGTGAACCACCAGATAGATAGATAGATAGATAGATAGATAGATAGATAGATAGATAGATATTATGCAGATAGATAGATAGATAGATAGATAGATAGATAGATAGATAGATGTTAGACACATAGATGATAGATAGATATAGCCAGATGATAGATGATAAACAGATAGATTACAGATAGATAGATAGATAGATAGATAGATAGATAGATAGATAGATAGATAGATAGATAGATAGATATTAGGCAGTGTAGTGGCTATTCCTGGTTGTCAACTTGACTATATTTGGAATGAGCTACAATCCAGATTTGGAAGGCTCACCAGTGACCCTAACCTGGAGGCTTGGATATAGAAGTCTCTGATTCTGGACCTTGGTATGGAGGTCTTGATAGCATACAGGCTATGGATTCCAGAAGATTAAGACAGAGAGTTCTCCGAGCTCAAGATTATCTAGGATTAAAGGTGTGAGATTAAGACAGAGATCCTCGAGCTCAAGATCTCCTAGGATTAAAGGTGTGATGGCACACACCTTTAATCTGGGTTACACCTTCTGCTGGAGACTATATAAGGACACTGGAAGAAGGGAGACTAGCACTCGATCCTTCGCCTGTTCACCGTGTGGGACTGAGTAACTGCTAGATCCTTGGACTTCCATTCACAGCTACTACTGAACCATTGTTGGGAATTGGGCTGCAGACTGTAAGTCATCAATAAATTCCTTTACTCCGTAAGTTCTGTGACTCTAGAGAACCCTAACTAATACAGGCAGATAGATAGATAGATAGATAGATAGATAGATAGATAGATAGATAGATAGATAGATGTTAGACACATAGATGATAGATAGATATAGACATATAGATGATAGATGATAAACAGATAGATTACAGATAGATAGATAGATGATAGATAGATAGATAGATAGATAGATAGATAGATAGATAGATAGATAGAAAATTTTAAACCCTTGTAAAGTTTTTTTTACACTTCATCTAAGCCAAAAGGCTGAGAAGTTGTAAAGTTTTTTTTTTAATAATAGTTTTTCATCTTTTGAGACAGTTTCCCAAATTATGTTCCAAGACCAAGTTCACAAGATATTGTATAATCAGGAGATATATTAATAATCAAGTTTCTTTAAGAAATCCTTGGAGACTTTAATGTGCCAATGACTCTATAGATCATTGGATGTAGTGATTCTCACACCTGTTTGACATGAAAGCAGAAAAGACAGAATGGAGCCCCACCATCCCAGGGGTGAACCCACCCACAATTAACTGGGTTCTTCCCCTCTGCCCCTTGAATCACTTATGTAAAAAATACCCGACAGGCTTGCCTTTAGCCCAACCCTATGGAGACATTTTTTCAATTAAGGCTTCTTTTTCTCTGATGACGCTAGCTTATGTCCAGTTGATATAAAACTAGCTAATACAATGTGCAAAGCTCCAGCTTAGTTCTTCATCAAACAAAAAAAATGCTCTTGAAAATAATCTTGAAAATTAGTATAATGATGGATTACTAGCCACGCCTATGTAAGTGAAAAGTTACTTGTCCCTATGTGGTGGTAGAATGTTCCAAAATGGCCCACTGACTATATCCTGAGGCCTACCCAAGTCTTTCTATCTACCAAGTCTCACAGAGGAAGAGCCATGCTGGGGCTTGTCTACTGCTTCACCCTTTCAACCTTTGGCTTGTGTTATTACCCCTCTCTTTCCTATTCTTCACCTGCTCCTTCTGTCTGTGGAAGAGTCTGAACACACGCAGCCACAGAAGACAAAAGCAGGCAAAGTGGAAACAGACTGGGAAGAAAGACAAAAACTGAAGATGGAGGAGCAGAGCAAGACCTCAGGCATCTTTATGACAGCATTTATCCATGTGGTTGGATGAGACACATGTGGCATGCAAACCACTTTAAAGTGAGACGTCAGGACTGTCTCCATGTCGCAGAGGAAGGTTTGGCAGTAAGGAGCATTGTTGGTGTGTAAGAACAATAATCCCATTTCAGAAGCTGCTAAGGAAAGTTCCCACCATGCAAGCTTTTACTTTGTCACGCCCTCTGCCCTCAGAGTGTGTCTACCATAGTAGCTTATACAACTGGAAAGAACAGGCTCATTGGATTGTTAGGATGGAGAAAAGGGCAGTGAGGGGAAGAAATGGTTCAGAAGCATAGAAAATAGCTGAAAGGTGAATGGAACACAAGAAGCTGTGGACAGGAATGAGCGGACATCAAAAAGGTGCCTTTCTGTTGGCACATTAGTATGACATTCCAATGAGAGTAACAGTGGACAACCCTAACAGAGATTAGTCAAAACAGAACATAGAACGTTCTTCCTCTCACGTGTAAAAGTGCAGGTAGGTGGTCGGGGGTGGGTAGAGTGTTCTACATGCCTTCTCTTGCCTCCACCACCTCATGCTTGGAAGTGTTGGAATCTGCGTGCTAGGCAATAGGATGGAGAAAAATGGGGTTTTGCTGTTGTTGTTCTTTGCTTTTTAAGTGAGAAATGGCGACCATGTGCAGCTCTTTCATTTCGTTACCAGGATGTATTTGCATGGCCATGTCTAGCTGCAGGAGAGTTTGGGAATTGGGTCTTTATTCTATGTATCTAGATGTTCAGTCAAAACCTGAAGACTGTTTACTCCAAAGGAGAGGATAAATGGGAATAGGCATGGGGTGGAGGAGGGCTATGTAATCAATCACAAAAATCATTGACTTCTCATTTGATACCAACGTTAAGTCTGGCCATGTGATTTGCTATAGCCAATGAAATGCAAGTCTGAGCCTTAACAGCCAAGCAACAGTTTATCATATTTCCTGTCTTCCTCTGCTACAAAAGTAGGCAATGTTTCAGTTACAGGCTTATCAGTGATGCTGGGGGGTTATCAAGAAATGAGATGGAGCAGAATTGTAGTTGCCCAACTAGTAGACATGAGACACAGATGGGATTATGAGCCCTCAGGATTTAGGCATCTTTTGTTGTAGCAACATGACCTCCTTCGATGGCTCATCAATACAGTACCTAAACTCTCTGCATCAGCTCACCTGGGAACTTGCAAGACAGGCAGATGATCTGTTCTACCCGAGACCTACTGAAGTCAACATGCCAACGGGCCCTGCTTCCTTCCTGAAAGAGATTCTAAAAGCATGAGATGAGAGTCACTGCCCCTGCTTCAGACTAACCATTTGTACACACAAAGGCTGCAGTGTCTGCCATGCGCTGGTAGATACTGTACAGGGCTGCTGTCCTTGGTTTCTGTGAGGACAGAGACAAAAGATACTCGTTCAATGACTGCAAGAATGGAATTGGCATCTCCAGAGGTGGTTTATAACGTTTTTGAGCTATTGCAAAAAAGGATTGCTTTCTTAATATCTTGTTCAGACAGTTCGTTACTGTCATATGGAAATACAACTAGCATCGGTATTCTGAACATTACTGAATTCATTAATCCTAATGGTTTGGGGGAGTAAAGTCTGTAGATTTTTGTATAGCTATATAATCATGTTTTCTACAAACAGACAATTTGGATCCCTCTTCTCTAGTTTGAAGGGTCTTTCATTTTCTTGCATAAATGTTCTGGCTAGCATCCCCAGGACCATGAAATGATGACCTCTTGTCTTAATCCAGTAGCTAAGGGACAACTTTCCACCCTTCTCCGTTTGTTCTGATATTAGCTGTGGAATTGTCATGCATGTTCTCTAGTAGTAGCATGCATGTCCTCAGTCTCTAACTCACTGAGAGGGGATTTGATTTTGTTTTTTGGCATGTTTTGTTGTTTGTTTATTTGCTTTAGTTTGTTTTGTTTTGTTTTGGTTTGGCTTGTTTTGATTTCATTTGATCTTTGGTTTTTCAAGACAGGGTTCCCCTGTATAGACTTGGCTGTCCAAAATCTCAATCTGTAGACCAGGTTGGCATCCAGTTCACAGAGTGCCGGGATTAAATGTGTGCACCACCATCAGTGGACTGAGAGGGATTTTTTGTTTGTTTGTTTTGTTTTGAGTCTTTATGTTTTCTTGCTTTTTATTTTTATTGATTCTTTGCAAATTTTATGTCTTGTACCACAATTCCTCTCATCTCTCAGGCCCTTTGCTCCCTCTGTTTTTGCACACACACACACACCCAATAAAATAAAATAACAACAACAAAACCCAACTTCAAAAATCTTTTCCTGGAAGCTGCAGTGTGTCACAATGTGTCACACAGTCTACCCTTTTGTCCACACATCTTGACTTGCAAATATTTGTTGCAATGAGTCATCGGTCTGGTTGGAGGCCTCTGGCTGCTTCTATACTATCAATACTGGGTCCTCACTGGGACTCTTCTCGGATATCCAGTTGTTGCCCTGTGTCATGGAGAACCTGCAGCTTTGGATCTGCAGGACCGGGTCCTTCACATGCTCCAGCAGTTCATAGATGGGGTAGATGTTAGTGTGGGCCAACTCAAAGCCTCGGATCTGGGCCTGGGTGGTAGCTGAGTTGGTCAGCCCACACGATCTCCTGAATCCACACCACCAGAGGGAGCTCTACAGCGTTGCCCCAGCCAGCTCACCCAGTGCCTCAGCCAGCAAGGGGAAAGGACAGCTCTCCTGCTCTTATGTCACAGGTGGCAAGGGGTAAGGGGAGGAGGACATCACTCCCAGGCTGCTGCACACAGCAGACATGAGGCAGGGTCAACTTTCCTGTTCTAATGCCATTGGGGCCACATCACAACTCCAAAGATCGTGGCTGAGTACAAAAAGCATCATAAAGAAACATCATTTTTTAAGTGCTCTTGGGATTTTTGTGTTGGGCTGCCTTCATAGCTATCCATGGCCACACCTGCTTTCTCCTTCATCCTTAGGTTCCTCTGCATCATGATTCTGGTACAGATGATTATATTCATTAGAATGAGAACATGTTCTAGGTGTTCACATTCCTGTAGCTTTAACTCAACATTGAAAACCTAAACGTGTGAATATACTTGGCCATTCCATTAGATATTTATAAGAATGTGCCTTGCATGGCACTGTAGATGAGAACAGCCCAAACCAGGGAACATGGGAGAGGCGGCACCTCCTTATTCCAGGCAACTGGCTGTACTTCCCCCCCTCTGGTATGCTTTCCTGAGAAATTCAGGTCTCAAGTAAAATACCAAATAACCCTAATGAGGCAGCTATTTAGCTCGAATCGGCAATATTCTACATGCATTTACCTCACAGTGTGAACCAAGCAAAGCTCCCCTTGTGTGAGGGAGCAGGCCCCCTCATTTGCTGTCTTGGGTTGAGTAGTTGCCATATTTAAAAGAACAAACATGATTTCCCTAGGACATCACTTTCAGCGTGCTGTGGTCAGTTCTCAGGCTAAGCTTTCCTATTAGTCATCTGGCCTTTCCCTCCGAGCCCACACGGAAACCCCACTGTCTCCTTCGTACTGCACTCACCATGTGAAACATCACCACATCAAAGAAGCCAATGTCCTGAGCTCTGTAGGAGAAAAGTACAGAGAACAGAGCAGTGGGCAGACAGCTCAAACGTCCAAGCCCAGGGTTTTATCAGGACATTCGCAGGGTCCAGAACAAGTTATACCCCTCAACATTGTCCATAAATATAATCAGATTTAGATGAATACCAAGGGCCAAAATGAAGGGAGGAAATCCCCAGATGTTGTGACCATCGCAGTGTTGATGAGGAGAGGGGAGTGGTTACAGCAGAGACTCTCTGCATCTTCTCTTTAACACTGAATCCTTGGCCTTTACAGCAAAGAGTAAAAGACTCTTTGAGGCTCCTTCTTTCCCAGCCGAGTATCTCTAACCTGTTTCATAACTGTAGCGAGGATAAAGTCAAGACAAAGGCAAAGAGCATCCTTAAATTTCTTCCTACCTCAGTTTACTTTGAGACAAGAAAGTTACCCCTCACTGTGTTAGAATCTATTCATGGACATGTCTGAGCTCTGCTGCTTAGGAAGTGACTCAAAGAATTCAAAGGTCAGAGATCCCGAAGCTTCTTTCATTGGCGTGGCTTACTGCTGTGGCCTACCAAACTGGGAAAACCATGATGTGAACTGGAGGTACCCACATCTGGCCTATTTTGCTCCCAGATGTTCCTCTGCTCTTGTGCCTTTCATTTCCTGGGTTCTGGATCTAGACCTCCATTGTGGGCAGAGGGCTACTCACAGTACACTCTAGGCTGGCATCCAAGGCCAGGGAACTGTGCCACCCTCTTCAACTGACATTATTTTCTTCACCTCACAAGGATCAAATAAAATACTGTTTACAGATATTCATGAAAGTAAATAAATCATTTTCTATTTTATGATTTTTTTAGTACTCATGGTTAAAACACCTCAAAGCCACAAAGATGCAATCATTTCAAAAGGTTAACACCCCCAACACACACACACACACAAAACCACCCCAGATCCACATCAAATTATCCAATCACCACTATCCAATCACAATCTAATAGAATCGGATTCATCTGCCTCCTGACCCTGAACTGGTTACGGGTGGCATTCCTGTAGAGTGATGCTGGGTCCCACCCAAGTGCTTCTGCTAAAGAAAACACATACCGACATTTCTACCATGATTCTGCTGTAGGAAGAAGGCAATGCCTGCCACCATCCGTCTCTTGGAAAGCCCTTGTCCTGTCATCTCCCTACCTTTGTGTATGGCCCTTGCTGCTCTCAAGGATGCCTTATCACAAGCTATGTGAGGTGTGTGGCTGTCTCCTCCAGGCAGCCATTCTCTTCTCTCTCTTCTATCTCAGCCCTCCGGTTGTCTTTGTTTCTCCTGCACTGCTCCCTCTGAGTGGGTATTACCCCTCAATATGGTCATTTTTAAAATTCAATTATTTAAATAATACTATCAATTGTTTCTCTTATTCAAAAATAGGTATATGTTCAAATTAAGCAAAGAATGATAATCCAAAAAAAGCTTTCAGGCAGTAATTTTTTTTAAAAGTAAAAGTCTGCGTTACTATCTATAGAGTCTAATTTATTTCCTAGGTTTTATTCTGAAAATTTTCAAATCTACTGAGAAGTTGCCAAAATGATGTAAGAAAGAAATATGATGTTCAGGTTTGTGTGTCCGCTGTGAGCAGTCTGCTGCATTTGCTCTCTTCCATATACAGTCGTTATTATTTGATTGGTGAGTTATGTAGCTGTAGATATTATGAGCACTCAGCCCTAGATGCTTCCGTCTATCTCTTAAGAACACTCTCCCCCATAAGTACAATATATCAGTCACATGCAGAAACCCAAAGAATGGTGTCCTCCTGCAGTCTAGAGACCCAGCCCTGGGGGGTGCTGCAGTGTTTGGAGGACGTATTTGGGCTTCATGTGCATCATCTGAAATTAAGTTTTCATTACGGCTTTACCAGGGTGTGCATCAACAGGAGTAGAGTGACTTATTACTATGCTTTTTTTTAATTCTTCAAATTTGTGCCACCCATAAAACAAAAAAAAAATACTAACCCTATCTATCAATCAAAGGAATCTGGCCAGTGAACTGTATTTTCTGCTAAAGTCATTAAAACAGCGGTGGGGTATCCACTTGCAAATAGCTTGCAGAAATGTGACATGTATATAAACATACATATTATATATGCAACACACACACACACACACACACACATATCTTTTGTGAGGATTCGTGTTTAGGCTCCTAATCAGTCTTACTTCTTCCACGAATGTATTATCAGCCAATCTACTCACAGCAAGAACAAGGTGATGTCAAAATGGGGCTGAGAGCTCTGCTGTGTTTTAAAGGGAGAGATGTGTGCTTATACACATGTCAACAAGCAAGCGAACAGTGCACAACATTGTTGGTGTAAGATTGTCGGTATCCTTGCACCCTGGGGCAAGCAGCTCTGCCTGACAACCACTGAAGCCCAAGGTTGGATTGGAGATCGATTTCACCAGTGCTAATGGAATAAAACCAAAAAAAAAAAAAAAAGAAAGAAAGAAAGAAATGTTTTTTCTGGTGACCCACCAATCCCACAACACTGCCTCTGAAATTTGTTCCTTCCCTGGTTCGGTTGTTTTCCTGCGACATTAAGAGGACATCCAGTCTGTTGCCAAAAGGGATTTGTCCTTTTTATCTAGTCAGAAGAGTGCTTCGGAGATTTGCATTTCTGAATTGCTTAGCTGCCCAAGCATGCTCCATGTGTGCTGTTTGAAATGTGTCATTGAGCCACGTGACCGCTGTTCTCAAGCTGATGTTGGACTTTCTCCAACAAATATGGATTATGTTAAAGTCGGTTCTGAGTTGACGAGGATATGTTAATAACTCCCAGATGGGCCTCTCTGTGCTCTCCAGCAGGGAAAGGCAAAGCAGTCTGTGGTAGGAGCAAGTGCTTGGCAGGTCCATCATTCCGTCATTAAAGGCCACATTATTACTTATAACTGTGCTTGCATGACAATGGCTGCGGAGATGAGTTCGGCTTCTCGGTAATGAGCACTAGGAAGTGGCTTTTAGGTACATTGTCTTCCAGGTGTTAATAAAAGAAGATTTTGTTCGAAATGCCCCTCTTCCTGCTGCCAGATAAGGCATTCTGAACAACTCAAAGAGGCAGTGCAGTGAGCCTGGAGACTGATCTAGGCGGCATCTAACCACAGTGCAGCCAAGCAGCCCTGGCCCAACAGAGGAACTCTGTCTGTGTCTGTCCTTCCTGAGCTTGTGTGTCTTGGTGCCTGATTCCTGTCCTAGCAAGTTTTGTTGGAGCTATTATTCACGTTAGAGTTGTTTACATTGGGGGGTCACAATTTTTATTAGATGTCATATCCTCTCTGTCCTTGGTTCTTAAATTAGAGAGTATAATTTTTTAGAAAAAAAATGAGAAAATATGTCTTCCATAATCATATTTCTAGACCAGAAGGCAATATTTGATATTTGATATTGAATTTCAATGTGACCAGTTGCCTAGGAATACACAGCCCGTGGACTCTGTGCTTACTCCAGTTAATTATGATGAAAGTGGATATTAAGATGAAAGGGAATGCCTTGCTAGAAAAAAAATGATCACTTTGGTGATTATGACTAGATTGTACCTTATTTTAGCAGTGTGGTAAAATACAATGAAGTCTCTATTTACAAAGCAAACACTGCGTGCTTGTGGCTTTAATTTAGAGTGTAAAACAATCTTGCTTTTTACATTTAGAATCTAAAACAATCACTACATACATGTTGCAGTGGGAGAGTCCCTGAGGATGATAAATGTAATTGTAAACACTCAACTGCAGATGATACACATTCTTCTTTGTTCTCTCTCTCTCTCTCTCTCTCTCTCTCTCTCTCTCTCTCTCTCACACACACACACACACACACACAGAGCTCCCCCACTTTACAACCAGGTAACTGCATTTTACCATCTCCTTTTCATCTCCATAAGCACATCTACGCATTTTCTCTATCTCCTCCCCACTCTTCCTGCAAGTCTAAGGAATTTAAAAGTATAAAACCACATCTGCCAACACCATTATGATGAACCATCTAGAATTTGGATTTTTCATGAGGCAGCGGCACTAAATGCCACGGACTCCCAGAATGCAATGGGAAATTTTTAGTGCCAACAGTCAGGATTTAAAAATACATTGTTCTAAGTCATTTCAAAAATATCAAAAGATCAGCAAAAGATTTTTTAAAAAACATTTCTGCATTGAGGCCTTCTTGAAGAGGTCTCATGAAGCAGTTGGAACCCGAATGTTTAGCTAGAAAGTAGATGAAAGGAAATTTAGTTCATGAACTAAAACTTTCCCATTGCTTGCTGGAAATCCATGGCATTTAGTGCTGCTGCCTTGTGAAAAATCCAAATTCTTAATAAGTTCATCATAATGTTACTGGCAGATGTGGTTTGGTATATGGGTATGGTAGCATAGGCCTACAATCCCAGCACACAGATACGGCCTCAGGAGGATTGTTTAGATTGTCATAAGTCCCTTGTTAGCTTGAGATACATAGTTTTCAGGTCAGCCTTGGGGCTTAACTGTAAGGTCTGTCGCAAAAAAGGGAAGGGTAAGAAAAGGACTGGGTAAGAAAAGGAGGGAGAGAAAGAGAGAGAAACCTAGCTCGCAGAAGTTTCTGCAGGCTATGGATGCGCTATGCAACCACAGCTGTCTTTAGATCTCTGCCCAGCTAGGGAAGAATTTCTACCAATGATGAAATAAAACTGCCCAGTCCTTTTCAAAATATGTCACGTTATGTGTGAGGATCACGAAGTGCCTGTGGTCTGGGGGTCCACAGAGCCTCCGAAGCTGCGTGTTTATTAAAATACGTTCAGCTCCCCTTCACACTCATGAGTACAGATGGCAGCCTAGTTGTTCTGGTGCCACTAACCCCAGTGATGGTATCTGAGCAACAGAAAGAGGACAGCTTATGTTCAAAAGATGCTATCATTTTTATCAACACCTAGTAAGTCCTCAAAATGTATTTGTGTACCACTTAATACTCCATCGAAGAGCTTCAGTTAGTGAATTTCTGCTTGAGAAAGTTTGGGGAGTTAGATAGTAAGTGAAAAAGAAATGGAAGGGCCTGTTGTTAGTGGCCACAAAGTTGGAACTTTCTGAGATTCTCTGAGACCTTGTATAGTTAGGTGGGTATCACTTTTCACTGTCGTTAGGCATCAATAAGCAAATCAGAGAATGTTAGCTACTCTGTAACACTCACAAAAGCAACTGTCTCATATTTGGTCCCTTATACTTTTGGGGTTGTTGTCCCTCTAAATACCAATTGGGAAGAACATTGTGGGATGGTGAGCTTGCTGTGTGGAAAGACCCCGGCCTCTCTGTAAAGCTGTAGCCAATCCTGAACGCACAGCATCATAGACAGGCACATAAAGGGGATCCCTCTGCAAAGTAGTGGGTTATGCAGCCCATTGGGCACTGCAGCCAGCCTCCTGACGCTCCTCAATGTTGTGTCATCGTGGCAGAATGTGTATCCCAGACAACACTAGAAGAAAGAAGGAGATGTTGAAGGGAGCACCAGAGCAGCATTAAGCCTGAGACTCTGAGGTTAGGGCTTGGGGCTTTTATTTCGCCCTCACCATCCTTTACTGCACGGCACCCTCTCCTGCTCATAATGGCTCTCAACTTTCTGGATTGTTAAAAAGAAGCTTATAAGAGCAATTGAAAGTAATATGGGCATTTTAATATTGTGACACTTAATGCTACATAAAACCTTTGTTTCCTACAGGTTTATTGAGCTGATGTATTAGATTTCCTGCTGTATGACCTGGAAGATTATGGTGGCTTAGGTCTAAGTATACTTTAGGGAAGCATTTTGTATTTTCTCTATAAATAGTCTTTCTAAAACAACACAATGGCATAACTATTAATGTTTATATTGCATTATACATCTTCCAAAGTTTACTATGCATAGTGAAGAGCGTGGTAACCAAAGGAAATGGTTTTGTCTATAAAATATGCCGGGAGCTGCCACTGTTAAGTGAATCTCTCTCATTCTTTCCTTCATCAGTAGGATGGTTAGGCTTTGTTATTACAGTGTGGTATTATACCATTATGCATGTGGACTTCTAGAAGCTAGGCATTTATAGTTCAAATATGCCTTATTTTGAAATAAAAGTTGTAACAGAACTGAAAGACTAACTTTTCAAATGAAAGTAATGTTGTAAATGTAGTGGTTATAAACAATGATTTTCAAAAATGAACAATTTGATTGAGAGGATATTGTTCAGAGTCATATCAAAGCTTTTTTTCATATTAAGTAATTTCTCTAACTCAGTGAAAGTAACTAGATCATTAATGCTACTATTGAATGTTCGGTGTTTTGGTAACTTGTAAAGAATTATTCTCACAAGTACACAGCAACCTGAAGCACCAGAAAGTACACCACAGAGTGTAACTTGGGGTAGACTTCTGCTCCAATGCCTGCAGAAACATAATAAATGGCAAAATTGCATTTCTTTATGTAGCCAATTTAATGAGCAATCCCTTGACACACACACACACACACACACACACACAGAGAGAGAGAGAGAGAGAGAGAGAGAGAGAGAATATATAGGGAGAAATATATAGGGAGGAAAAAAGCACCAGACCTAACATTACAGGTTCCCCCCAGACCCACTTTACCTTCCATATTAGAATAGCCAGTTCCATTATGCTCAAAACCACAGCCCAGACAGAGCAAAAGGTGAGGTCTGTCCCATCCAAAGTAATGAAAGATTATCTTCTTCAAGCTCCAGAAACAAGATGGATCGGGCCCACCTTTGAGTCACTTCCAGCTTCAGATAGAACATGACATCTGGGTAATCTGCAATTTGCTAGGGGCGTTGTTAGCAGGCTTTCCTCCAGGGTAGGATTTTAAGCAGGCCGCCGGCAGCTGGGTGTTTGGCTATTCAGCCACATTAGGCCTACAGAACCCCTGCTATTACCCTGGTGAAACCTGTGCCAAGGCCCCTGGTGACACGGTGAAGGTATTAGGTCAGATGAGTTGCATTAAGTGGCAAGTGATAAATTCAAGATGACAATTTGAAACAGCAGTGTTTCTTCTGAGTAATTAATTCCAGTGGTGCCTGGGGCGGTGTGTGGTTGCCGCCACTGGTGTGGCAAAGCTGCGTAGCTAATGAGAGAACATTACAGTGAGGATTAGGGGACTGTGCATTCTGGCAGGCTGAGGTCACTATGATTAGGAAATATTAATGCAGAGTGACTGTGATAAACCATATACACCCAGGAAACTTAATTTTTATTTTATTAATGCAGAAGCTGTTGACCACTTTACAGTGTGATGGCTCACTAAGTGGGCTAGGGAGAGAGCTGGCAGTCCTCTTTGGGCCTGGGTGGTTCCTAAAGCCTGCTGGAGATGGTGACAGAATGGCTTGCCACAGCTGAGGGCCTTCTCTTCTCCTCTCTAGACACAGCATCTCCAGCATATATGGAGGTTGTAGAATGACGTGCTTCCTTTAGTTTCCTGAACATGACTTCACAAAGACCTTTTGTAAATGATTCATCTTCACCGATTAAGAAACAACTGTGAAATATGTGGGCAGTGATGCTGTCAAGCAAGGGCCAGGGTTTCTCTTGCTACATCAGTCCTTTGGCAAGGGAGTGACCTGGTCACCTTTGACTTTCCAGTGTTATCAGGATGTTCGAAGACTTGCTCACCTTCATTCTTATCGCCAAACACTCCAGTTTTAGCCTAAAGCAGAAAGGAGCTTAAGGCCAGATGGGTGGGATCCAGGACAAATTCAGACCACCAGGAGGGGCATGCTTGAGCCTGGAACTAAGCGCCCAGCCCACTTCATCTGGTGCTCACCTGGCTGTCTCACTGGGAAGGGAACAGAGCCAATCACCCAAATTGTTTCCCTATAAAACTCTCAGAGAAGGCTGTCCAGGGACTCTGGTGCACATAGACATGTGCGTGCACACATATACACACACTCACAGAACTCGGGGTGTTGGCTCATCTCTAGTGAAGGACGTTTTAGTTTGAGCAACTACAGATGTCTTGTGGTGTACTCGATATATAGCCTATAAAATACCTACTAAACACTTTTCCCTTGGCACTGAAAAATGAACTGCTTCTAGCTGTAAGACTATGTCCTTATCACTTGCTATAAATTGGCGGTGGTGTTGGGTACTCAGCTTCAATATGTGCTCTGTCCATAGGTCTGTATGTGAGTGAAGGCAGATGAGTAGAGAAGCCATTAGCAACACGTGTTCTTTGAAATCTTGAAGGGCTACCAAGTACATCGTTGTACTCCCAGCTACCTCTGTTATGAAGAAGCCAATTGCGCTGTAGAGAAAAGAAGAAAAACCTTAAGTCTGGTCTTTCTTTCTTAGTTCCATAGACTACAAGAGACTAATTTAGCATTAGGATAGCCAGCTCCACTTTCTAGAATAGGAGAGATAATAAAGAAAACTTTCTTAGGGAGGTGCAATCTCCATAAGTAACAACAACAACAACAAAAAAAACACCCATAATTCTATATTTTCATACATATGTGAAATTCTTGGCATCTTTGTATATGGGGAAAACCTTAGAAAAATTTAAGGGATTTAAATTTAAATCCTCAATATTTACCAAAGAAACCCATCTTTTTCTTACACATATGAGGCGATGATTTGTAAAATCACCAAGGAATTGCTACAAAACATTTTTTTTTCCAATACATAAAGTAAGTAGCAGGCATAAAAGGGAGAGATGGTGGCACCTGCAAAGGAGAATAAGGAGTTCAGGTATGCCAATCATACCATATATATTTGTCTTTTTAAAAAAGATTTATTTATTTATGTATGTATGTATGTATGTATGTATTTTTTTTATTTGAGTACACTGTAGCTGTATAGATGGTTGTGGGGAATTTAATTTTAGGGCCTCTGCTCGCTCCAGTCAGGCTCGCTCCTGTCAGCCCCACTCACTCAGGCCCAAAGAATTATTTATTTTTATAATACATAAAAGTACACTGTGGCTGACTTCAGGCACACCAGAAGAGGGCTTCAGATCTCATTACAGATGGTTGTGAGCCACCATGGGGTTGCTGGTATTTGAACTCAGGACCTTAGGAAGAGCAGTCAGTGCTCTTACCCACTGAGCCATCTCGCCAGCCCTATATTTGTCTTTTTGAGAGAGTCTCATGTAGCCCAGGCTACCCTAGAAATAACAAAGTATGACTTTAAACTCTTGATCCTCTTGCCTCTTCTTCCCAAGTGCTGAGATCACAGAAAGGAACCACCTGTACCCAGCCCCAATATTTATATTTTAACCTTGAATGAATCCTCCCTTTTCCTTGTTTAAGTTTCCATGGCTGAACAAAAGAGAATTACGGTAACATTTTTCCAAAGGCTAATAATTTACTGAGAACAAAATAGAACTTGAGAAATGTGTAAGAAGTTATGCTTTAAAAACACAGTTGTGGAACTAGACATCTGGCTCAACGGTCCAGAGCACTGGCTGCTCTTCCAGAGGACCTGGGTTTGATTCCCAGCACCCACATGGTGCTTTACAGCCATTTGTAACTCCAGTTCCAGGGGATTCAAAGTCCTCTCCTGGCCCCTGCAAACACTGCATACACGGGGTGCACAGACATACCTGTAGGCAAAACACCCATATACACCTAAAATACAAATAAATAAATCTCAAAAAAGTAAGCATATGACTCTGAGTTAATGTCTACTGTATGTTGTGGGCTTTGTTAAGTGCTGAAAACATCTTGTTAAATTCATGTCATTCGACAGAAGAGTTTATTTTCTTCTTTGACAATTTATTATGTATATAATGGCGTTTAGGAGCATTTTCACCCTTTATTAATCTCCCTCTCCCTCTCCCTCTCCCTCTCCCTCTCCCNCTCTCTCTCCCTCCCCCACCCTAGCTCCCCATAAGCTCCACCCCCATCCATGATGAAATGGGGATGGGCTGACCCTCCTGTGCAGATAACTCCAGCTGCAGTGAGATGGCTAGTCAACAGCTTCTCCTGTCCAGAAGACACTGTTCCTGGGCCTTTGGGGAAGTGCGTTGATACAGTTGTCCTGTTCAGGGCCAAACACAACAAAGTTGCTAATTCTCTGAGCTTTGGCCAGCTGTAAGTCTCTGTATTCTCCTCTGCCCACTGCAAAGTGGGGCTTCTCTGATGAAGACTGTCGGCAGCATTAGCCCATAGGAGTAAAGATAAGCAATTAGAAGGCAGTTTGGCCTAATGTTTATAATAATTTTTTATATTTGAAATTAAAATACAATTACATCATTTCCCACATTCCCTTTTCTCTTCCCAAGCCTTCCTTTGTAACGCTTTGCACTGTCTCAAATACATGGACTTTTTATAATACATTACACACACACACACACACACACACACACACACAACCTTCTCAGTCCATATAATATTACTTGTATGTATATGATTTCAGTTGAGGGATTCTTCCACAGAGAAGACTATTTCAGCGCATCTTAGCTGCCTATAGCTCTTTGTCTAGGGTTGAGACCTTCTATGTTATCGTGTCTGTTGGTGTCATCCTTGTTCAGGTCTTGTTTAGGCAGTCATGTTGATGAGACTTCATGGATGCAGCTCCTCTGACATTTCTAGAAGACAAAACCTTACATCAAGCCCCCTGATCTTCTGGCTCTTACAGTCTTGCTGTCTCCTCTCTGATGGTTCCTGAGACTTGAGTGCAGAAATTGCCTTGTACAAGTAGTAGTGGGGGCTGAGCATCACAGGATTTCTTGTTCTCTGCATTTTGTTTGCAGTTTTCTGTAATGGTCTCTATCTATTGCAAAGAGAAGTTTCTTTAATGAGAATTAAGAACCACACTTGTAGTTCTTAACTATAGGTTAAAGGGCACATACTTGGAGCATAGTTAGGCATTAAGCTGGTTCAGTGAAGTGGTGGTTGTAGGTTCTTCATTGAGATCCTCGTTTTCACTAACTCTGAGTACTTGGCTAGGTTCCTGGTACCAGGGATGGTTTCCCTCTCTTGCCTAAAGGTCAGAGATAGAGCAGGCAGGACCAAGCAGACTAGGCCAGAGCAGTGGATGTAGTACTTGGGATAGATCTGAGCTTGGGGAGGGTGGTGGAGGGGAGGAGCAGGTAGGCCCTGGTGAAGGATATGCCGTGTCTGACTCAGTGAACAGGTTGGGCGTGACATGGAAGGGGCCAATAGGCTGAAGGTAAACAGAGAGGGTCCTGGAAGAAGCCTAGATGGTAAGAGCAGTGCTGGTAGAGGTGACAAGACTAGGGTACTGTATTTAGAACCTGGGTTAGATCTTGGGGTTGGAGAGAGAACTTGTGAGGGCAGGGGAGAGGACCAGGCAAACTCGCTCAGCTACATCCTGGAGAAGGACACCATGCCATACCTTTAAAATCTTTTATTTTGTCTACAAATTAATATTTAATAATTAAAATTTTTGTTTTAGTAAAGAAAGTATAAAGTCCCTGCTTCAGGACTTGGTCGGTGATGGTCAAAAATAAATAAATAAAGCTTTTGAGTATTTTGAAGCTTGTCATGTATCGAAGTCACTAAGCAAGTTACTTAAAGCAATGCCCAGTGTCCTATGGAGAAGGTCCTTAAAATGGGTAGCACATCTGGATTCAGAGTCCTGATTCTTGACTTTTTTGAGTAAGGAAACTTGACCACTTGAGTATCTCATGCCAACCCAATGGCTATAAAAAAACAATAACCTCTACTTTGTTTTGCCAGGCTTTAGGCTTCTTGGGGTCTCTTATTTGAAAATATCTGTGTTATACAATAAAAGAAGGAGCACGGACCCTGGAGTTCCAAGACTTAGTGTCTGTTCTGGCCTCCTTACTGACTTACTGTGCAGACCCCAGGCCTAGGTTTTCTTATCTGTGAAAGGAGAGTCGAAGATCCAAAGTGCTGTCAATCATATCATATGTGCCCAGGAGCACTTTATAACTTGGTTAGACAGTCTTCAAATTATAGACTTATAATAGCAACTTGGCAAAAAAAGAGGATTATTTGACTTGCACTTCCTTATCACTGTTCATCATTGAAGAGATTCAGGACAGGAGCTTAAACAGGGAAGGAACCTGGAGGCAGGAATTGAAGGAGAAGGCCCTCTTACTGGCTTTCTCCCTATGGTTTGCTTAACCTGCTTTCTTATAGAATCCAGGACCACCAGCCCAGGGAAGGCACCATCCACAATAGACTGGGCCCTCTTCCATGAATCATGAAATAAAAAAAAAAAAACTCTCTACAGGCTTGCCTACAGCCACATCTTATGGAGGTTCCTTCATCTCAAATGGCTTTAGTTTGTGTCAAGTTGACATAAAACTATCCAGCACAGCCAGCCTGTCCTACTATCCTTGGTCATGGTGGTCATGTTCATAGTCATCTTATAATCCAGGAGTGCCAGTCATCAGAGGTGTTCATTGTAGCATAAAACAAGAGAGACCATCAAGGGAAATAGAAAAAGGTATGGAATCTCTCTTGTCTCAATCATATCTCTCTCTCTCTCTCTCTCTCTCTCTCTCTCTTTCTCTCTCTCTCTCTCTGTGTGTGTCTGTTTCTGTCTCTGTCTCTCTGTCTCTCTGACTCTCTATCTCTCTCACACACACACATGGTTTTTCCTATATCTGATAGACAAAATTGAATCACATGGTCCTAACTTGCTAGGGAGTCTGGGGATTGATCACCCACACTTCTATTCTGAGTGCCAGTAAATACCTTGATTACAAACCCATTTTTAAAAACTTTTTATTGATTCTCTGTGAGTTCTTTATCATGAACCATAGTCTCTTTCAACTCTTCACCCCCTCATATCCATCTTTTGCCCTTGCAATGCCCCCCAAATAAAACACACACGGCATAAAAACATCTCATCATGGAAGCTGTAGTAAGTCAGAGTGTATCCCACAGTATATTCCTCTATCCACACATCTTCACTTGAAAACGTTCATTGCAATGCTTTTGTCTGCTTTGAGATCTCTGGCTTCTGTGACACCATTAACATTGGATCCTTATCGGGACTCCTCCTGGTTATCCTGTTGTCGCCCTGTGTTGTAGCGATCCTATAGCTTCAGATCAGCAGGACTGGACCTTTTATGCATCCTAATCATTCACAGATGATGTAGATTTTAGAGTGGGACAATTCAGAGCCCTGGATGTGAGCTGGTCAGCCTGCCTGCTCTCCCTTATCCACATTACCAGGGCGAGCTCTCCAAGCAGTGTTCTGCTTAGGCCACCCAGTGCAGCTATCAGCAAGAGGTCGGGTCAGCTCTCCTGGTCTCATGCCCTTGGGGCTGGCTTCCTTCCACCCATACCTCCAGAGGCAGCTCCACTGTGCTACCCAGACAAGGTGCAGGGCCCGCTCTCTCAAGTGCTGCTCTCTGTGAGGGGCTGGGCCAGCTCTCCTACTCTCACTCTCACACCCTCTGGGCAGGGTCACCCATGCCTTTGCCATCAGAGCCAGGTCCACTGTGTGGCCCAAGCAGGGTACTCTCACGAGTGCTATAGCCAGCCAGCGAGGGGACAGGAGAACAAGGTGTTGGGGAAGCAACCTGTCAAACTTCCCTAGAAACATCACTGGCTGTGTCATCCACTTCATCTGAGGGAATCAATTTCCCCCTTCTTTTCTCATTTAGTTGTACCTGGTCTGTGGTGATATTTATATGTCTCAAGGTAATTGTGCTAAGCAGAGCTCTCTGGCTCAAATACTTTAACAAAGACCAAATAACTGTGCCTTAGACAAAATATAACATTACTTCTGTCTATCTCAAAAGCAAGCATTTAGCCCAACCTGGTGATATAGGCCTGTAATCCTAGCCACTCAGGAAGAAGGGGGGATCAGAAGTTCAAGGCTTGTCTCAGCTACAGAATGAACCAAAATAGACTGGGCAGCAGAGAATGACTTTGTCTCAAAAACAAAAAAAGAAAAGAAAAGAGAAAAATCTCAATGTGAGAGGCCCTTGGTTCAAAAGCCAGCACTACAGAAAACAAATCACTCACACCTACCACTGCCACCACCTCAGGACGCCAAGTAGCCGTATTTCAGGAAGTGAGGGCCCAGGTACCTCTGTGGCTACAATGTTTTCTAAACTAAGGCCAGCACTTTTTTCTTTAAAAATTCAAATAGAAATTCCTTAGGGCTTTGTGAAGCATATGATTTTTTTTTTCAAAACTATTCCATTCTACTGCTAGAACCTAAAAGTAGCCATAAAGCACTGCAAAAATGAATATGTGTGACTATGTCCCAATAAAACTTTATTAACACTGAAATTTGAAATTCACATAATTTTCACTAGTCACAAAGTCTTCTTTTGAGGTTTGAATATTTAAATATTTTTAAAAGTTAGCCCCACAGGCCCTATGAAAACCAGGGATGGGCTACATTTGACCCATGGAGCATCACTAATGGATCCCTTGTTGCAAGGGAGTGCTCTGATCTGCAAGGTCAAACCATAGGGAGTGCTCTGATCTGCAAGGTCAAACCATTGCCATCCAACTCATCCCCTCCCCTAAGAAATGGAGAGAGGGGAAGCAAATGTCAATCACCTAAGGAAGACTCAGTTTCCTTACGTCACTTCCTCTCATGTTCCATTGACTATCACACGGTCACACCACCACAGTTAGTGAGTATGACATACATAGCTCCTATGAAGACTGGTGTGTACTTAATCTCAGACTCAAGGGAAGTCTATTCCTCAAAACCAGCTATGTATGTGGAGGGGCAGTCTGCTCTACCACAGCACTATGGATTTGAACTGAAGTAATGATAAAGCTTATCTCCTAGACTGGGAATCTTTTTGAGATTTGTCTTTTTTGTCATTTCCCCCAAATGGGTTTTATACTACTCATTGATACTAACTTGAGACACGTAGTACCTACCAGACTGAGAGGGGAAAGGTTGCTTGTCATCCGATGAGCAACTTCTACTACAAAACAACCTTGTCAAGGTACTCATGGAGAATTACCATAATACCAAAAGGGCGTGCCTAAGGCAACTTCAGAAACCAAGATCTTTCTGTTGATTTGCAACTTATGATATAATTTTTACTTTTAAAAATTCTGAGCCATATGTCTATGTGGCAAACCTGGACTCCATAGTAAGACTTTACCCCATGCCAAAAAATTCTAAAATCTGTTAAACCTTAATCTCACTCAGCATTTCTCTTCTAGATACCAAAATGTTACTTCGTTCCCTGCATCAAAATCTCAACTTATACTTGAAGAACCAAATGTAAATGGCCAGAAGCTTGGCACTTTCCAGGTAGATACAGCTTAACTTCCCTAAAGAAAAACCCTATCTTGATGTAGGCATGTGTCTGTGGACTTCAAACTGAAGTCCTAGAGTAACAGAGTATGATTGCTTAGGTACTGGCTGGGCAAGAATGCATTTATCATGTCTAGTTCTGTGATTGAGTCCAAAGTTGGGTGTGTTTTGTTTTGTTTGAGACAGGGTCTAGGCTGACTGGCTCACTATGTAGACAGGACTGTCCTGGAATTCTCAGTTCTCCTGTGTCAGCCTCTCTGTGGCTGGGGTTGCAGGTATATGACACCACATGGAGGTTTTGGACGCTTATTCTATACAAGGTATTGCAGTGAAGTCTGGCAATGAAAGGAAGATGGAAGCAGATGATGGGAATCATTTGTTCTTGAGGAATTTGAGTTCTAGGAGGACAGAGAATTTAGCATATCCATAACTACCATGGCCATGGTGGTAGATGTACATATAAAAGTGTTCACAGTAAGGAATGAAAGGCTCCATATTAGAAGGTCCATGTCCAAATCCTGGAAGGAAAATCTATCTCCCCAAGAAGAGAATTGGATTTTGAGCAGAGAGTCATCATATCTTGCATTCATGAGATGTAATTTGATAATGTTCATGTCAGAGGTGTAACATGTGTGTGTGTTTACGTGTGTGTGTGTGTGTGTGTGTGTGTGTGTGTGTGTGTGTTTACGTGTGTGTGTGTGTGTGTGTGTGTGTGTGTTTACATTCATGTATCAGGACTGGGGCACTGCTATAATATTTCCACCAGGAATCTATATTTTATATACGGTTTGGTATTGTGACTACTTATATACTTTGACTCAAGAACTCCCAAACACAAGGACCATTTACATCTAATTCTCAGAAAAGAAAAAAATACTATATATATAAATACACTTGAGACACACATGTGCATGCACACACACACACACACACACACACACACACATTTGGAGCTCATCTAATAAGTGGTTAAGTAAAAGGTCAAATCAAAATCCTCTTTTAATTTTACAAATTAAAATGGAAGCTATTGATATATGGTAATATTTATTTTTTATTTTCTCTGAATACTACCTGTGTTTACATATTGTATTTAGGCATCGTAGACACCCAAAAAGCATTAAAAGTAAGAAACAGAAGGCTTAGAGAGCACATAAACAGGGAGAGATGACAGGTATTTTTGTAGCCGTTGGAAGCTGGGGATAATTACACCATTGTCTCTCACTCTGTTCCCATGTGGACTTGTTTAAATGTCACTGGAAACAGCAACTTCTCACTCTTTCCTTCCTGGGAAACCTTATCCAACCTGTGCTCAGACATCATGATAGCGTACTTCAGCCCAGAGTGCAGCCCCCGAGGATTTCATATTCAGGCATCACGGGTCGTTGACCTGGCTATTGTTGTTTGTGATACTTACTGGTAAAGTTTCTCAATCAATACAACATCAGCCCACCGAGCTCCAGGGACTAGAGAGCTGCAGCAACGTGCTTAATCTTGGAACCAGCCTGTGCTCTCTGCTCTGCTGCTAAACTGGGTAGTTGGCCTACTTGATGTGGCATTATTGCTGCCGGGGTCAGATGTGAGCAGTTGGGCAAGTGCTGATGAATAGCTGTTGGTGGTGAGCGCCTCACCCGCCCACCCAGAGACATTCATGATAGACTACAACTGCGCTTGCACAAAAATCTGTGTCACTGGTTTATGAGGCCTCTGGGCTGGAGGTGTAAAGGGTTTGGCACTGTGACGGGGAAGCTTTCAAAGCGTTAGGGAACCGTTAGCTTTTCTTTATCAGAGAACGTGACCCTCTATACACCTGTTCCATAAACTTCTCTGCATCCATTTTCTTTCCTCTTTTTCTTGAGCAAGACTTCCAGCAAGCAGGGAAAAGATAATTGGAAATTTCTTTAATTGTATTAATATAGACTATGAATGCAGTCATCATTGAAGGAGTAATTATTCAGAATGTTGAACATGGACTTAGCAGAGCAATACCCACTGATGTGAAGGAGAAGCTAATGCGTGCATAATTGCTGAATAATGGGATAGTCTCTAGTACTGTTAAGAATATAACACCACAAAGTCTGGATGATTCTTTTAAAAATAGATATCTTGCCAGAAGTGTCAGTGTGTTATTTATCTAGCTATTTCCTGCTCGGTACAATCCTTTTTTTAGTAATCAGACAAAGGAAAATAAAAATGCTTGGCGTGACCTAAATATTCTGTCTGCTGTAAATGAAGGCATGGTTCTCCATAAGTAAATAGACCACAGTGCTGCCAATAAAGTAATCGAAGGTGTAAATGTTAGGTTCAGACAGTCTACACAAAGTCAGAAGGCTTTGGTAAACATTTAATCACATAAAAAGACCACTAGGAAGAAAAAGTGATGAAGGATTTCCAAAGGCATAGTCAGCAGTATGTTGAAGAAGGACTATGCACAGCTGTTCTCTTCAAGCAGAACCCCAGATCCTAATCTTTTGATCCCACAACCTAGCATGAAGTTGATGATGTTTGAGGTTAAGTCCTACGAGACTGAGACAATTGATACTCTACAGGGCTATATTGCCGTGTTCTCGTGGTTGACATTAGATTATGCTAGTGGTGTTAGATTATTGCTGTCTAATCTGAATCCTGTAAGATAATTTTTTCAAATACTTAACTTAGAAGTCAAGTGTGTGTGTGTGTGTATGTGTGTGTGTGTGTGTTTTTGTATGTGCAAGCATGTGCACAAGTGCACATATATATTTGTGCATGAATATATGTAGGTATATGTGCACATGTGTATGCAGGCCAGAAGTAAACCTTGGGTTTAATTACTCAGGAACCATCAGTCTTGTTTCCTGAGACAGTTTCTCTTGCTCGGAGCTGGAACTCTGATTAGAATAGCCTGTGAAGCACAGAGATCTGCCTATCTCTGCCTCTGTGGCACTGAGGTTACAAGAGCACACTACTGTTCCCAGCTTTTAACAAGGGCACTAGGGATGATCTTAGGTTTCCATGTTTGCAAGACATGTATTTTTTCCAGTTGAATCATCTCCCTATCCTCTTATCTAACGTTTTAACCATATGTGCTTGCATGACATTCAACCCTCACACACTTGCAAGGAAAACAGTGTTTGCATTTTCAATGACTGAAGCCATTGGTATGCACTCAAAAGCCATTGTATAGCCAGGGCAGGGTGAGAATTGAGGACAACCCATTAAGTCTACATTGTTAAATCCAATCTGAACAATTTCAGTAGATGATTTAGGTACAGCAGACTTTGATTTTCTACTCTTGTCCTGTGTCTCCATGTGGTTTTACCCAGCCTTCTAATAGTGAGGAGGAAGGTTCCTGGGATGGATGGGAGATTCCACTCAGTGTCTTAACCTCTAATTCCTGAGAAATGGAGAGTCTATATTCTATAGTTCCCTGGTGTCTGTGGCAGCAGGTGCTGGCTTAGGTTACTGCTAAACTTGTGGTCTTTTCTCTTGACTTTTGTCTGTGTTCATCCATAGGTGTGCATGTCCTGGAGTCTGGCTAGAGTTTGGATATTTTCCAACCACATAACCAGTTGTATATTATTAAATCGCATGCTCAAGTTCCTCTGTTTCCAGTATGGGGAGGCCTGAGGTAGGATCACTAAAAGTGTTGCAGGCCAATCGTGACTCAGAAGAGCTCCAGCATGCTGCACCATGCTGATGCAGCTCATTTCTTCCCTTGGTCTTACCGCTGCACTCCGTGGTGGCTATGCATCCTGTGAAGACGGTCTCTTTCCAGGATGTACATAGGAAGCTGAACCACACCCTTCCTGACCCCTGCTTAGCATGGCTCTTTCCTCTGGGATTTCAGCACAACCAGGGGACAAGTGGTATATTTCTAATCCTTTGGCTTCTATATTCTCTTAAGAAGTTCCCAAGGTCTGAGAGAGGGGAGCTCTTTGCTTCTCTTTACAGACATGAGAATTGGCCTTTCTTATAGCTTTTCCTCCTGTCCATGGTATTATCTTCTCTTCTCTCCTCCCTGAATCTATAGCAAAGAAACTGTTGCTGAGGACAAAAGAGAAAAGAAGTGAAGTGCTTAAGTGAAGAAGGAGTAGTTAACAGTTTTAAAGATATCATCCATGTTCTTTATCCCAGTGTTTCTTCTCTCCACCAAACTCATTGACTTTCTAACTGTACCTATGAGGCCCAGTCAATGCTGGTACCTGTGCCTCAGGCTCCTTAGAGAGAGTATTTGATATCACGTAAGGTCTCGGCTTGACTGGTCCTCCCTCCTGATACAAAAGGTAGACACACACTCTAGAAGCTGTGATTGGGACCTTACTTGGGAAGAATGAATATTGTGGTAGTTTACATGAGAAATGTCCCTCACAGGCTCAGGTAGCTGGTGGAATTGTTGCAGGAACTTACAAACCTTTAGCAAGTAGAGCCTTGCTGGAGAAAGTGTCACTTGGGGGTAGGCTTTGCGGGTTTGTGGTGTTGCCACACTTCCTGTGCTCTCCCTCCTTGCTTCCTGTGTGCGAACAAAAATGTGATGAGCAAGTTTCTCTTGCTCCTTTCATCCACTGCCATGCCACCCCCGCTGTGATGAGCTGCCTACCCTGTAACCCTCTGGAACTGTCGGGCCAGATAAACTTTTTCTTCCATAAGTTGCTTTTGCTCATAGTATTATTACCATAGCAAGAGAAAAAAATGATGAATACAAGGATTTTTGTTGTTAAGGACCCCAATTGTGGTTTTTCCAGGTAGGCCAAGAAACATACGAGGAAGATGAAGACCAGAGTCTCAGCAACTGACCACCATCAGCCAAGAAATGACAAACAGCACCAGAAACAAAACAGACAAAAAAAAGAGAGAGAGAGAATGGTGTCCTCAAAGCTTCTGGGGAGAGTATGACACTATACAAGACTGCATGTATTTTGGTACAAGCTTACCATCAGTGATCTGGTACTACGGCCTCATGGAAATAACTCATGGAATGGTGCTACACTGGTTTTCCCAACCATGACTCTTTGCTTATATGCTCCCTAAATATCTTTTCTGCCTGGTTTGTGTGAATTATTTTTCAATTAACTCCCTGTGGCACTTACGCTTCCTTAGAAAAATCCTATTTAATTTGACAAAAATTCCTTGAGTTTGTACTAGGTGCACCTAGAGGCAAAGATGAATAAGTTACAATCCTTTCCCTTCAAGAGACTATGAGCCATGCCTGTTTGTATTCACAGTTAGAAATGTGCCTTTGACTTACTCTGAAACTGGTAGCATAGCAAGGACTCTGCTTATGCCTCTGTTGCAATCCAGAAGAATAATTTCCATACAAATTTGAACTAAGAAGTTCCAATGGTTTTTATGCCAGCCCCATTTTCAATCTCTCTTCCTAGGATTGTCAAATTATTCCCTATTTTCTGACACTGACTCCCCAGAATAACAATAATAAGGACAAATATCTCTGGATAATAAGATAACCTGGGAATTAAAGCCAGTGCTAGCAATCATTTTGCAGTGATTGGGCCATGTTGACTGGCCTGGGCTGGATAACAAGTACTAATGAATGAACACAAGCGCAGATTACAGAGATGGCCTGATGTTCATGGAAACCTTCAGAGATTCCTATCATTAACTTTGAATGCAGCCTTGACCTCTCAGTTACATCTTTCATTTATGCATTTAAATGGTGATCTATATCCTGGATCCTTTAGGATGATATGGGAGATTACTGGATAGGTGTTGAATATCCCCACGTTAACAAGGAGAGAAGTTGACATCTAAAAAGGCACCTGTGGTTCTGGGTCACCTTTAAAACTGTCAAGAGCGGAACATCTGGAGTTTCAACCTTGAGTCAAGGCTACCCACTCCAACTTCCAAAAAGAAATGGCGACAGTGGAGTGGGGCTTAGAATGTGGCTGGCTGGACACCTGGGGTCTGACATTGACCACGATACAGCTGGGGAGGCTGAACACCTGAGGTCTGACATTGACCACAATACAGCTGGGGGAGAACAACCTCTGCACCTGTTTCTTCTTCTGGAGACTTGAGCCTCTACAAAGCCTGTAAGCTCATCATGGAATTAAAATTGGCATTTAGCAAATGACTTATATAGTACCTGGCTCTTAATGGTCAGTTAGCTTATGAAAGCAAAGGCTATTCACTTCTTACTCCTGTCTATACCCTGACCTGCAGCAACAGGGACCCAAAGTGTGAGAGACCCCCATTCACTAGCATGAAATAGTCCAATAGAAGACTACACTCAACAAAGAAAGCAGGGAAGAAACCCTCAGTGAAAGCCATCACACTTGAAAATCAGGGTGCATATAAGACAGAGTGCATATAAGAGGCCTGGGAAGTCAGAGGGTCAATACAGATGGGTGATCTGGGAAAATTAATGTAGCCTCCCTAGGAAAATATAAGAGTTGAATATTATGATATCTCTCATTTGCCTGGAATCTTATGTTAGCTCATGACCAAGTATTCACTGGTACACACTGAACTATGAAAAATACTTGTAGATCGTCTTTCATAGCACTACATTGAATAGCTTCCAAAGATTTCTTTAAGCTGAAAGTATGCCTGTCCTCATTTTTCAAGTTATGCAGTAGTCCCCTATCAGCAGGGGATGCATTTGGAGAACCTAAGTAACTGTTGGAAACTACATGTAATATCCATGTATCATATCTGTATCAACAATAAAGTCTAATTTACTCATTAAGCACAATGATAGTAAAGTAAGACAACTATAGCCATGGACTGATAAATATTATTGAAAACATGTGAATTATTTCTGAAGTTATCCACCTAATATTTCTAGACCAAGCATAATCTAATGAAGATGAAATCCCTGAGAGAGAATCTGTGGATGTGGATGGGGGTTGCTCTGATGTGGATGGGGGTGCTCTGATGTGGATGGGGGTTGCTCTGATGTGGATGGGGATGCTCTGATGTGGATGGGGGTGCTCTGATGTGGATGGGGGTGCTCTGATGCTCTCCCTTGTAGGAAATAATGGCAACTATGTCAGAGCTGCATTAAAGCAAAACGCAAAGTGTGGGCAACCCGAAAGGCATCTTCAAGGGCAGTATGTTTGTAACTTTTGAACCCCCAAATCCTCAGACTTGGTGTTCCCTGACATGGAGGCCTGTTAATGAAAAACCCTATGGCACTTTGGAGTATTATTAGCTGCCTTTTTAGCAGTTCTAACACTAATCATATTTGATCATGGATTACATACTGAAATGAGAGCTTGCTTCAAGACAATGTATAGGAAGGGCCGTGATCCAGGGAAGGATTATTCAAGAGTTGGAGTGTGCATGTGTCAGAAAAGGTGCTCAGACCTTGGGAGGCAGAGAGAGGTGAAACCCAGGATCTTGCCTATGGTGAGTGAGCTACCACATAGATACAAGTGGAAATAAATGGAGACCATTTTGCTCAATGGGTTACAAGTCTGGAGATCTGGTTTTGGTTCAGGAAGGAAAAAGAAAGCAAAAGGCAAAGGCAAGAAAACCAGCCCTAAGGTGACTGCTCTTTAAAACTGGCCGAGAGGCAGTTGTCCACTAACGACATGGCCAGCAATGTGTCTGTGGGAAGGATAGTTTCCAGAGCAGAGCTGAAGTCTGATTGTGTCCGCAGGTGAGTGTCAGAGAAGCCCTGCTGAGACAAAAGCAGACAGAGAGAAGGAGAGGGCGCTGCGCTGTGTGCATATGCAGAAGTTACTCCATCGCTGTGTGGACGGGGGCTCAGGGACAAGTGGGCTTACTAAAAAAAATTCAGAGAGGTCTTTGCTATTCGCTAGTATAAGCTAACACCCCCATTGGGGAGCATGGGCTTAGCAAATCTAGCTTTGTGTGTGTTAATTGCTACGGTAGATGTAAGAAGCATGACAGGTATTCACTCAAGCAGAAAGAGCAGAATTTCCCAGCTATCTTCCACTCATTTTATTCAAAATTGAAAGGACGGTCTGCTGTCAGCTGGGGCATCCTGCTCTGCATAGAAAACCCAAAGCTTTCATCACCCCCTGATGGCTACAAGCAGGAAATCTCAGAAAGCGGGCATAGCCCTGGCTTCCTCTACATATGGTCATTGCCTCTAACAGAAGTCTGAATGTTAATTTTCCTTTGAAACCACAGCAGTAAAAAATGTGGGAGAGACCTGTTTGCTTTAGCAGGTTTTCAATCAAAACAAAAGGCACCCAGAGGCCAGTAGAATACTGTGAGATGCTTTGGTGGGGAATACAAGCTGGGGAGTAATGACAATACTAACAATGGTAGCCAAATTCACTTCAAGTTAATTATCTTAGTCTTCTCAGACTACCATAAATAAACTGGGTGACTTAAATAACAGAACCGTCTTTCTCACAGGCTGGGAAGTCTGTGATCAAAGTCCCAACTAATTTGGTTTCTGGTTCATAAGGGATGGTCCCCTCACTGTCTCCTCCTGTGAAAGAGAGAAACAAAGAGTGAGGAGGGAGGGATGGAGGGAGGGAGGGACAGACGGAGGGAGGGAGGGAGGGAGGGAGGGAGGGAGGGAAAAGAGGAGAGTAAATTTGATGGTGTTTCTGTTCATATGTGTATGTGTGTTCAAATGCACATGTGTGTTCATGTGTATACATGCATAAATGTGCACATGTGTGTACATCCATGAGTGTGCGCATGTGCCAGCATACACACAGTTGTGCAGGTGCAGGTTCTTGGGTATCCAGGTGTTTGTGTGTTTGTGGAGGACAACCTCAGATGTTGTTCTTTGG
The DNA here is from genome assembly GCA_902729485.2 of Mus minutoides. Classification (NCBI taxonomy): domain Eukaryota; kingdom Metazoa; phylum Chordata; class Mammalia; order Rodentia; family Muridae; genus Mus; species Mus minutoides. The sequence goes on from LR749977.1 coordinate 1,122,622, forward strand.
ATGGCATTTACCTTCATCTCTTTTAAAGGTTTTGTTGTTGTTGTTTTGTTTTTTGGGTTTTTTTTTCCCAAGACAGGGTTTTTCTGTGTAGATCTGGCTGTACTGGAACTTGCTACTAGACCAGACTGGCCTTGAACTCAGTGCTGGAACTAAAGCTGTGTGCCACCACACCCAACTTCATCCTGATCTTTGAGACAGGCCTTCTCACTGCTCTGGACGTTCAGCAGTCATGCTTTAGGGATCCTCCTGTCTGTCTCCCCAGCACTGTGATTTCAGGTGTGTGGCCATGCTCAATACTTTTTATACTGCTGTTGGGGGTTGAACTCGGGTCCTTGTGTTCACATGGAAAGACACTTTTATTGGTGTCTCTCTTTATAAGGCCACTAATTCAGTTCCATCAAGGCCACACGCTCATGACCTAACTTATGTTTACTTACTTTGGCCTTATCTCCAACTTCAGTCAACACAGGGGGTTAGGGCTTTGAAATTGTGATGAGAAACAATTAGGCTTCAGCACTTACAATATGCTATTACCAAATATATTATATAATATGTTACATATTATATAATATGTTATATATTATATAATATTTTAACCCTTTCAATCCAATGAAAAAAGGCATTCCAATTATTTCCATATTATAGAAGAAGAAACTAAGGCTTAAATTTTTAGCATCCTTTCCAAGGTTTCACAGCTTAAGTAATGGCTTTATTCTTGTGCATGAAGAGTATGCTGTACTGAAAGCTTTGCTGATGTTTTCCCTGATCCCTGTAGAGTAAGTCTTGGCTGTGTCAAGTCCCCCCAGGGACTCTAAACAACTAATGAGCCTTGACACCCATGATTAGGAGAACTATATTGGAAATATTTGGTGCTTATACCCTTTCCCTTCACAACTGAAATCTCAATTCAAATGCACAGCCTCATTTGCTCTTAACACCATCCAGCCAGTTTTGCTTCAATCTGTTAAAGCAATGTTCGGGGGGTACTGAACTTCTATCAGCTGTTCAGACATTTCCCTGTTCCCAAATCGTAAGAGAGAGAGAGAGAGAGAGAGAGAGAGAGAGAGAGAGAGAGAGAATATGAATCAAGTGTGTCTGCAAATCATCACAATGCAAAGTAATAGATGCTATGGCTCTTTGGGAGTTTGTATGGTGACAAGAGAGTCTTGTTTGTAGATCACAGAGACATTCAGAGAAGATACTGCAGCCAGCATGAGTAGTCTTGGGCAATAGAAGCTATTTGGCTAGGAAGTCCCATAAGAATGGCTGCACAGACCTTTGCAGTAGGGTCATGGCTCTACTAGAAGCTAAACTGTACATGAGGTACTACAAGGGCTGGGGGCAGAAGACTGGAAGCCATAGCATGATATATGAGGGAGGGGCCAATCCCAGATCAGGATCACTTTTCTGTGCTATTCTGAGGAGCATTGGTGTTGTTACTTCTGGGAAGTGTGGAGTCTTCTGCCCAGAACAACAAGACAAGATTTGTGCTTCTGAAAGATAATTACAGGAACAACAGATTTTGAATCAGCAAGTTGAAGACCGATAACTATTGGTGTAGGTTTCTGCAAAGATAATTAAAGCCTGAGCTCAAGTCAAAGATAGAGCTAGATCAGGCATAGGTTTTGATATTTCTGCTCTTAACCTAGAAGGTAAATCCACTGGCACCAAATATCAGAAAACAAAAGCTACAGCTTGCTCATTTTATCCAACTACATGTGGATATTCTTGGGAGACACTGAAGAAATATCTCCCATACTAACTTAAGATAGGTTATTCTTGACACATTTTTCATTGTCACAAATTATACTATTAGGCAATCATACCCAGAGACCTCAAGTTGCAGTGTGAGCAATCCACAATTACTACATGATTGAGTGGCTTACATTTTCTTAGATTTGAAACTCACCTGTATTTCTTCAGGTTTTCCTTGGCTCCATTGCTGTTGTGAAGAACAGGGTAGATGGGAGGAACTCACAGCCATGGTTCTCATCTCCATCAGCACCTTGAGTCTCTGTTCACCAGCCTCTCTTGCCTCCTGTATACCTCTGATACACTCACAGATGTCTCTCCTCTCCTGGGATTGAGGTTAATGATATCTCTAGATTACATATGGCTAGAAATCTTCATGAGAAACTATATAGAAGACAGGGTTCTTGTTCTAGAAGTAGTAACGTCTATACACTTTCTTAAGTAAGGCCTAGCTTTCTGAACTCTATGACGAAGTATTTTGGCTCCTTGGGGGTTCCTACATTGTCTTATTCCTTAGCCTTCTCTTCTTGTTGTGATTGTCAAGGCACTCAAGTAAAATGGTCCACTTACATGAGACACATGTTAGAGTCCACACCCATTCTTCCTTCCTTCAGTCCCTTCTCCCAAATGTATGACCCTTCAAGCTTGGCAGTCCTGTTGCTTCTCCTCCCCTTCCTCCTGTCTGTATTCTCGACAACTATTACATTAATGACCAACACGCAGACTTATCATGCGCCTGAAACTGTGCTTTCTGCCTCTGATGCTTTGTGTTCTTTTGCTCTCCCCACACACATGGGGGTTGGGGAACACCAGCAGTGCTCCCAATTTTCTTAAGGGAAGTGTGAGATGCAGAGAGATTCCAGTGCCAATTCAAGGGCACAGAGCTCAGTGCAAATCTAAATGAGAAGTAAACTAAGGCCCATCCTGAAGTCTCACAGCATCCTGAACCCCCTAGGTGTGGGCCATGTCAGAGTGTGCATAGCAAATCCTGACCACCACAGTTGGCACTGTCAGGATGCATCTACCACTCCACATAGTGGCAGGAACGAGATGGATTATTCTCTGACCTGTCTTCCCTGTGTCTGAATTGTTTTTAATTCTTCTTACGGTGATTGACTGAAGTATAAATAGGATTTTCAGAGATAAAAGTCATTTCGGACTCCCTTCTTCTGATAATGTCCATGCTTATCCTAAAACTCCATTGTGGATGGTTATATTTTATGATTACAGAAAAATATTTCCCTAAAAACTAGATTCCATGTCTTCTGAGACATGTGATTTTTGCTGAAAGAGCTAACACTCACTCCTCTCAGTGCACTGCAGACTTTTCCACTAAAAGATACACATGTTAAGGCTCAGAAACAATAAGAAAAAAAAACATGTTTATCACATAGATAAATATCTTAGTGGTAATGACCATTACATTTAGAGCATTTCACATTTCACTGTTGTCTATCTGGTCTACCCCATCAGAACCAAGCCCCTATATATTCTGAAAGAAATCTTTTATGGTAATATAAAGGAGAGTATGTTACATTGGAAGCAAGAAAAATGTAGTTTAAGTGTAGAATCTGGGTGAGGTTATATTGTTTTGAGTAAATGGGCTATTGTTTTATCAAATGAGAACAGAAGGCTATCCTATATTTTAAATCCTATTATTCCTCTCTCTCTCTCTCAATCTCTCTCTCTCTCTCTCAAACATACACACAGAGGCAGAGAGAGAGAGAGAGAGAGAGAGAGAGAGAGAGAGAGAAATCCTTAGCTCACAATAGACAGTTACCTCTGAATGGGTTAAAAATAAATACAAAGCCTAAAAAGGCAGAAACAATAATGACAGTTTTGAAGTTCCTCGTATCTGTTGTGACAGGAATAACAAATTAATTGGGACTATAACGGATTCTTTGTAAAGGTGAAGTAAACACACTTGACTGTATATTTTTCACCATCAGTTAAGTCTCAATTGGTTCTAAAAATAAACAGAAGACATTGAACAGTTTTAATGGATTCTGACACCTAGGTATTATGCTGTCACTCCAGTATAAATGAATCATAACTTTGGACGGCACCCAGGAATTACCACACATTTGGAGAAAATTTATGGTGCTCCAAGCTTTGAATCATGATGTGGTATCAAAACTAAAGTCAAAAGAGGAAAACTGCTGGGCATAAATTATGATCCTCAAGCCCTTAGGTATATGCCATGCAACAGGTCTGGATGCTGAAGGGCTTAGGGATGGGCCAGTGATTATCCTGGGTGCTGAAATAAATTGATCCTTCTGAGTGTGCTTTGTAATAAAAAGCAAACAAAAATCCACTCTTTTACCCATGATAGAGATGTTTAATTCTCCTTTCACCTGGGTCCCTGTATCCAATTAGACTAGGCCCCTCCTAAGGGCATGAGCATGTTAGCGATCCAAGAGGCTCTGGATGTTGGTTTTCAACAGAAGAGGCAGTCCCTGAGCAGCCCACTTGCTGAACTGACTGCACTAGTAGACTGAACCATCAAGCTCATTACTCCCAGTCATACCAATGCAAATCAGAACTTCAACCTTTGGGGGGGGGGATGGCTGACATGGTCTAGGCATTGCCTGGACATCAGTGACTAATCACAGAGAGAAGAGTGACAGAGAATGTGCCATTTTAAAGGGGAAGTCTCAGAATGAATAACAACGTTCTGCGACTCCATCTAGGTCATAGGAAAAGATGAAATGCTCCTCTGTGTTTCTGACTGACACCAAGTTTTAAAGAGCATTGAGGTATCATATTCAGAAGCACTTCTGTTACATCATGGAAAGTAATACTTTCTGAGCATCTGGTCCAGCATCTGATATTTCTCAAGGCATTTCATGAGCAACAGGGCTGGCCTAAGACTCCCAGTTTTCAAATGCTTTAAATGAGAGACAGGACGAGGTTGTTAACTCCTCTGGTGAATGCACAAGCATTCTGATGCTGGCCTTTTGTCTCCTGAGTCAGCATAGACCATAGGTATTCACTTGTTTTTGCTGTTGGATGAACAGGACAAACTCTAACATATGGACGGCGCTATATGCTACAAGTAGGCAACCGGTCAGACCTGCAGAACCCACAAGACAGAGGGAAAGACTGAAGATGGGACAGATACTGAATTATCCACAGTCGCACAAAACTAGGAAATGGAGGAATTCAAGGATGGAAGAACCTGCTCACTCAGGAGATCTCTTCCTAAGCCTTGCCTACAGAAAACGGGCATATTGAACCGCACAGTTCTCCTCTCTCTGCTTCAGCTCACTGTATTCTCATGGCTCCAAACAACCATGATAGTCAATTCTGAGTCTATTGATTTTCTCTGAGATATTTGCAAATACCCCAGCTTCGTATTTGGTAGAACTAAGACTAACCAGAGACAACTTTTACAGATGTCTGGTAAGTTGATCCTCTGATATTTGAAGAAACGCATTGCCAAGAGCAGGGAGGGGTCTCCTCTTTTAACGATAATTTTTATTCATTACCAAATGTGACCCCGGGACACTGTTCTCCATTGTTGCCTCTGCTTTCCTGGACCTCTGTTCTTCTAGAAGCATCCTAAAATGGTGACCACACATTTGCAGTGCTCACTTTGGCTTCTCCTGGGTTTAATCCATCCCTCGTGACTACTTGTCCAATTCCAGTTTCAATGCAAAAGCTTTCTGCATTGACCTTGTACGGTTATAAATGTTTTAACATCCATAAAAGAATAAAAATGTGTGTTCCCATAAAAAGCAGCAAACAGAAAATGCAGCAAACAGTAGGAAGATTTGAGTCCCCGCAACCCCGGGCTCCATAAGGCCAGCGTTACTGTGCCTCCTTCCCATCCCATCTCAGAACTTAATGGCTGAGAACGTGGTTCTCGCAAGGCGTTTTAGAGGGCATTATATTAGTGTGACTGTCGGAGAGTATGAAGCTCCCTTTTATTTGTGCTGGAAAGGAGATTATTTCCTGGGCTCCTGCAGAAAGGGAACCAGGGCTTTGTAGCCCTTTAAACCTAATCACCCCACTTCCCCCTAAAACAAGCTGCAGACCTGGGGACTCAGTTACCCACGTTCTCGGCTTTGGAAGATTTGCCTGTTAGGAAAATATGCTGTTTATTCTCCAACCAAAGTTTCCTGGTGGTTTGTGTAGGGAGCGTAGGGAGCGGCAGTTGCTCCGGAACCGCAGTTGCTCCCTACAGTTTTGTTTGTAAGAGAGTGAAAACAAAGCATTTAAAGCTTCATAAAAGGCTGTGAGTTCATTCCTTTCTCCTTCTCGGGGTTATAAACAGGGTTCCAGAAAAAGCTCCTCTCAGAGCTGAGCGCCCACTAGGCCTTTAAAGGGGTAGAACCTTCGCTTGTCAATTTCAAGAAGAGCGAATGATCCTGGAGGTGTTTTTTTATTCCTTTAATCAGCTGTAATTTTCAGCCCTGATGCTGGCTGACAGGCTTCATCTCAAACCCTGTGCAGCATGGCCCCTCTGCCTTCATCCCTGGGAGACCAGAACAAGAAGGACAAAGACCAGAGAGTGAGCTGGCAGGGTAGCTGGGTGGATTTTTACCCACCTGGAAGGATGAGCACCCTAGTTTGGAGGGTTCTTAGGGGCAATTGTGAAGGGGGCATGCTCTCTTCATAGAGGAAGCCCATATGCAAAGACAGTTTGTATTTTTTTTCTCTCTTACCTCCAGGCAGACCACTGTCTCTTCTACCTCTCTCACATTCTTATCTATCCATCTCTTTCTTGTCCTCTTTGGCACAGAGACTATGGTTCTGGGAGGTGCATGGTTAGGTGGATGCCTACCTGTGCACATGGACATCTTTTGCACTGAATAGTTATTAGAACTATTACACACTGAGGGCTTCTGAGATGCCAGCCCCTGTGTTCTGTGCTTTCCAAAGCTCTGTCACTGGAGTCCAGTGGGTCTTTGCCTCACACCTGCGGGTCTCATTTTACATGTCAGGAAGATGATAGAAACCACATGTGTGGATAAGATACACACACACATACACGCATGGCCTCCAGGTCACATGCCCCTGCTTTAAATCACAGTCTCCTAACTGTATATACAAATTACACACTTAAACATAGACTTGCAACAGCTGAAGTTTAGGAGGAGTCACATGAGTACTGTGTCACAAGTGTGAGGACTCAAACTGCTCACAGGACGGGTCGGAACAGAGCTTTCCCTTACCTGTGAGGGGTGGGGCTAGTTACAGGGCAAAATGCTGTAACCTTGGTTTGACTGTGGAGCACAGACCCTCTTTGGGGACAGGTATGGGTGTAGCCACCAAGGGGACACCCTAGCATTTCCTACCAACTGTCATATGACATAGGAAGAGTGACTGCTTCACTCTTGAGACCGTGTCGTGTGCGTTTGCCCGACTTTCCATCAGTGCAAGACTGTCTTTGTTTCTTGCATCTCCCCAAGGTTAGGGCTGGGGCTTATCCTGGACAAGCTATTTTAGCCTTAAATATATAAAGGCACATGCTTTTCATTACCTTGAGACCATTTGTGAAATTTTGAAAATATGTTTCTAATTGAAATAGAATTATATATGACTTTCCCTGCTCCTATTCTTTCTCCAGCTCCTCCCAGATTCCTTTGTCAAACCCTTCCCATACACCCAATTTGCAAGTTGATAGCCCACTTTTTCTTTGATTATTGTTACATGCGTACATGTACAAACATGTATATGCACAAACACATATAAATACAACATGCCGAGTAATTTTTGATATGTGTGCATGTGCTCTCTGGGCAAGCCAATCAGGCAGCCAACTCTCTGCTTCCAGTATCATTAGCTGCCTACTGTTTTCTTGCCCAGGACTGGGATCCCATTAAAATTTCCCCTTCTGTGTTACCTTATCCGTTGTTCTGATCTTGTTTATACATCCATTTTTACGACTGTCATGACAGACATAGTATTCTGACTTGCAGTCTTCCCATCTGCTCTTCTCTGAGGTTCCTTGAGCCAGAGATGGAGGAGCTCAGATACAGATGCTCAGATGCATCATGGGGGCTGGCCTCGCGGTGACGTACTCACCTCTGCATTGTGCAGCTGCAGTTCTGTGTGGTGGCCTCCACTTGCCAGAAAGGGAGGCTTCTTTGACGAGAGATGATAGCTACACTCATCCAGGGAAAGTGGCTTGAGTGAGCCGTCCATTTGGAGAATTCTTTTTATCAGTTTTTGAGGTGTCCATTGCATTTCTGCCTTAGCTATTCTTACCTTGTGAGTAAAACAGAAACATAAGTTGCTTCCTGTGTAGGATTGAGAATGCAAGAAAACGTTAAGATTCATTCATTTTAATGAAGAGCTAGATGGTTTGTGTGAACACAGGCAGCACATTGCTCCAGTTTGACGTCATTGTGTCGTGAGCTCGCATCGTCTCAATGGTAACTCCAACAGCATCCTAGCTAGACCAAACAGGATGATGGAAAACATTAACCACATTCTCACGGTGCTCAGTGATCTCTCCCTCCACTCTGAATCCCTCTTTCCCACCATCTAATTATTACAAAACAAAAGCCAGAAGATAAGCAGCTGGTTAACATCCCTATAAAATCTTTCCTCCGTTAAGTTGGTACCTGAACAACTTGAGTGAGTACAGAGCTTGCATCCGTGTGTACCACATATTGAGGTCTACTTCTAAATAAATAAATACATACATATATGTGTGTGTATATACATATATATGTATTTATGAAAAGTCATATATATATATATATATATATATATATATATATATATATACACACACACACACACACACACACACACACACACACACACACACATATATATATATATACAAATATATATATATGTATGAAAAGTCCCACAATGATGAGGGATTTCACTTTCATTTTTATGGTGTTCTTTTTCGGTCAGATCTTTCCCTTAAGTTACAGTTCAAGGTCACTGCTGACCTTCTGATCCAATCAAGGCTAATATGAGAACTGACACGGGGCATACTTTTTTTTTTTACTTTTTGCTTATATTTTCTGCTCAGATCTTCCAGTGACCAAACAAGCCACAGATGCAAAACACTACCGTGAAGAAGGAAAATAACTTAATGGCCTTTACTGGCCTTATAAAACCCATGAGCATTCACATGTTGAAATAACTATTCCACTGTAAGAGAATTACGCTCCAGTGTGGTGGTAATCACTGTCTGCCACAGTCGGCCGTAGTGGTAACCTTCATGTCAGGTTTAGAATAATAGCTGTATTTATGTTTCTGCTATGGTTTGTAATTGATTGTCCTAAAAACCAGACACCAGAAAAGTGCCTTTTTTTGTACACAATTTAGCTTGGAGGCTGTTTTTAAAATTAGTCTGGTATCCTACAAAATTCAAGATCTATTGTTTTCATAAATTATGAAAGGGAAATGTCACAAGCACTCACCTCTGTGGTGCCCGGGCTCTGCTGACAGCTGTATGATACACACTCTGTGTGGGAGGCTGGGAGCTGAAAGTTTCATCAATAAATATGACTCTAATCGCTTCATGTTGATGGTCAAGGTAACGACGTTTATGATCTAAGAAATGCACCCCTCTTGCAAACACACTCAGACTTGAGGGCTGAAATCCATACTGTAGGACACATTTCTTCTTCTCTCCTGGCAGAAAGTCCAGTATTATGTACCTGACAACTCTCGATAATAATCTGGCTTTGAGACAATCATGTTTCTTACTGACATTTTCCCCTCGCTGAGGGATGTACATCTTCTGTATAGAGCACGTGGAAGTAGTTGTTGCTATATCCTTGTAGTTACACACCCCAAAGAGTTCAAACACAGCCATAACCAATGCCTCTCTGGATCCCCAGTGGCAATTATCTCAATGGTTTAAGATGTAAGGGAAATAAGCAACACAGAGCCAGAGACACCAATTCTTCAGGTAGGCAGAATAGCAGGAAACATAATTAAGGGTACTTTAAAAAAAAAGAGGCAATATTAAAACATATTATGTGCAAATTAATTTGAAAATAAACAGTGCCCTTCCTGGTATCCAGACTGCTCTGATGAATCTATTTCTTTAACTTTCTTTCATCCCTCGTCTGCATGCCCCATCTTTACTCTGAAATTATTTTGTTTGAGGAGATATTTTGTGTGAATGGATCCAAGTAGTATATGTAACAGCTTTAGAAATCCATTATTTTATTTGTTTTAAATATGTATTTATGCTTGATTTATCTCACAATGTACATGGCATGGCACATTTGTTTATATGACAATTTGTACCTTAAAAGGTATTTTGTGCAAGTTTTTAAAAACAAGATTAAAGTAACAGTCGAGATTGAAATCTACACATGTATGATAACCGGGTTTTCTTGGGATAGAGCACCTATTAGTGTATTCAGTTAGTGTATTCACTGTAAGAGTTCTGCTGAAAACATTCCAAATGTCACTGATCTGGATTGAAAATGTCCATAAAAGCACTAAATTTGCATCTGTACACCACTAAGTTTTTGCTTCAGGGTCTTCTGGTGTTGAGATCTAACATGTTTGGTGACCACATTCAGCTTGGAGGGATTTTCAGAGCCAGAAATATAGTGTATTAATCTGACCTTAGATGTTTCCTTAGCCACACAACACACAAAGGCAAACAGGAGAAATGCTCACACCTTGGAATCTTGGGGTGGTGAGCCGTCCCATGCTCACACCTTGGAATCTTGGGGTGGTGAGCCGTCCCATGCTCACACCTTGGAATCTTGGGGTGGTGAGCCGTCCCACGCCACTGCAGCTATGGGAGATAGTCTGTCTCATCAACACTTAAGCTGTGCTCCTCTCTTTCGAACCTACTAAACAAAACTAGAATAGTGTTAAAGTGTAACCAAAGAATTCTCAGAAAGAAAAGAAAGAAAACTGAAAAAAGAGTTTAAAGTGACTGATTTATGTGTAAAAATATCAAGAAAGATGAGGTAATTTTTTTTTAAAAGCCCCTTGCTCTTAACATTAGTTCTGGGTCTCTGCAAAATTCATTTTATTCTTATAATGACCTTCTCTTTTTATAAAGAAAATACTTCCCCCCCTCTTTTATTGACCAAACTGTAATGAGAAAATAAGAAGTTTGATGCCAGTGGGTTATCGTCACCTCCCCACCCCTTGAAAAACCTGGGAAAGAATTGGCTCCAATTAATGTAGAAGCCACTGTATTCCTGTTAAAATATAACGCGGTTAATAAAGTGTTAGCTGGGAATAAAAATGTAAGTATAGTGAAATGCAAATGTAGGTCCGAACACCGAACACGGAGCCATTACATCCGCCCATGTTGACTTCTGTAGTGAAGAAAAAATATCCATGATGATTTCAGCGAATGGAATAGTATGCGAATGTACTGGAATGTAGTCTTCATCTTTGGAAGCTTGTGATTTCAGACTTTAATGCCTGCACACAAACTGACTTTAAAAAGCAAAGGTTTGAAACAGATATAGCAACATTTTGCCTAAAGTTCATTCATCAAAGGGCCGCATATTTTGAAAAGGGTAAAAGCACTACCAAACCCATCAGGGATAAGTAAAGGCTATATACTATAGATTATTTTAATCCCCCAGCTAGATATAAAAGGGATAATTACATATTTGTGGTTGAAGCCATGTGGTGGAAAAATCAATACAACTTTTTTGTATGACACTTCATTAGTGTGAAAAATTTTAAAAGCTGAGAAGAACTGCCTTGCAATTAAATGCCTCTGCTGCTTCAGCTCCAGTAATGGCTTTGTATTATTATCTAGTTTATTTGAAATAGTGGCTGCACTATAGAAGTAATTGGAAAACATTGATTATGCACTTGTATCTGGAAAGCCTGGCGAGTCATTACAGGGCCCGGCAACAGTTAGTTAGCCTTACTAATGAAGCACTAATTGCTGTAAGTAGGTTAACATGTTAGTGAAACTAGGAGGACGTAATAGTTCAGAGAATTCTGAAGGCTCCTGCCAAACATGTATTTCCATTTCTTCACCAAAGATAGAAGTCGCATGGGATTTTTCCTCTCTTCCTGTTTTGTTTTGTTTTGTTTTGTTTTGTTTTGTTCTATGTGGTTTTCATTACAGCCCTCTGTCGAAGGAAAAGGGCAGCCTAAACCAAGCTTGCATAGTCACTTGGCTTGAAGTGACTTCATTTCCGTTTATGCTAATGGTCCTTTAACCAACCTGGTCTTAGTCAATGGAACTGAGCAGCCATTAGCAGAGGTTTGGGTCCTTCTACTCAAAGACATCTGATACCCCTCTCTTGATACTAGGGCTTTGCACTTCCCTGATGTAAAATCACTCCCTCCTGTTGCGTTAGAACCCCACTGTCCTACATTCATAAAAGCTAACATTATTTTACATTTATTTATTTATTTATTTTTAGATTATTTCATGAGATTAATTTAGTCCAAGGAGCTCAGTTCCTCTACTCTTTGTGGGATTCTTTGGAGGAAAAAAACAACTGTCAGTGTTAGAGAAATTCTTTCCTAAGTGCATCAGAAACAAAAATAAGAAAGTTCAGAGTTTATAAGAATGACAAACAGAAAGGCTTGGATTAGTCAGTATCCACTGAGTTACTGGTGGCTACATGATTGCGTCGTGGTCACACAACGGACTATTATGCTGCAGGGAAAAGGGGAGTGACATACAATAAGGCACACACAACAGGTGAACCATAGTATTAAGGAAGAAAATTCAATTCCAAACACCACGTATGACAAAGTAGCATTTTATAAAGGCCCAAGCAAAACCAAATGGCTATAGTGGTATGCACATATATAAAAACATTGCCTTAAAGAGATTCATAAAATGCATAAATAGAAAGTTCGGGATAGGTACCTCAGGGGGTAAAATGGAGACATCTGGGAAACTGTGATTTTAGTTGGGTGGGACTTTCAGTGGGTATCTTAATATTGTGATTTGCAATTAAAGTTTACATTGCATATATTCTTTCACACACACACAATTTTTCTATAGTATTATTATCTTCTACCTCTCTAAAAATGACATTGTCTTGTACAGTCAAATTAGAAAGATTGCTAAATCAATGGAGAAAAAAAATACCGCCGTTTAAAAGTAGTGGTACATTTCTCTCTCTCTCTCTTTTTTTTTTTTTTTTTGGTTCATTATTGACAATGCTAGTATAAAACCAAACAAGAAGAAAGAAAAGAAAGAAAGGAATTTCTTTAATTCAAAAAAGAGATCTGTGTAGAAGTTTTTGTAAAGAATTCCTTGTTTGTTTATAACTTACTTATAAAAACGGGGCCTGGCAGCACTCCAGAGGCAGACAGGCAGATCTCTGTGAGTTAAGGCCAGCATGTCTACATAGTAAGTTCCAGCACAGCCATGACTGTTACACAGGGAGACCCTGTCTCAACAAAACAAAACAAAACAAAACAAAACATATATTTTTAAATGAGGTCTGGCTATTTCTCTTTGCAATGTTTGTGTTCTTTTCCAATGAGTTTCTGCACTTCACAGTTTATTTCTCAGTAGCAAATATTTCATGGCAATTAAATAAGCAGTAGTGATATCAAAGTTGAAAACATCTGACATGAAAGAAAATTGAAGAACATCTCCGTAAAGTGTCCAACAGAAGGGTGGAGGCCAGCGGGAGAAAGGGGTCAATTTTCTGTCTTTCTTTCCTAGCTTGGTCCTACCTGGTTTCCTGTGCCGCTGTAGCGATTAGGACATAGTAGGTGTGGAGACGTACTTTTGTAAGCCTGCTGAAATAGATCATTGATCTAAATGTCCAGAGTACAGGTTTATAACTGATAAGAGTGTGACTCTGGGGAGGAAAACCCAGTTACCAAGTCTCTGTGACACGTGAGAACGCACTCCCTTGAAGCAATCCTGTGACTTTTCTAACATGTGGGCTGACGGTATTGCTTCGCAGACTGCAGCTCATGGGGAGAAGCCACCAAAGTTCTGAAGCTCAAAATCTTTCCTCGAGGTATTCAAAACAAACAGACAGACAGCAGACAGACAGACAGACAGACAGACAGACAGAAAACCAGCCGAAATATTATGGTCTGGCGCTAGCCTCTGCAATGTTTACATGTGCGATGCCCTAAATGGCAGGAGGGTTTTCTTCCCACCTGCACATCTGCACAGCAGGCGCTCATGACTCTAGACTGACTGCGAGCATAGTGTTTGTTCAAGGCACATGATGAGTATATGCGGAATAGTCTCTAGTTTTGTTTAATTTTCCGTCAAAAATTAAATAAAAATCTGTGAGATTGGTTTTATTGAAATTTTAGTTTAAAATATTTTATTGAGTGGTTACCGTTTCCCCCGCAACTGTTTGGGTTGCGGGAAAAATGTCAGATTTCTCTTCTGGCAGCAGAGTCCCTTGAAGAGACTCTCATATGTTTATTTTCAAGTGAGGTTGGGCGGTGGCTCACAGGTGCCGTGCCATCGGAGGTACCATCAGCTTTCCATGAGAGGTTGTTTTAACCACGTTTCCCCCTTTGGAGTTATTGGAAGGATCTGGCTCGGGAAGGAGGCTGCAAAGAGAGGGGATTATTGTTTAAATGGGACTCGGTTTCTAGCCTTAAGTCAGAGGAGAGCCATTCTGTTTGCATTCAACATTTCAAAGAAAAGTAACAATGCTCTCAGAGAGGCCCCTCTCTACAAAGCAGCTCATTATTGTAAATGTGGGACATGTTTAGACTGCTAAGGAGAATCATAAAAGTACAGCCTCTACCACAAGCTCCTCCAGCAGTAAACAGTGTCCTCAGGCCAGATCCATTTCTGGGCAGCACCAGAGCCTGCAGCCTGAGTGGTGAGTGGCGAGCTCACCCGATTGAGACCCAAACGGAACAAGAGGAGTTATAGAGAATAAGTGTGCACAGCGCACATTATCTGCAAGGTCTTTTATGTTAAGGAAATCATGACACCTGCCAATCTTTCAAATTCCAAAGGGTAAAGCATGAGGCCCAGTAGGCTGTCATTGAACATGACAGGCTTAATGCCAGGTTTATAACAGAAAAAGGGCAATCTTATTGTGGTTTATTCAGTTTTCTGTTGCTGCTTCGGGAGGAAGTCTCCCTGTCTCCTGCTCTCTCTCTCTCTCTCTCTCTCTCTCTCTCTCTCCCTCTCTCTCTCTTTTTAAAAAGCTAATTTAGAGCATTTGAAATACCAAACGGATTCTTTACATATCTCCTGAGCCCCCCACTCCTCTCCACTACTTCCAGTCTCTCCTTGAGGGAGCAACCCCTAAATCCTTCCAATTTAGCATCTTGGTGAGACCAAAGCATTTTTTTTCAGTTGAGTATTTTCTTCTGTTGTGACAGAGATGTTTCCTAACTCCAAACATTTCTGTTTAATTACCGCTCACAGTGTTGCTCTATCTCCATCCGGCCTGCCCCTCGCTTGAGCCCATTGGGCTGAAGAAAGAATTACTCCCTGTGCTGTTCCTTAGCCCTCCTTGTGCAGATCTGTAATTGGCCCTGTGTTTTTGACTTTTTGCTAATAAGCAGCTTACTTTCTATCCCCCTAGACTCAACCCACCACTTTTGTTTCATGAATTTTACAAAGGATTTTAATAGATGCTTTAGGCTATGCAAAATGTTATATGAAGGGAGAGTATTAATGCAACAGCCTTGACACAAAGGACATGTGAATCTCTGCTTATCATTACAGTCAGGTTTCAAATTTTTCATTAGTTTTGGAGGACAAAAGGAAAAAAAAAAAACCCAGCCCTGCTATATGAAGGAATATTAACCTGTACTGTGTAACCAACTATAATTGTTTAGCATTTTACATTAACTCTCTTCAGACATGGCCTCTCATTATTTTTACACATACATAATAACTGCTTATTACAGCGGGATGGTTCATGCCGATACATAGTGGGGAAGGCTGTGTCAGCACTTCTAATATGAAACCCGTGTCCATGGGTTTAAAAGAGCTGTAAAATTTACCTCCAGACCAAAGACTCGCAATCAACTTTTCACCTGGAAAGGGAATTTTTGTTTAAAGTAAAACAAAACAAAACAAAACTGCTACTTTTAATTAAGAAAAAAATGTTGGGGAAGTTTAAATTAGGAATTTAAACAAAAAAAAATCAATGAGCATGCTAAAGTCAAAGAATTATTGAAACACACCATGAGATATGATTCTGATGCTTAAATATAAATAAATGAATGGTAAAGTAGCATCAGAATTAAATGTTATATGTATAATAGGCTTTGTTGAAAATAGTCATATCCATTGAAGAGGCCACTGTATGCAGTTGTGCTAAGAACATAATGCATATTTTCAAGATGGGTAAGCCTTCGTTTTTGTTGGGAAATAGATTAAAATGCTTATAAATGTTGAATATTAAAGTTTGTAAAAAGATATTGATCTAGGGCTTTTAGAATTATTTCAAAATTATCTCTCAGAAAGTCTGAGCAACTGCTTTTGATTCCGGGAAGAGTAAGAACCCGGCAGCACTGAGATCACTGAGTACTTGAATGGAGACTTTGGAGAGCAGATGGTTGGGTTGGTATTATTATTTTTTTTTCAATGAGCAATTGCAAAGGTTTGGTTTTCTCGCAATACCCAGAATGATATTGATTATATCCACTGACTTCATAAACTGTCTAAGGGTTTTCTCCTTCACAAAGATCTAAGACTATTTTAAAATCATGCTAAGATGATAGGTGAGGAATACATAGATACATTTACATTATACGCCCCAGCGTCCTAGGTTCACATGCCCTGAGATAGAATCCAATTGCCCATAAAGGACTAAGAAACTACGATAATAGTATGTCACATCTTAAAGCTACTAGACAAAGTCACCCCATGGGTCAATGAGAAGTTACATGGACATTCTTTCTTGGGTTGAAAGAAATCTTAGAAAACATATTTTGAAAAATGATTAAGTTCACTATGCTTATAAACAATACATCAAACATTAGAGTAATAGGCAGAGTTTGTGTCCTTAATTTCTATTAACCTTCTAATCTTGACATCTGCTTCTCTCTTTACTTCAAAAGCCAAGGCCAATCTTAGCTCCATTTCTTAGATTAGAAACATTTCCTGACATGCCGAGATTTTTATTTTTTAAGATACCCATTTAAAAGTGCAAGACCACTTAGAACAACACTAGATTCTTTACTCCCATGTCTAGAAGTGACAGCTTACAGAGGTGGGAACATGGACTGAAGGTGACTCTCAGCACAAATGCATTAATGTGTCGTGGGGGTAGCGCATAAGGAGTATCCGCCTTGTCCCTAAACTGATGGAGTGAAGGGTTCCTGCCTGACAAGGACTCTCCCGTGATGGAAAAAGCTACAAGTTGTTAGTACAGTTCCGGTAAACAGCACGCTGGCCTCACATGCTAATTAGCTGTGGCCCAGCTCGCCTGGGCTGTGTGGTGGAACTCTAATCAGAGATGATTGTCATCAGGTATCACACATGTCTCTCTCGTGGCTCAGCTCAGGCAGGCGCTGGTGCAGCTTAGAGAAGGAATCGCTAGAAACTGCAGAGCCCTGGGTCTCCGGGTGCCTCAGCTGCTGGGTGCAGGACTGCCTGCCTGTCACTCCTGCCTGCGGAGAGGAAGAAACGGGGTTAGGCAAGAGGGGAATCCTACCTGTCGAGTATTCCAGGCAGTGATGCAATCAGTTTGAAGGGAGAGACTTCGAAATGAAAACCTGCATCTAAGGCTACTTGAGGGGCTTTCTTTTTTCCCCCACCTGGGATTCTTGAGGATGACAGATGCCCATTCTTTTCCAATTCATTACATATGCTTGAACTGGATATCTGAGTGGTGAAGGAATTGGCCTAAAGATTTACAAGCTGTAATCAAGGGTGTGGTAAGGAAAATAAAGCCGCCTACCAAGAAGTGTGACTGAGCCCTAAAGTGGGAACCTGATAACTCTGTAATCTTCGACCCCACTTCCTGCCAGCTACACCCTCACTTCACCCCATCAACTTGAAGTCCTCCCCCACTCTCTGCCTACCATCCCCACACACACATCTCTTTCAAACCCTCCTTTCCCCTAACTCCTACCCCCACCACACACACACATACACACCAGCATCTTGCCCTCAGAAACTGAACTCTTCCACTGAGGTTACTGGAAATCCTCTGCTCCGTGAGGAACTTGGCTTTCTCTCAAAATCATCAACAACCTCCTCCTCCTCCTCCTCCTCCTCCTCATCATCATCATCATCATCATCATCATCATCCACTCCCAGCTCCCACTACGCTAGAATGCTCACCTCCATCTACAGGGCCACCATCACTCTCCCTCCCCAGTTGCTCTGTCTTATGCTCTGAATCCTCCACCCTGTGTGGTCAGGAACAGTGAAGCCTCAAGGGGCTCCCTTGCTAATCGTGCCTAGTCCTCAGCCACTGCATCCCATGCAACCCCAGTCTACGCCATGGCTCCACCCACCAAGCCCAACTGGACAGGTCTCCAGAGTTACTTTTGAGCGCCATGTTTACTTAAGATTTTCATAAAACATTCCATGGGCAAGAACTACCTAATTTTCTCCAATCTATGAGCCCACCCCACCTGACCCTATGCCCCACCCTCTCTAACTTAGATGCTTCCTGCCCATAGGATGCTCCATTGTGCTTGTCCCCAGTGACTTCACTCTCCTCTTTGCTCATCCAAGTCAGAAACCAGAACCCGTCCTTCTCTTCTGATCCCCAGCCATGACTGTAGCTTTTTCTCTCCATCACTGCCTTCCAGAAGGTTTCTGCTCTCTCCTCACTGAGCTAATTCTTGTCTCAAGATCACCCCTCATATTGTAATCAGCTAGTTCTCTCTACAACACAACGCTAATCATGATATCCTTCTTTTCGAATTTTGTAGAGTAGTTGGTGTGATGTCACAAGCCTATAATCCCAGCATTCCAGAGGCTGAGGCAGGAGAAGGCTTGCCTGGACTACATAGCAATGTCTAGGTCAGATTAGACTACATTATAAGAACGTTTCCCAAACAAAACTAAGCAAAAGATTTCACCAGATCCTAGGGAAGGCCTAGCACACGTAGCTCTCTGTATTGGATGCCAGCCTTATTCTCTGGACCTGCCTGGTCCCACTTCCTCTGCACCACAGGTCCCAATTTCACACCACCACCCATGCCTGCTCTGATCGCACATAAGTCTATACACATACATAGAATGTTCTCCCTTGTTTTATCTAGACTCAGATCAAGCTCTCCTTTTCTAGGACAATATTCCTGACATCCTGACATTTCAAACAAAGAAAAAAAAAGCTACATCCCGTGTGCTCCCAGACTCACATTTAAAAATGATTTTTGTGTTTGTGTGTTTTGCCTGCAGGTATGTCTGCACACTATGTGCATCCTGTGTACTTTTGGGAAATAGAAGATGTTGCCAGATCCCCTGGAATTAGAATTTCAGATGGTTATGAGCTATTATGTAGGTGCTGGGAATTGTGCCTTGGTCTTCTGGAAGAACAGCCAATGCTCTTAATGGCTGAGCCTTGTCTCCAGCCCCCATCCTGGCATCATATTTTTATATTTCTGTGGTAGATCTAATTATATAGCCATATATCTGTCTACCACACTTGATTTTCAAGGCCACATAATGGTCATCTCAACAACTTCTCATTCGGCTGAGTGCTTTGCATGCAATAGACCTGTAAGTTCCTCTCATGTAAATTAATAAATAAATTCAAGAGTGAGTAAATGAATAGATACCATTGAACAAAGTCAGGTAGGAAGATTAACACAAGAGGTCTTCTTAGTTCTCATAAGCTTAGACACTAGGTCAGGACTGAGACAGAAAACAGTAGTAATGATGATATCATCATCATCATCATCATCATCATCATCATCATGCCCTTTGACAAGGGCTTAGTTTGGGCCAGGGGACACCATGATAAGTTTACAAGAATTGTCCCATATAAATCTGATAATCTCATATGTCTTACAGATGGAGGGAAGAAAAGAGGCTCGGGGGGCCAGCACAGGAGCCCAAGAATCCCTATTGTGTATCAGAGCCACACTGACTGCATTATGCAATTTGGACTTGGGGAAGAGAATGAAGAATATCCCTACTGTTTTATGATTAAGATCAAATTAAGGTATTCACCAAAACTTGATTAGGCTGTCACCTTGGCTAATTATGGTGCCCAACTCTGCTGGGGTATCTGCTTCTTCATATCCTCAGCCTTCAGGGCTGCCAATAAATTCCTCACCTAGAACAGGTCCCCTTGCAGCAGGAGTGAATGGAGCCCTGCGCTCACGGGGAAGAGTTGACTTTGCAGTGGCATTCAGACTGCTTGGCAGAAGGGAATTCTTGCCTGAGAAGTTCAGGGGAAAAAAATGTGGCCAGAAAACTTGGTTTGCAAATAAACCTTTTCACAAGCCACTTATTTGTGAATGTGATGTTTTCCACCAAATAAGTTGAGCAGTTGCACCTCAGGTCATGTGGCTCTGAGTATCAGCCTCAGCAGTGCACAATAAAGAGTGTGTATTGGAGCCAGGGCGGATGACGGGGACTTGGTTGAATTAAAACTTCTGAATGCTTGTAAATAATATTGAAGGCTGTTTTCCAGCATTTAATTAGGTGAAATATAAGGGTCTTTTATTTTTAAAACATTTTCTTTTGGAATAAGGAGGAAATACAGTGGAAAATACATGTCTCCAGCCTCAGCTCTGAAAACATAAAGGTCTCGTATGTCTTCCCCTCCCTTCACCTTTCCCAGGGTGTTTACGAAACTTTTCACGCTCTTACTTGAAATTTACATTGTCAATTTTCTGGAATTACAAAGAATGCAAAATTACCTAGCAAGGTGGTAGACACTGGCTAACTTTGATTTGACCCATCTTGCTGAGCTCATCAAAAACAATGGTCTTAAGCCATACATTCTTACAACCGAAATGAGGGCCGAGGTAGACCACTAAAGGCTGTTTTTAATATATTTATTTTAAAGGCTCTTGATTTGAGTGTGAGTTCATAAGTTTAATGAAAGTGTAATCGGTTATTTTTACTAGGGAGCCATTTAGAAAAATTGTGGCATGGGATAGAAGGACAAAAGCAAGAGGATTCTGAGGGCAGACAAAGTCCAGTGGCAGATACTCGGCCTGTGTGAGGGATGAGGTCCCGTGTTCAATCCTCATGAGTGGAGAGTTGGAGAGAAAGAAGATAATAATAGTAAGTAAAAATAATTTAAATTATCAAGCACTACTTCCAGTTTATATATCACTTTACAGAATATCACATGATTACAATGTCCATTTGTTAATCTTGTAATATGGAAAGTATTTTCTTATGGGTAGACAGACAGACAGACAGTGTGTGTGTGTGTGTGTGTGTGTGTAATGTATGTGCAATATATAAGCATATATTCATACATATAGTCACACTTGGACCATAGATTGTACTTATAAGGTTGACAGATAAGTGCTATTCCAACCTAGTGAAAAGAAAACTTAAATTCAGCAAGATGCAACGAATTTCTTATGCGTTACGTAGTAGGTCCCCTGAAGCCACAAAGCACTAAACACACACCCGGCATGTGCTCCTTTCATAGTAGGTTAGACAAGCAACCAAATTTAAGATTGTACTCAAGCTGCACTTCTGGTCCCAAAGCCTGATTTAATAAAAGCAAATCAGCCTTGATTATTAGCTAAGTAAATGAAAGTGTTAATTAAGCTCAGCTCCCTGGCCAGGCATAAACGTCTATAAATCTCAGACATACCTGAGGAATGTGGGCAGGCAACTGTGAATCTGTGTACAAGGGTGGAGTCACAGTCGTCGGTTTGCCTGGTGTTCAGCCTGGGGACTGTAAGATGGTGAAACTTTCATGTTAAAAGGAGAAAGGAGGAAAAGCAAGGAGGAGAAAGAACAGAAGGGAGAAAAACCTGAAAGAAGGCATCCAGGGAGACGGGCTGAATTCTCTTCACTAATTGGCTGCTACACTGGAGGTGAGTGTTAAACAAGGGCAGGGCTTGGAGAGTTGCCAAATTGTTCTCCTGGTTTTAGCCATTAGATGACTGCCTTCTGTGCCAGAGCATATATGTGCGTGTGTGCATGTGTGTGTGTGTCTCTGTGTGTGTGTGTCTGTGTCTGTGTCTGTGTGGGGTGTTTGTGTGAGTGTGAGGGAGATAGAGAGTGTGTACATGAGTGTGTGTGTGAGTGTGTGAGTGCATGTGTGTATGAGTGCGTGTGTGTGTGTGTGTGTGTGTGTGTGTGAGTGAGTGTGTGAGTGTATGTATGAGTATGTGTGTGAGTCTCTCTCTGTGTGTGTATGTGGGATAAGAATGTATAAGTGTGTGTGTGTGTATTATGTATGTGTGTGGGAGAGAGTGTGTGAGTGTGTGTGAGTATGTGTGTGTGTGAGTGTGTGTGTGTGTGTGCGTGTGGTATGTGTCCCATACTACTCATAGATAGAAAACAGTGTTTAGTCCATTGTTCTATAATGTCCATGTGTCCCCATACACATACAAGCACACTCAAACTGGGTGAACAGAGGAAATACTATACAGGAGGAGATTCCTACGACTTCAAATAATTGGGATAACAAAAGCGCAAATATACAGAGTCTTGATAGACTTGGAAAGTGTCAGGAGGTGACACTGTTGTTGAAATCAGATTCAAAATATTCACTGAAATGTAAATGTTACTCAAAGGAAAGGACTTTCTAAAAAAAATCAGAACAAGATACAAAAGAGCCCAACTTCTAAAGATGCTGGCCACATCATGCTCTGCTTCCAACAGAGAAATCCACCTTAAGAAAGGTCCAGAGAGCGCAGTAGAAACGGCATACAGTAGGAGGAAGTTGGGAGTGTGGGTGTCAGGCTGTCAGGAGTCTGACAGCTATGGTAACTACCCTCTAATCCAGCCAGCTCCAGCCATGCTCTCAGCTGACACCACCAGGACTGACTGACAGCTGAGAAGCGGGCACTTTTTACAGGCTCAAGTGACATCCAGTCTATTAAGGCTGACAAGCACAAAGCAGAGATTTGCCCTGAATGGTTTGGTACTGAAGCCTAGTAAAGGGGTTATTTGAAAGGTCTTAGATAAAGTGTCAGACTCCAGCTCAGATGATAACAATATTGTAATGATGGGCCTGGACAATGAAGGGTGATGATGGCCCCTCCAGGCCGGGAAGACCATAGGCAGCGGAGAACAGCAGCAAGAAGAGTGCCAGGGCTGACTCTCCAAGGCCAGCGAGCTCGCAGGCAAGCATTCAAGGAATTTCCGTCTGGTCCTTTGGGCTTTGGGGTGTTGCATACAGCTGCCTATTAACTGTATCATTTGCATAGTGGTCGGAAGGACAGATTGAAAACTGCGTTTTAGCTAGGTGTCCCTAGAAGGAATGTTCACTTCTCTATACTTCACTTCATTACAAGGCACTGCAAATATTGGCCCACCGGGAAATAAAGAATTTCCAAGCTAAGTGGGTGAGTGACTGCATCTATGGCCGCTGCTGTCGTCACCCCAATCCTGACCACACGGGCTCCCAACAACACCCAGACTTATTTTGTAAGATTTGTCCCTAACAAGAGCAAAATTGCCTTTCCAGGGTGTCTTCTTGAGTCTTTCTGTGCAATAGGAAAAGGACAGTTGCCACAGTCCTGTTTGATTAAAAGAAAGTGTCTCTTAGTGTCATTATATACTGTCATTTGGGTTCAGCCTGTTTTTAAATATGTTTATTTCTTGCCCATTTCTTCACGTATTCCAGATAGGAGCTTACGTAAGTCTTGGGAATAGAATGGTGACCCGGTGCCTATGTACGCACGGCTTAGAATCCGGCCAATATTCTGCTGCCAGCATGCCTGCTGCTTTCACAGTGACCTGTGTCTACACTGGCAGAGCCTTACTTCTCCCTCCCGAGTGCCACAGGAGCTCCGCTTCTCCCTCCAGAGTGCCACAGGAGCCATGCTTCTCCCTCTCCAGTTCCACGGGTGCCCCACTCCCCTCCTAAATACTATGGGGACCCCACTCCTCCCTCCCGAGTGCCACGGGAACCCCACTTCTCCCTCACCTGCTTCTCTGGCCCCTCGCTGCTATCTATGGCTCTAAGCTTCCCCAGAATTCAACAACAGAACCCATGAGTCCCCGGGGCACAGTTTCTTCTCTTAGGATTGTGTCCCATCTATTCTGAGTGGCCATTCTGACTTTCAAGTCTACCCCAACTAGTGAGACCCATAACTTTAAAATTTTAAATGAAAAAAAAAAAAAAAAGTCAACTCTCTTTTAGAGTTTCAACTTTACTCTTCTCAATATCCTCTCTAAACCGAAACTCTCTAGAGTTTTCCTCATATAGAACTTCCTTGATACCCTACACGCAAAGGGAGCTGAAGTCTGTGCGCAGGTAACCATAATCCTTGAAATTTGAGCACAAGATAAAAGCCAAAAACTGGTGGCAATTAGCTGAATTTTGTTCTTAGAAGTTTGGTGTCTTTTATATTTCTTCCAGTGAAAATGGCTTCAGATCATCCATGGAGACAGAAAACAACAATAACAAACAAACAAAATCCACCAAACCATGTGTTTACTATACATTTCAAATATTGGGGAAAAAATAACTACTATTTCTAACATGCTGGGATGACAGATTCAAAATTGTATCACCGTCATGGTAATATAGAAAAACAAAAACAAAACTCCATTAGTGCTGAGCATCCCACAGCAGTGCTGCCCACCATCAAAAGGGAAACGAGAAAAACAGCAGTCCCACCCACTGAAACACCTAGCAGCTGTTCCGGAGAGCCCAAAGGTGGAGCTCTGAATGCTGAAAGGCTCTGTTGCGAAACAACAATGACAAAAACTGGGAAAATTAAAAAGCGTAAAGACAGAAACAAGGACAAAAAGATCATGGGAAATATATACAAGGTTTAAAAAATTAACGGGCTGCAGCTGTCGACGTGGCTCAATAGTTAAAAGCACTTGTAGTTCTTTCAGAGGACCTGAGTTCGATTCTCCGCACTCATGACTGCTCAAAACCATCTGTAACTCCAGTCCCTGGGGGTCCGACTCCTCCTGACCGCCTCAAGCACTGCACGCACCCAGTGCACAGGCACACGTGCTGATAAAATAGCCATACGCATAAAAGAAAAATACATAAAACTTCGAAGAAAGGTACTAAATTTCTTAAAAGATTCCCCCAAAGCATTTAGGAGCGGAGAGAGGAGCTCCTTTCTTTCCTAGCATTGTCAGAGGAGACAAAAATCTCATTGGTGTTAAAAAACGATCTAGGAGTTGTAAACACTCCGTTCCCCGAGGCCTTGGAGTGGGGTCGAGAAGAGTCAAAGTAACCAAACTCTTGACAAACACCAAATATGGAAGACGTCTTGCTCATGATCGCCCGAGCAGAGAAACAATGAATCAGGCTGCTGAGAAGTAACAGGAGCGAAGCCTTTTATCTGGGCAGCGCAGATAGAGAACAGGCCGGTGGAGGCTAGTTACTTGGAGAGTCAAAGCGAACTCCTTTTGCCTTTTGTTTTGTTTTGTTTTTTGTTTGTTTTTGTTTTTGTTTTTCCGAGACCGGGTTTCTCTGTGTAGCCCTGGCTGTCCTGGAACTCACTTTGTAGACCAGGCTGGCCTCGAACTCAGAAATCCGCCTGCCTCTGCCTCCCAAGTGCTGGGATTGCCTTTTTTTTTTTTAATGGAAAAATGATGAGGAACAAGAAAGAAAAGAAGATGAAGAGGAAATGAGGAAAGAGAAAACGGGTTCTCTAAGATAGGAGCAGTGTGCAAACGGAAGATGGGGAAATAAGAATGGACATAATGAAAATAAGAATATCAGTACCCAAATTAAAATACCCCTTTAGGGCACTAGTAAAACAGGCTGAGGGGCATTAAGTCACTGGTGTAAGAGACAAGCTTGAAAAACTCAGACTTCTCTGTCTCAGTAGGGCAGTCATCATCTTTTGTCTCTCCTCTTATTCTCTATTAGTATCCCAAACAGCAATTACAGAGAAATATTTGCAAATCAATAAGACATATGATTGTCACAAGTGATGACCATGTGCAAAGAAACTCCAGACAAGACACTATGCAGTCATCGGTAACGAAGATACAAGTGATAGGCCTGAAGGAGAAGACCGGAGAACTTATGTCCCTGGTGAACAGGAATTGACTCATTGCAAACACTCTTGGGCTGAGGATACAACGGCAAACCATAAAAGAATGATCAAAACAGAGTCTAAGAGGAAACAGAATTGTGTACCTCAAGATCCAGAGGACCGACCACATTATGGTGGCAGGAATGTATGCTAATGAGATAGAAAGGCAGAGGCAAAGGGGTGGTAGGATGAGGGAAAGACACACTCAGAATTCAAGACACATGAAGACCAGCAAACCAGTTAACAGAGAGAACATCACAATTTCCTATTTCCATCTTAATGGTAGCTATAAAAATGTACAGCCCATAACCATGGTGAAAACCGTCAGCTCCACAGCCATTGGCCTTAGACCTTTCAAAGCACTCCTACAGTACAGTCATACTTGGTCCCTGGAAGACCATGTTTGCAAGACTAACTTTATTTGACCTGACTCACAGCCCTGCCAGTGTTGAGTTTTTCCCTGTAAATGATTACTGAAATAGTGATAGGCAACCTATTCGTTCATAAATGCTTAAGGAGCTGACCAAACAATAAGTTAGCCAAAAGCTAATATGAAAAATACTAGGGAATTAAATATTAGTAGGAATTTTTAATGTCCCCATACACTTCTTGGAACCTGAAATCCACATATAGGGCCATGTTACCTTGGCTTCCCTTGAAGATCTATATAAACAACAGGTCAAAATTAAGGCAATCTATTAATTGTCAAGTCAGTTGGAACATGCTCACAAATAGAGAGTTCCTTGGCAAAGACCGAAGGGGCTTTCTGTTCTAGGAATTAAGAAAATCTATTCAGGAATAGCTGACCACTGAGTTAACCAGACAGAAATTTCGATGACCACACCTGCCAAGTGACATTGATTTTACAGAATTAATTTGAACTTCATTGTGGAGGTAATATCATCAAGTGGCAAACAAAAGCATGAACAGAACTGGAAAGATTATATGTAGAATTGCTATATGATTGCATGTAAAATGTCTAGATAGTTCAATTAAGATTTATGAAACATAGAAAGAAAAAAAATAACTGTGCACTGTGAAAAACAAGAATATGTTCATGCACAACAAAACAAAAGCAACCATCACTAGACACTGTTCCAGATAAAACTTAGATGTTAGCTTTATTAGACAGAACTCTAAATTGCATGGTTTAAATATATTAAACAAGCTAACAGATACATGCTTTAAGAAGCTAAATGAAAATATGAGAACAATGTTTCACCAGATACAGAATACTGATAAAAATACACAAAAAAGTATAAAATGACAATAAAATACTGTGGCACAAAATAAAAAATAAAAACTAATTGAAATTTAAAATTCACCAGAAAGTTTAAGCCCAGTTACCAATGAAAAAAAGAATCAGTAAACTTATAAACAATTCAGTAAAGAACTAATCATTCTAAAAAATAAAATAGAAAAATTTAGAAAGATAGACATAGTCTCAGAGATCTATGAGACATCATCAAGCACAGAAACATGGACGTAAGGAGAGTTTCAGAACAGGAGGAGAAAGAGGGTGGAAGTACTATATGAAGGGCTGGAGATATGGCTCAGCAGGTAACCATTTGCTTCCAAGCCTGATAACAGTCCTGAGTTCAATTCTGGGACCTACATGGTGCAAAGAGGGAACCAACTGAGACATGTGCAGTAAGACATTCTTAAAAATAAGAGCCAAGTACGACAGGGAGGGAAAATGAACACAGTAGACAGCTGGACGTGGTAGCATACAGCTGCAGTCCAAGCCAGCCGGGAAGCTGATAAAACAAGAATCAAGTGCATCAAATGTTTGTATTATTAGAATGATAAAACCTAACAAGAAAATCTAAATACACTGAGATCTGTAAAAGAAATTTAATCAATGATCCAAAGTTACCATAAGAAAAAAATCCCAAACTAGATGGCGTCCCTGAAGAGTCATACCATGCATACATTAAAAATCAGCACAAGTTCTTCATCAACTCTTCTTAACAACAAAACCTAAGGGCAGAAAAAAAAGCTTCCCACCTCACTCTGAGACTGAACGCATGAAAACCAAGCTGAGTGTCAGTAGCTGTGGTAAATAGAGACACAAAATTCTCAATCTAATTCTACCAACAGGTCCAGTGCGCGTAAGGAAGACGGTAAGCCAAAGCCAAGGAGTGATTTATCCCAGGAATTCAGGACCAATTCAGTGTTTAAAAGTCAGTCAACAGAATATACTTATGAGATATTAATGTCTCTAGTCATGTGATCATCTCCACAGACACAGAAAAAGCATTTGATAAGGTCTACTATCCTTTCACAATGAGAACAGCTAGAAAACTAGGAATATAGAAACACTTATCACGCTAATAAAATACACCTGTTATTATAATTATCAGTTTAGATAGAAAGAAAGACTGGGTATTTTTCTCCCTGATATTAGGAACAAGAAAAAGATGTCTCCATTCTTGACACTTCCCTTTAACGCTGTGCAAGTTGTACTAGCTAAAGCAAGCGGGTAAGAAATGAGTGACAAGACCTTCAGATCATAAAAGGAGAGATGCCATACCTGTTGGGAGAAATATTGATCCTGTATATAAAAAACTATAAGTAACTATTATGGTTTACAAATAAGCTCAACAAGGGGCTTATATAATACAATGTAACAATGTAAAATTAATTGTATTTTTATGCATCAATAATAAATAACATGAAACATGAAACTAACCAATCTAGTGTTAATAATATTAAACAAAGTGATTTTTCAAGATTTGAGATTTATATACTTAAAACATCATTGAATAAAATTAAATAAGACGTAAATACATGGAAAGACATCCCATGTTCATGGATTAAAGACAGTACTGCTAAGAAGCAATGCTTCCCAACTTATCTATAGGTTCAGTGCAGTCTGTTAAGATTCTTGCTCACAGGAGTCGAAATGCTGATCCTGAAATTCCTATAGGAATATAAGACAAGCTGGTATTGGCAAGGATGTGTGAAATTGTCTCCTTCACATGCTGGTACTGAAGATAAAATGGTGTAGATGCCGTAGAAAATACCTGGCAATTCCTCAAATGGTTAAACACAGTTACCGTTTGACCTATCAAATCCTTTTCTAAGTGTATACTCCAAGAGAATCATGTGTTCACATAAAAATACTGGCACGACTGTCCATACTAACATTATTCCTCCCACTAATGAATGCAGCAGCCCAAACGTTCACTTAATAGGTGGATAAAACGCTGTCTATCCACAGAATAGCCATGAGAGTAAACGATTAATACATGGATGGACCTTGGAATGCTAAGTACAATACACTGGTAAATACCACATTCCTATGGTTCTATTTTTATTTTAAAACAATGTTAAGGTTAATAATAACTCAACTAAGCCAAGATGTTGTTTTATTCAATAATTTAAAGCTCAGTGTATTATTGTGATTGGGAAACACTTTGGAGAAGTAGTATGCATTCTCTTTAGATACTTTCAAATATCTTATTTACACATAATACAAGCCAAGATAAAATCACGACAAGCTTCCTACCTGGAGAACATGGCAGTGGCCATCAGCGTTTCTCACAGAAGAGGCTGTGAGCCTCAGAGCCTGGCCTGAGAAAGTGCCTGGCCACCATCCAATGAGTTTAATTTTTCTGCTTTGCCTATACGTTCTACCAACCATTCAACACATCTGTCAAATGTCTTCCCAGAAAGGCCTAGAAGATTTTGTCAGGTCCTAGAGGATCAAACTGAGTAAGCTTTGAGGGCTTACAATAGTAAGTGAGGTGGATATGGATTTTTTTCTCTCATGATAAAGGGCAACCATTAAAGTTTCAAGATATTTCCTCTGAAACGCTATAATAAGAATGTCATGAAAACCATGTATGCCTGGAAATTATTCTTTCCTGCTGAGCTTTAAAGGTGTGGATTACTGGTAATTCTTTAATCCCAGCTGAAAAGCATCCACAAGGAAGAGAGAAGCAGGAATTTAGTGCATTTGAGAGCTATCCCCCTTTATGATTGCGGCATTATTCATGATAGCCACGGAATCAAGCTGCGTCCTCTGGTAGTGAGTGATAAATAGGAAGTGTTGTTTACACACTTGAAGGAATACTATTCAGCCTTTAAAGAAAAAGACATCCTGTCATGTGTGGTAACATGGATAAATCTGGAGGACATTGTGCCACGTAAAATAACCAGGCACAGGAAGGAAAACGCCACATGGTCTCACTAGCATGTGGAGCCTAATAAAACTGAGCTCACAGAAGCAAGAGCTAGAATAATGGTTGCCAGAGGCTGGGTGAGGCACCCATTTTTGGCCAAAGATCCAAAGTTTCAGGCAAAAAAAAACCCCAGGGCTTGAAATGTACTGCAGAGTCGAATGAGATACTTAATAATAATCTGTTGTGTGTCTCAGAATAACTAAGAGGAACTATTCCAAGAACCTTGCCACTAGAAGACCCACGAGAGAACGGGGGTGATGGATATGTTCGCTAGCTTGATTTAATTATTCCACATTAGATATTAGAAATGTATCAGAACATCACACTGTACCTCATAAATGTGTACAGTTTTGATTCATTGATTAAAATATGAATAATAATTTTAATGGTGATAATAATACCTACTTCATGTAATTACTATGGAGATTAAAAGAAGGAATATGAAGTGCTTGGACTGGCTTCATAACTGCTCAAATCCATTAGTCCCTCCTCACCCAATTAATTCTAGAGGTATTCTGATGAATTAAATATTTTCTAAGGACTTTTACTTGTACAAAAAAAAAAACTTAATGTCTTTTGGAGAGCTTTTAGATAGTTACAATTTGGTGGGGTATTTTTTTTTCCTTTACAAATCTGGGGTAGATTTAAATTAGCATAACTCTAAACCTGTGCTGTTACTTAGAACTCTAGAAACTCAATATTTACACGTACTGTCAAATAAATTAAATGTCAATGAAGCCATCAAATCCTTTCACCATGTTCATTTCTTTACCATCTTCTATATGCAATGTAGACTTTCAATAGACGGATGTTGACTTGCACATACTGGATTCAGAGTGACCCAAGGTCTACCCTTGGAAAACAGTGCGAGATCCATTAGCATCCCAAAGGAAGCTTCTCCTCCTCACAATGCCAGGAGGTTAAAAGCGCCTTTGCTCCTAGCCACTAGGAATACTTATTGGCACATAAAGTCAGACTGAATGACATAGAACTAAAGATAATCCAGATTATCCCAGCACCCCACCCTATCTCTGGTATGATTTCCTATCCCAGAGACTCTACTTTTAGGGAGCAAATTCAACATAAAAGGAACCTGTGAAGTAAGAGTTAATACAATATATTCTATATACACTATTGAATGCCAAGGTCAACCCCTACCACCTCTATGTCCATCATTTCAGCTACAATGATCTCTGTTTTTTGCCTATGGACCCTACTGCATAACTGTCCCAACCTATTTCACAGGCTCAGGAGACAAACACTCGTCAAATTAAAATCTCCTGATTTCCCGTTCAGCAAGATAGCAGGAATCCATTATGGTTTTTAGGGTGTCCTTTTGCGTTATCTAAAATGCTTAGTCTCTGGAGAGGCCCAGACCTGCTTCTAGATGGCTCTCAGAGAACAAGCCAGAGACTCTGACCAGCCATAAGCTGCTCCACTGCTGCAGGTGCCATGCAGGCTGCTATGTCCTCGAAGGTACAGTGGCTCTCTTGCTGTCTCCTTTGTGGACAGACCTTACTGATGATAAATAACAATGATGCTGTGTCGCACTGACGTGGTCAAAGCTGGTCCACTCTGTGCCAAACCTAGCAGTTCTTTGATTTGGTCTATGTGTTATTAAAGATAGGAGCCACTCGGGCCACTTTTCTTCGTGGAGAATTCCCTCCTGTGAATAGTAACCTTCTCTTGCTGCTGTTGTACTTCAGTTGAGACTGCGCTTGGCAGAGGCATCTAAAGATTCGGAGTCTTAAAAGGGATAGGGGAGGAGGTGATGAGACTGAAGTACCATTATATCTTCCCAGGAGCCTTTTCATGCCTATGAAAAAAACAATCTCTTCAATTTCCTCCCAGTCATTGGGTCCAGACACCAAGTTGTTACTTGGAGGAGTTTACTCATCAAGTCACACAAAGGCCTTAACACTCCTTCCCAGGGCAGCAAAGAGCCAGTCGTGTGACGTGTCCATTAATGATAAGAAGCCAGGGAGTCTCCCAAAATGTAAAGCTGTGATGAATCCACCTGCCCACGAAGACACACATGCTGCAGCAGATTTTAGAAGGCACCTTCTCCTGAAGGAAAGGAAAGACCGAGAATGGTCCAACTAGACACAGCATTGTGGAGGTCTCTCAGAGATTCTATTGCTGAGAAAAAACACCGTGGCCAAAAGCAACCTGGAAAGGACGGGATTTATTTCAGCTTACAGATGAACAGACTGATACCACTGATGGATGACAGTGCAAGAACTCAAATAGAGTAAGACAGGAGACAGGAGCTGATGCTAAGGCCATTGAAGAGTCCTGCTCACTGCCTTGCTCCTCATGGATTGCTCAGCCTGCTTTCTTGTAGGACCTGGGATGATCAGCTCAGGGATGATACCATCTATAGGAAGATGGTTTTCCCACATCAACCATCAATCAAAAAATGTACCACAGACCAAGCTGGTAGAGAAATTGTCTCAATTGAGATTTCCTCTTCCAAAATGACTTTATCCTCTGGTAAGTTGGCATAAAACTAGCTGGCACAGAAGAATTCACAGCAGAAATTCATAGGAGACAAGGTTTAGTGTTAGTCCCATGACTGCCAGATTAATCCTGGGTCTGTGCCTAAGCAAATAACTTAACCGTTTTGAGCCCTGAAATAGCTCAGAAAATATCTATAGCCTCATATAATAAATAAGTGGAAAGATAGCTTTAAGTTTTTGTTTTCTTCTGTAATGACAATTACAGTTAAAAGTTGACAATTACCGATATTGGTTTAATAGGTCAAAATGGCAGTCCGGGGCTAAGGAAATGGCTTGGTGGGTAGAGGCACCTGCTGCCAAGCCTAGCAAAGGGAGTTAGATCTCTGGACCCACGTAGTAGGAGAGAACCCACCCCTGCAACTGTTCTCTGACCTCCACACGAGTGGTACGGCATGCACCCCCACCCACACACACACACACACTCTCCTATATATACAAAAATGTAACCAAGTGGCCAAACCAAGAGGCTATGCATCTCTTGGCATTTTTTCCCTAGTCACGGGTAGTATTTGCATATCTAGTTACTATACCACATTTCAGGCAACTAAAAGAAAAATATAGTGGGTGGAAGGAAGTGTTCGTGCTTATTTTGAGAAATATATACTATCCCAGACACCCTTATCCAGTGTTAGTTTATAGTCCATGGATTAGGTTGTAACACATGGCCACTCCTAACCTCAGGAGGATCCGGGATTCTAAAGCATGTAGAAAATGTAGATTTTAAATTCCAGAGAGATGCTAGTGAAAGCTGCAGAGATGAATACTGGCTGAATCCAACTGTGGCATCCAGGTAAAAAGTGGGACAAAGGCACCGTCGATGAGGATAAAAAGCAGCCAAGACAAACACAGAACCA
Organism: Mus minutoides; assembly: GCA_902729485.2. Lineage (NCBI taxonomy): Eukaryota > Metazoa > Chordata > Mammalia > Rodentia > Muridae > Mus > Mus minutoides. Next base: position 1,155,934 of record LR749977.1, read on the forward strand.
AGCAGGCTCTTTGAGGGAGGGCAGAGACGGGGCACGGGGGCACAGGTCAGGCACCACAACGTATCCTTTTAGTAGCCTCCTAAAAGGGCTAATAAACTTCTCAACACAAAATAGACCAACTGTCACGAATGACAAGTCCCCAAATAATGCTTGGAGTTTGTGAATCTGTGGGCCTGTCAAATGACCTTAGACCTGTTTTTCAGGAAGCCGAGACTCGGTGAGAATGCGAGCTCACTGTGAGCCCTGGCACAATTCTCCCTCAGAAAATGTGTCAAAATATTTTATTTGAGACTTTTCCTGTTTTAGTCTCATGCTTTTGGCTGGTATCAAGTCAAACAAAACATTCCCTCACTTTATATGAAGAGGCACTCTTGTGGCATAAACGGGAAAGGCTGTGAGGCATGCTGGCTCTGAAATCCTATCGGAGACACTGGTGAGTGAGCTTGCTTTCCACGAGAGCTGCGTAGTCAGGGCTTCGGAGCCCGTTTTACATGGGTATCCTATTATTTAACAGGCACTTTAAATTGAGACCAGCATCCTGATTCTCAGGCCCCACGGCTTTTATTGGAAGTCTCTGCCACGTTTAAACATCTTTAATACATTTTAAAAATAGAATTGTAAAAGGCAGAGACCAGACTTCAAAGCATAGACACGTTGGCCAGAATTGTGAAGCTGGCGACAGTTTTCACTGGTTGTAAAGTTCAGGAGCCTCTTTCAATCTCCAGAACAATTGAGGAGGAAAGAGTCCAGTAAGCATTCCTCCCGCTGCCTCAAGGACTGGCCTGAGTGTACCAGGTGAGGGGGATCAGGCGGGCAGAAAAGGAGCCAGTTATTAAAGGACAGGAATAAGAACAAACACCAACGAGAGTGATCGAGCCAGAGGCAGAGCTGGAAACCAGACCCAAACAAAAGCAGAGGTGCGCTCACAAGAAAGGGCAGGGCACTCTTTCTGAGTTTGGGTCCCCTGAAAAGCTCCTCTTCTGCCCACATCTTCTTACAACAGAGACTACAGATACTCTCTGCATCATGGAAAGCCCGGTTGCTTTCTCGTTTGGTCTTCTCTGAACTTTCTGTGAACACTTATTACACCTTAGTGACATTATTTATTTGCACGTTGGATTCTTCCATCCTTGAAAAAAAAAATGGGCCACATCTTATTCATCTCCTGTCCACATCAAATTAGATGCATGTTTCAATAAACAGAAGCCTTTCCTGTGGCAGGATCTGGTTTGGAGGACTTATTGAGGAAGGCCTTGTGCATGTCCGTAGTCTGATACGGTGGCTCACAAACATGGTCCCTGAAAGGCAGTGTTAGTATCACTTGGTGAGAACCTGACCCAAAAGGCAAGTGGGCAAACTGATGACTCTGGAGGGTGACATTGTCCCTCCAGGGTAGAGGTTGGCAGGCTGGGGACTCAGGGAGAGCTGATATATTAGCTCAACATGGAATATACAAGACCCTCATTGGACGATAAGCTGGAAGGAACATCAACAATTTTTACTTTAACAAATCTTTTTGGTGGTTCTCAGGTACATTAAAGTCCAACAATTGCTGGGTATGGACTCATGATTGTGATTCCAGTACTTGGAAGTGGAGGCAGGAAAAGCAGGAGTTCGAAGTTATCCTCGCTACATAGCTAATTAGAGATCAGCTAGCTGCCCTCCTTGAACATACATGCATCCTACAAAAATGTTCAAAAATCAGAATTTAACCTTCTCAACCTTGCCTGCAAACTAAGTCACCACAATCTCAGAGGGCTGGTCAAAGTCTGCCCTCGGGTGACACGAGTGTAGTTTACATCAGAGCTTATACATATTCATCAGTCTGTGATTGGTATATTTGGGGCATTTCCGATACTGGCCTCATGCCAGGGTGCACTTGAGTTACTCAGTTTCCTTTGGTTCAAGTAAGTTCCCCAAGTCTACCCAGAAAACCCTACCCTTGCATTGTCCTAGTAAGTGGGCCAAAACAGGGTACCAATCAAATCCTCATTTTCCTACGAGGACCCATCCTGACACAGCAAAGCCTGGGGATGACAGGAAACAATCATTGTGTGGACCGTGAACAGCAGTGTGTTCTGGAGTTTGCCCACCTCAGGAGGGAAGCTCCTCAAAGGACGGCACCTTTCAGAGAGAGGGCTCTTCAGAGGTGCCAATGCAATCACAGGTTTCCAAGACCTCCTCACGTTCGAAGAGCCAATTCAATCATTCCAAGCTTTCCAATTCATTTCTCCTTGACTGAGTCACAAGAGCTTAGAATTTGTCAACAGACCACATCTATTCGAAAGGGAAATAGGAACCACGCCCAAATCTTTTTTATTTTATTTCATCTTAACAGACAGCTACATACCCCCACCTGCAAAGACACACTCCTGTCTATAAACAACAGGGAAGGCACAATTGTCAAGGGCTGTGTCTGCCAAGCCAGCACTCACTAGGCCAAGCACACCAAGAATCTCTCTCTCTCTCTTCTCTCTGCCTGAAGGCTGCTACCAAATAACACTCCAGGTGGGCTGTGCTCCACAGCACAAGCACAATGGAAAGCAGCCCCCCTCTGGCACTTCAGGCCAATAAATACCCCATCCTTTCACTCACAAATAAATAATGCTTTGAAAATTATTGTTATTACTGTTTTTTTAATAAGTCTGCTCAGTCCCAGCGCCACCCCCTCCCACCTGTTCCCATTTGTTTTCCAGTGGGGGCCAGATTTTTGAAACCATGTCTCCCTGAGCAGAGAGAAGATTTAGCACCTTCTCTGCCTGGCTGACCCTCCCTGGAGGGGCCAGGTAGGAGAAAGCTACCCCTGGTGGGACTTTTCTCATTAGCCCTGCAGGCATCCAGAATTCCAACCAGGCCAGCCTTACAGATCTAACCAGAGAACCCCAAATATTTTGCGAGATATATTAAAGGTGGTCAGATGTGACAAGTAGTTTATTATCACAGGGATCGGGTCTGATGCAAGCAGGAGTGCAAGGGGTGGGTCCACTTCCCACAGATGACTGGCTTGAGGGCAGTCTCCAGGGAGCCTGAGAAACCCAATCCCTCCCCCTTTTCTGTGAAGCAGCCTTTGTTGGCTAATAGCCACTTAAAACAAATACTGAGAGCAAGCTCGAAACAGCACCAGGCAAGAAAACATTATGAGAGTAATAAATGCCAAAATATCATTCTTACAGCAGGATTTTTTTAAGTCAACTTGATGGGACGGGTTATATAAAGATGCCTGAGCAAGACGCCCTGCTCTTAGACATAATTCAATACGAGAAGGAAGTCACGTGCACAGGTAAACACCACAAAAGGCAGAAGTTCGCATCAAGCCAGGAGAGATGAGAGCAGAAACCTCGGGCAGGTTTGACTTCTGCCTGCTGCAGTTAGTCAATTGTTCCTAAAAAGAAGGCCCTTAAAAGAAGTTTGTGGGGAAAATACTGTATTTCTAAAGGCAAAAATGTAGGACCTCCATGGGTTCCTCCTGGCAATACCTGCCCTTTCATATCCCTGGACTTTGCTGAAAGGTCCCGCCTCCCAGTCTAGAACCTGCCAGTGTTGAGCTACCCTGTGACAGACACTTCAGGCAAGCTTGTGGTGACCTGATTGAGTATGGTTAATGGTACTGAAGGGAGCTCTGTCAGGACACCTTTGGGATTTATGATTTTTTTTTTCAAGACAGGATTTTTCTGTGTAATAGTTTGAACTGCCCTAAAACTCACTCTATAGATCAGGCTGGCCTTGAACTCACAGAGATCCGCCTGCCTCTGCCTCTGCCTCCTGAATGCTGATGTTAAAGATGTGTGCCACCATCCCTGATTTATATCCATGTACTGAGTGACCCTTTTCGTGACTTATACACGGTCACCCAAGGGTGCTGCACTTTGAGTCATGGCTGCCGTTTTGACATCTCGAAGAAAAAGACAAGAATCACCGAGAAACCTTATCTCTGCCGCTGATGTCCTACCCACTGTGACATGAAGACACATGCATCCCAGGTCATGTACAAAGGTGCAGGAAGTCTATTAGATGAGGATATAAGAAGCAAAGGAACGAGGCAGGATCAAACAGAGCATGCTCACAATTCACTCAATGCCTGTAGCATACGTAGACAACTAAGGCAAGGCAGGCAGTGTGGGGACCGGTTCTAGAAGAACACATGACTTAGAACAAAACCTTGACTTTATCACAAAAGCATTGTGGGGAAACTGTGAAGACATTTGACCATGGTATGGCCCTTATCAAGAGCACCATTAAGAAAGAATCAGAAGAGGGGTATAGGTATAGATGAAGGCTTGGATGCAGAAAGACAGAGCAGGAGAGATCTTGCAGGACTTTTGTTAGAGAAAAATCAAACCAGGGACCTTAAAGGTTGGCAGCATGTTATATTCCCTTGGGGAGATTTATAAAATTTTAGAATCTTAATTTCTTCCTTAAGTTGCTGATTTAGTTGGTCTGGAAGGATGACCTCAAAATGTGTTTGGTTGGGTTTGGTTGGGTTTTTGAGCTCACCATATTGTCTAACGATCTGCCACTATTGTGTTCCCTTGGTCCTGAAAAGGCAGAGAAGTACAGAACTGGCAGACTGGGAGAAATTGAACCATGGGAAGCGGTGTGTGCCTGCTGATAGGATGCAGGGAGCAATGGCAAGGACAGAGGCAGGGATTGTCTTCTTCGAGGCAGGAGACAGAAGAATGACACTGTCATTCAAAGAAATAGAGGTGTCCGAAGGATAAACATGTTTAAGAAAGAAAAGTTTAGTTTCAGAAGTCTGGACTGGAAGTGCTGAGGCAAGCTCTATACTCAAGCTAAACATGTGGAATGAACAGGATTTTAGCCAGATGTGATGGTGCAGAACTTCAATCCCAGCATTCAGGAGGCATGGGAAGGCAGAGCTCTGTGAGTTCAAGGCCAGCCAGGGATACATAGTAAAACCCTGCCACCACCATCCCCAAAAGTTCTCATACAAATCTGGGAGCTGGAGGTTCAGCAGCTATTTTTGCATCAACTAAATTGGGGATGATCATTAATCTCTGATGTTGGCAGAGCTTAAAAAAGAAAAAAGGAGGGAGGGAGGGAAGGAAGGAAGGAAGGAAGGAAGGAAGGAAGGAAGGAAGGAAGGAAGGAAGGAAGGAAGAAGAGAGAGAATAGAAAGACCAATATAAAATTCTTGAGCCTGCTAGTTTGTGTAACAGTAAATGTAATAAGTTTTAGAATGATCAAGAAATAATATTATTGTGCAGATTTTCATTTAGTGACATTTGTATCAGCTCATTATTTATTAAAATTTTAACTAATTTTGATCCATCAAGTACTATCTAGGCCAATGGCACATCACTGACCTGCACATAGACCCAAGATAGTTTTTAAAGTTCTTCTTGGCCCATATAACCTTCTACAGTGGTTAGATTTAATGGAGGTAAGATGAACTTGATTCTGGGGATTGTATGGGAATTGCTTCTAATATTTTTCTTTCTTTCAGCACACCAATAGAAAACTTGTAAAATATGACATGCCTTGACTTCCCCCTACAGGCTTCTGGGTTTGAGTACTTAGTCCCTAGCTGGTGGTGCCATTTAGGGACGCTGTAGAAAATTTTGGATATGAAGCCTAGATAGCAGGTGTAAGATCACAGGGCCTCACAGCCAGGACTTACGGGTTAGAGCCTGACTAGATTCCAGCTGAGTGTCTTCTTCCTGGTTGGCATCATGCCATAAGCAACTGCCACATACTCTCAATACCATGGAGCCAGCCACCATCATGCCTTTGTTGTAATGCCCCTAAAACTGTGAGCCAAAATAAATACTCCCTGAAGTAACCATTTGCCAAGTACTTGGTCACAACAGTATGTAACTATTATCTGAAGTTTGTGGGATAGTGGAAAACCATCATCACATTTGTGACAAATCAAGTTTCAGACCAGTCCTGTCGGGACAGAAGAAGAAATTGCTGATGTTGTCAAGTACTTTCATACTTGAATTTTAACATGAAATCAAATATGTCTAACTGTGAAGGGAATGTCCAAGGAGAACTAACCCCTGGCCTCTCTTTTACTGTTTGATAGTAATTGCTTCACTGTAAAAATGTTCACAAACATGAGCTTCTTAAGGAAGAGTTTAAAATTAGGTTTCTCTCTCGGATAAATGTATATTTGCTAAAAAATCAGCTGCCCATCATCCAAACTACAAAAAGTGTTATAGCGAAAGCCAGGCTTAATTCCCTTTAGTTCTCCAGTGAAGTTGGTTTCGATAATGGTTATAGTGCTGAGAAACCTATAACGATATTCACGAGTTCCTCAGAGTCTCCTCATGTTAATTCATGACCTCAGAGATCCGTCCTACTCCATGAGTCCAATGTTCCATGGTGAATCATACCTGCCACGCATTCACTACTGCCTAACTTTCAGCTTATTTTTACTTTAAATACATACCTTCTCAAACAGTGGAATATTTTCAGCCATTAAAATTAACAAAAAAACTGAACTAATGGTTAGACCTAGAAGATAGATTGGAGATAATTTTTAGAGTTCTAATTTTCTACATCCATAATTATATAAAAGAAATTGTGATGAAAAGTAGTATCAGGTGTGAGAAAAATGGCTGAGTTGTTAAGATGCTAAGAATGCACTGCTCCTTCAGAGGTCCTGAGTTCGATTCCAGCATCCAGTTCAGGTGACTCACAACCACCTGGAACTCCAGCTGCAGGAAATCTGACACCTCTGATCCCTGTAGCACCTGTGCTCATGTGCAAGTACACACACACACACACACACACAATTTAAGATAATAAATCTTTTAAAATATTATCAGAAAGCTCATTAATACCAAAATGGCTTATCCAATTCTTATTTGTAATATAGAATCATGGGTAGTACAGAGGACCACTGTCAAATCTGCAGAAGATAGAAAAGAGATACAATCCCTAAGGAAGCTTTGGCATTGTTTATGAAAGAGGGCGTACAGAAATGTTCAAAGTAAATTTTCTTAGACGTGAGTGTCACAGAAGAGAACACGAATAATACTGCGCTGATGTCCTTGATGTGGGGGCACCCCTGGATCAATGGACCATCAGGGGAGACTTAGGAAGAAAAAATTCAAAGGGTCAGACTCGAAGGGAGATGCGGTGATAGGGGGAAGGGCTGTGCTAGTCTTTGCTTAGTGACTGAATCAAACACATCAGCTGTCATTGTGGAAGGGCTTCTCTGAGGGAGCCTGCAACAACTGGGAGAGTCCTGTAATAGAATCAGACTTTCTGGGCTGCGGAGGAGAAGCTTCAAGTGCACAATTCAAAGGGATTACAGTATTCCTGAGGGAGCACTCACCTTGATGGTGTGCTTAATGCTAGACTCCTTATGGAGCCAAGTCTGTGGGGACAGGGACTTGGTGTTGTCTACATCTGGCCAGATGTAGGCCCTAAAATTTACCCACTGAATGGCAATTTGGCCAGAATGATATTAGTATGCGAGCTAATGTAAGAATGGCTATCTAGTTCCTTGCGTTGCTAGAAAAAGCACTCAAGACCCCCTATACATACTAAGTATATTGTTAGATAAACTAGTAACAATATTATAGGTTTTCTTTTTAGCTTAACATACAAATTAAATTTCTACACACTAATCACTGAAATTATTGATGCTATTTTTTAACATTTCAGTGGCTCTTGCTCCTGAATCATCTCACTGAATCCTCACAATAAACATGTGGGTTGTCCTCAATTTCTTTTAATAGATGAGACCATCATGATTTCTACCAGTTTGTGTCCTGACTTGTAGGTTCATTTCCGTGCCTAGATTTGCCTTATCCCAAAAGCCCATGTGTCAAGAGCAGTGTTGAACTCCTGGCACCTGGATTTGCAGTGGTTATGATGTACTGTTAAAGATTTTGTATTTACTCATTTATTAGGGAAACTGTTGCTGAGTACCTACTAATTGTCAGGAATTGGGGTTTCAAAGATTAAGATAAGAGTCTTTGGGGAAACTCACAAACTATAAGAGAACGCCTACAGCTTTAAGGAAATAATTGAAATAGTTCAGGATCCACCATGGGAGCCACAGGAAGGTGCTCCATTTTAATAGGAGGTCAGGAGAGGGTTCCCAGCCTCTGTAAATAGACTGGAAGACTGAGTAGGATTTGGGCATGCAGATTATGGTGGGGGAGGGTCATTGTTATGTTTTAGATCTTAAATATACCTAAAGCCTTCTTTTTTAAAAAAGATTTATTTATTTTTATTTATATGAGTACACTGTACCTGTCTTCAGATGTATCAGGAAAGAGCAGCAGATCCCATTAGAGATGGTTGTGAGCCACCATGTGGTTGCTGGGAATTGAACTCAGGACCTCTGAAGAGCAGTATGGTGCTATTAACCACTGAGCCATCTCTCCACCCCAAGGCTTCTTTTATAAAGGCCTGGTTACCAGCTGTGGAACTGTCAGAAAGTGGTGGGACTTCCAGGAAACAGGACCTCATAGAAGGAAGTTAGATCATTGGGATCATGTTCGTTAGTCATCCCTGTCTTTCACTATTGCTTACAAATCCACCACAAGTCTAGCATCTTCCTCAGCCCAACATGTCAACCATAAGCTACTGTGCTGTCATAGGCCCAAAAGCAACAGGACCATAAGACCACAAACTGAAACTGTGAGCTGACTGAAATAAACCTTTTCCCCTTTACATCAATTTTCTCAGGTATGTTGTCGCAGCACTAGAAAGCTAACATTAATAAAGGCAGCCAGGAACAACAGATAACTCATGAGTAGAAAATGCGTGGCATAGATGGACTAGATGATTTGAAGGTGGGAGGAGGAAGGGAGAAACCAAAGAGCAGGCTAAGATGATGGTTTCCAGTGTGGTCAGAAGACTTGCAGTATGAGATTTTAGAACATAAGAGAAATTCAAACACTTAATCCTGATCTAGACCCACTGATCTGGAAACTTCCAGATGGGCTTAGCAATGGGTGTTTTGATGAGCCCTTGCCAGAAAGCCCGACCAAAAACTCTGGGTCTAGGCCACAAGAGTCCATTGGAAGGCGCTACAGTGTCTCTCCTGATAATGCTACCTCATTAGATAAAATTATTGTAGATTTGGGGGGAGGGGGGAGGGATGTTTCATAAAGACCATTTCAGAAATGTTCTCACTAGATTTTTTCCTCCTCTGTGTTTGTTTTTGAAGGTAGTAATCTGGCAACATTTATAAATTATAGCAGAATAAATTATTTCTAGTCCTCCACTTGGGACCTGCATGAGACCTGAAAATACTGTCTGATTGTGAGACATTGTGGAAGAGAATGAATTTGTAAGTTGCATAAATGGTCGAACGGTTTTTATTGCTCTTTATATGACAAGTTTGTGGAAAATGGCAAATGATACTTTTAGTTTATATAACACTATAACAACAACTGATTATTTCTAAAGATTAAATTACTGTATGGCAAAATGAAATGGGCTGTGTGGGTCACTTCCTCCTAGAAGCATCTCCTAGTAGCAATTTTTAAATGTGTGAGCTCAGCTAATTGAAGACAGGGGAGTAGATTTATTCCTACAAGATCTATGGAGCTGTGTCTGGTGGCTTACAACACTGGCTGGGCAGAGGAATCCACCCAAGCATCTTCAGTTGGGATGTTGGCCCTAAAGGATGGCCCAGTGTGTAGACAATAACAGTAAACAACAAGCAGCTTGTCCTTTGTAGTTGCCAAAGAAGATTAACAAATGGGAGAGGAATAAAAGAGAGAGGGACAAAATTTTGATAAAACCCTAGCCTCTTAAACAGAAGGTTGGTTATCAAGACTGATTATGGTGCACATATGTGTGGGTATAGGTACACAGACACAGTCCTCCACGATTCTTACCAGACTCTAGTTGTCTGCAACCCAAGTTCCCTACTAGGACTTAAAAGAACACTCCTACTAGCTGACATGACCCAATAGCCACATTTTAAAGTTTTGGATATGCTGGTTTGAGTAGGAATGGTCCTCATAGACTCATGTGTTTGAGTGCTTAGCCCATAGGGAGTGGCACTATTAGGAGGTGTGGCCTTGTTGGAGGAAGTGTGTCACTGTGAGGGTGGGCTTTGAGGTCTCCTATGCTCAAGTTACATCTAGTGTGTCACAGTCTTAGCTGCCTCAGGATCAAGGTGTAGAACTCTTGGTTCCTCCAGCACCATGCTTTCTGCTATAATGATAATGAACCAAACCTCTGAAACTGTAAACCCCAATTAAGTGTCTTCCTTTATAAGAGTTGCCATAGTCTTGATGTCTCTTCACGACAATAGACACCCTAAGACAATTACCTTCATTGTTAATGCCAGTGACCGCAATGAGTATCTCCCAAACTTTGACCAATTTTCTATCAGTGTCTTTACATACATGGTCCTGACATGTCATGGCTCTACAGGGGTTTTTTTTTTATTAATACTTAGAACATTTCTTTATGTTTGTTTCCAAAGTTACCTTGATATTGATACTATATAGAGAAACCCAGAACTTGCTAACAGATAATAAGCCGACATTTAATGCATATTTTAAAAAATGTATTACCAAAGGGAGAAAAATACTCCCTCTGCAAGGTACTTTAAATTTACCCTTCTTTATATCTGTAGGCTTGTCATAGCATTCAGAGAAAAGTCTATAATAATGTAATAAGTAATACTCATCCTTTTTAAAAAGTTTTACTTTTTATTTATGTATATATGCTTATATCTATGTGAGTTTGTGCAGGTGCTCATAGGGGCCCGAATAGGGTGTCTACTCCATTGGGGCTGGAGTTATAGGCAGCATGAGCCACCCAGTTTGGGTACTAGAAATTGAACTCGGGTCCTCATGATAGTGCAGCAAGCCCTCCCAGTCACTGATCCATCACTATTGCCACTGTAATATGATTTTCATGGTAATGTAATATGGTATGAGTTCTGAAAGTGTGGGCCTTGGACCATGGGCACTGTCCTCTCATGGGAATTTGTTTTTAAAAGGCCAGTTTTCAGGCCCACTTCAAGTTGGATCAGAAACTCTATGGAAAGGGCTGATATTTATGGGCCATCAAGTCCTTCAGAAAATTCTGAAGCATGCAAACTGTGAGAAGAGCTGAACTAAGGGATGAACTTTATGAGAGAAATTCAGAGCTTGAGTGCCAGACAAAGGACCCATTGGTTCCTCACACTCTTACCATCTCACAGAGACACACGAGGAGCCAGGAGCTACTGGTCCACAGTGGAAGGCCCTTCTTTCTTCTTCCCTCTTAAAAGGAAAGCATATGTGAAACGGCCAACACAGACACGGTGCAGCTTGAGTTTGGGTGCTAGTCACTGTCATAAGCTGTCCAGGAAAACCAGCTGCCAGCGTATATCTATTCCTGCTTTGAGAAGGAGCCACCGTTGTTATGGGATACTAAGAAATTCCAGTACAGCACTGTTCACAAAGAAAAGAGGGGAAGGACTTCCCATCCCCAGCTGGCTCATTATCTAGACTCTTCCAGGGCTACTTTCATGAATTCTTGCTCTGTGGGATATACCAGAAGCATGCCTCTGGAATGCCTTGGGAAACTCCAGAGTTTGGGCATCTGCATGGATTTTCCTGAGATGGTATGCCCAGACTGCCAATCTGCATAGCATTGGGCTTGAAATGACTGAGGAAATGAGGGAATGAAAAAATGGACAGACAGACAGACAGACAGACAGACAGACTGACAGACAGACAGACAGACAGACAGACAGACAGACAGACAGACTAGGATCTGTGGGCCAAGCACTTTGATGGAGATGCAGGAGCACCATCCAAGAAACTCAGCAGGTATTTTATATATCTGAATGGTGGAGGTGGGTTTGTGGTATACAGTTGAATAAGGAGGCAGGCTTAGCTAATACAAGTAGATCTCTACAGAGGAGCTGTCTCAGGGCTAGAGTTATCTGGAAAGAGGATGCTATCACCTGATACTTTCTGGACACATTTGTACTTAGACCAGAAGAAGGCCTTGCCACACCCATGGATCTGAACATGGACTCCTTGACCTGACCATGGTTATGTCAACAACACACACTGACTTAGGACTTATCTCTTCCCCACACAGAGACTGTGAAATAGTTCCTCTACTGATGTAATTTCAAATTTTATCCCCAATTTCCCCTGTGTTTTCTCTTGTCTTTTCCATTGAAATGGCATGACAGAGTTATCCAGTGAGTATTTAGGATGAGAACATTTTAGAAAGAGGAAGAATTAAGAGAGTAGTTAATCCTACTACTTCTTTTAAATTAAAACTCTGAGATTCAGATAAGCTAAGTGACTTGTCCAATTTGTACATGTAAGGGCAGGACAGAACGAAAATTCATGTCTTGATTTTCAATGAGGCATTATTGGACAGATGGCTTCGTGGCTAAGAATACTAGCTGCTCTTCCAGAGGAACTACATTCAATTCCCAGCACCTGCATGGTGGTTTTGAACCCTATGACTCCAGTTCCAGAGGCTATAATAGCCTCTTCCAGCCTCACACTCACTAGATACATGGTACATAGACACACACACAGACAAAACATCCATTCATATAAAATAAATAACTAATTTTTTAAATTAAATTAAATAAGAATCTATGTGTGTGGTTACATTTTCAAGCATGTATCATACATCCCCCACATACATACACCTCACCCACATACAGAAGCACATTTATGAGAGACTTCTTTAAATTTACTATAAAGCTCCCTGTTCTGGAAGTATTTATACTGCCCATGGAGCAAAGTTATTTATAAGTAACTTGTACAGAGGACTTACTTGACTGGCCAGGATGATTTTTCTTCTGAATTACATCCTAATATGTATAGCTTTCTTGCTCCCAGCTTATTCCACTTGGAGCTATGCCCAGCACAATTTATGTCTATGAACTGCTGAACATTTAAGCAAATTAAGTGTCCAAAAAAATCAAACACAAATTGTATCTTGGTGATTTATGCCTTCATAAAGCAAAACACATACAGTGCGCTGAGCTCAAACCAGATTTATAGCTCTGTTGGTTAGGGAAAATGAATGACTACCTCTTAGAGTACATGTCAAGAACTGTCTTTCTCTCTCTCTCTCTCTCTCTCTCTCTCTCTCTCTCTCTCTCTCTCTCTCTCTCTTTCTGTCTTTCTCTCTCTCCTATGTGTATGTATGTGTGTATGTAATCATTGGCCATGGGGGTTCTCTGCCTCAAGACATTTATCTTACAAATTATTTTCAATTCTAATATGCATTGTGAGCCAAGAATAGAAAAGACATACAAGAATTCTGGATAGAGATTTAGGAGTTAGTTAGCTTTCATAAGAAATAAAAATGTAGGCACCTGAATAGTCCAGAATCTCCTACCTCTAACTGAACACCTTCAGGTCATGCCATTTTCTCTTGTTAGTATAGGCTGCGAAATTTCACTTAAACACAGAAGCTGTGAGGGAAAAAGAAAGTCACATCTTAGCATTGGCAATGTAAGCCACAGGCTGAGGTAACTCAGATCTCTAGATGATATTTCCAGCACCAGTAGGCCTTACAGGTACCATATCCTGATAACAGCATGGAGGAATGACTAACCATGTATGTGATGAAGTCAGAAAAACAAGATGAACCCTAATTTTGGTATGTATGACAGTGAGCATCATGTCCTTATCTGTAAATGATTATCTGTATTTACTTCCAAAGGATATCTTTTGGATTAATGAGATATTGGTTGCATAGTAGGCAGCTTCTAAATTGGTACTAATAACATCATCTCTTAGTATCTCCACGCTGCCCTCTTCATATGGGACTGAACATATCGATTCCCTTCATTGTATAAACAATGACAAAGACAATTCGTGTCACTTCCAAGATTATGTTACAAAAATCTCGGACTCTGTTTTTCTTACCCTAATTGCTTGCTTTGTTGAAAGCCATCTTATGTTTTATGAGCCCTGTGGACAGACTCAGAGGTCAAAGAAGTGACAGAGCCCCCTAGCCAACAACCAGAAACCGAGGCCCTGGGTGACCAGTCCAGGAAGAACCAGTCTCACCAAGACCACATGAGTGAGTTTGGATGTCTCTTTCCTTCGTTGAGCTTTAGATAGTAGTAATGGAGGTCTTGGTTTTAGCTTTGGGAGAGCATCCAGCCAAAGGATTCAGCTAACCAGGCCAAGATGCCCATCATGGAAACTGTGAGCTAATAAATGTTTTATTTTAAGCTGCTAAATTTGGGATCATTTGATTGCACAGCTATAGACAGCAAACATGGGTTATAAAGTGCTCGTCACAGAACATTCTTTATAAATAATGGCCACTGTAGTGATTGATAATGGCTTTGGGCAAATGAAGATTATTCAGTGATAACTCAATCATTTGATTTCTATGTAGGCTTCCAAATACAGATTTTAGAACACATAGAGACCTCGGTTGTTTGGTAACTTGTAAACTAGGTCTATGGTGGTTTGAGGAAATGGTCCCCAGAGGCTCCTCTAGCTGAATACTGGTCCCCAATTAGTGGAACGATTTGTGAAAAATTAGACAGTGTGACATTGTCAGCAGAGGTGTGTCACTGAGGTGGGCTTCGGGGTTTCCAAAGCCCATACCATTCCCAGTTAGCACTCTCATCCTCATGGTTGTGTCTCAGGATGTGAGCTCTTAGCTACTGCTTCAGCATTATGCCTGCCTGTCTGCCTGCCTGCCTGCCTCCCTGCCTACCTGCCTGCCTGCCTGCCTGCCTGCCTACCTGCCTGCCTGCCTGCCTACCGACATGCTCCCCACCACAATAGCCACACACAAATACTCGGAAACTGTAACCCTCAATAAACTCTTCTATAAATTGACTTGGTGATAGTGTCTTATCATAGCAATAAAACTGTAAATAAAACAGTGCCCTAGGATAAAATAATGAACAGAATGCTTTCCTCTTGTGCTAAGAGGAAATTACTATTCTGCAACCTGTCCCAATCCTGAAGTGCCTGGGTAAATCTATTCTTACTGTCGAATTCAGAATTACTATACTGCAACCTGTCCCAATCCTGAAGTGCCTGGGTAAATCTATTCTTACTGTTGAATTCAGACATTTCTACTGCAATTCCCTATGACTAAATTTTTGGTAGCTGCAAAAGAGTCAATCTTGTAGAACCTGCTTAATTCAAAAGGGCCTTCGAGTCCTTCAGTGTGCTTTCTTGAATACTAGACAAAGAAATTTTGATCCAAGGTGAGTTTATTTTATGTTATCTAATTCGTTTTAAATTTTTAAATGATATTTTTATTTGTATGTAAGTGCATGTGTACCATGTGTGTGCACATGCAAACACCAGGGTATATGTGGAAGGCAGAGGTCAGCTTAGGGGAGTGAGATCTCTCCCTCTATCAGGTTACTAGGGATCAAACTTGGGTCATCAGGCACAATAGCAAGCTGTTTACCTACGGAACCATTTCACTGGCTCTCAAATGAAATTTACCCTGAAAAGAATAATAACAAGATAGATACATGGAAAATGAACTGACATCAAAGGGTGCTCATTGAGGCATTATCTACAAGCATGAACAAAAGTGAAACCACCTAAATGTTCAGCTGCAAGAGACTAACTCTATATGCACTAAGATCTACACTGCTATTAGATGTGTTTTATAGAAATGTTGCCAATCTGGGAAAAGACCGAAAGTATTAAATAAAAAATGCTGAACATAAACACAGCGGTAAGATCTAAGCTTTGAAGGAAAGGCATGTGATTATGATAAAAAGGCATGCTTTTATTTATGATACAACAGGATTTTGTGTCTCACTCTTGAGTGGTCAGAGCTTGGCCTGACATCCTTACACGATCGTCTGACAACAGAGTGGCCAGGGTTTTAGGGAGAAGTGAAATTTAAGCACATATTTTGATTTCAAGAAGGACTAACCCTAAAAGAAATTTAAACTCTTTCCAAGTGACTTCTTCACAGTTTTTTAATAGAGTCTTGTCTTATACAATCCTGTGGTAGAAAAGGTAGTACGTTTTGTTTCCTTTCCCACAGGAAAGCACAGGGCTCACCTGAAACAAGAGGAGACTTCCGCGTTCTGTGATGAAGTTCGTGGATGCGCAGGCTCTGTTTGTTTACTTTTCCCAATGAGGGAAGCAGGAGCCAACACTATGTATTTCAACGGAAGGATTGACCATTTACCAGTGGTAAACACTTAGCCAAGTGAGTTATTGAGGGAGACTTGGGAGCTCTATCCTTAGCAATCTTGTAGAAAGCCTATGTGTCCGAATCATCAACTTTGTACAATATATAAACTCCGCAAGCGCTGTGCACTTCACTCTCTGCATATCTGGGCCACTTTCTTTCCCAAAACTGAGTGTGAAGTCAGGGGGTACAGATTATTACATTTTAATTCTGTGTGTGTGTGTGTGTGTGTGTGTGTGTGTGTGTGAAATGTGATATGATGTGCCATGGCACATCATGGAGATCAGAAGACAATGTGGAGAAACTGGTTCTCTCCTTCCACCATGAGAGTTTCCGGGTTCAAATTTGGGTCATCAGGTTTGGTGGTAAGCACCTTCATTCACTGATTAATGTCACTGTCCTAGAGGGTATAAATTAATGCTAGGATCACAAACGAAAAATGTAGCTAGAAATAAAAGTGTTGTAAATGGCTTAAATAATGTAATCCAAAAGCAAATGCAAGCGATTTAGTTTAACCACAGTTTGGGATTACCTACACCACTGCTCTATTAGGATAGGTAATTGAAAATTGACTCTGTAATCAATCCCCATTTCTTTGATTTAATTCAGGTACACTTCTCAGCAGGGGCAGGGGAATGTACTCTATGGCCTTATGAAAGCCCATGTGGCCTAAAGGACTTTTATTTACAACCTTTGAAAAAAAAAACAAACCAACAATAGATTGTTGAAACCGTAAAATTCTTCAAGGCAAAACAGTTAAATTCCCCCTTTGATACCAATGCACTTTCATTAAAATTTAAATAAACTTTTTATTGAATCAGTATGAAATCTGTATTCACGTTTCTTTGGTCATCTTGAGATCTTCAGAAAAACTAGGAAAATCATATAGTCTCCTCTTTTTCTAAGGTCTATGTAACCATGATTGTGGCATGCTGATGTTCAACCCAGTCATTTATCACCACAGTTCTGATTTCCTATTGTCTCTAACTCATCAAGGAAGGACCTAATCTTCCCATGGAAGATCCCAGCTGAGTGGCAGGCACTACCAGAGACACATAGCTAAGGGGGACACAGGATCCATCCTTCCCTGCCCAACCTCCTTATGTGTCACATCTGTGTATTTCTGTATCACCATGTCATCTGAAACTACCTCTTAACTAGCTCTTTGGCATTGCCAACTCCGCCTTCTTCCTCAGCTCCCTAGCGTGTTTCCTGCTTCTGTCTCCTCCCCCACTCCATCTAGGCTTTTCATGCAAGGCAGGCTATAAGGAGATTTAACAATGATACTTTTTGGTTTATAGCTCTTCGCTCTTCCATGAAAGGCCACAGAGTGTGTGATTCTTCTTAGAGAAACTCAATGTAGATTAGTTGATGCTTCGTCAAATAAACAAACTGCTCAAACTGTCTTTGTCTCTTGACTGCATTCACTCCTTCAAGATGACAAGAAAGGAAAGGCCCACCCACAGTAACATCGCAGGACCACCAGCAGCAGCTCCTACAAACTTGTTAAAATTGTAAATCATTGAGCCATACCCCATACCTCCTCAGAAACCTTCAGTAATCTGTTTTAAGCCTTTATCTATGAAGGTTGAAGAACCATTAACCTAAGCAAATCTATTTTAATACACTTGACTTTTCTCAGTCCCGGCATGGAGTACAGAGACCAATCATATGGGTTTCCACAGATGCTGTCAAGTCAAGCGGATTCTCTAAAGCTCTGCGGTCTCTGCTCTTCCCCTGACTCTCCGGTGGTTTTGGAAGGCAGGGTAGAGTCTTGAATGTATCTCACACCAAGCTTGCTTGCTCTAACCATATCCACAGCAGTGGCGAACAGTCTGCATATGAGAAATTCATAAGTTCATAAACTCAATATACTCAATATACTTATCCATAACGCAAGTCTGCCTTTGCTGTCTCACCACCTACACACCTTTAAGTTCTTCCCCGAAATGTTGCACAGAGGATGGGACCCGCTTCGTCTCCCTGATCCACCCCTCGCTTTTGCTGTAGTTGTCCCTGGTCTTTCTCTGGATGCCATTGGCAAGCAGGCTTGGGAGAGGCCCAGCCAGCCAGAAAAGGCTGTAGCAGGAGCCTCTGTTGGGCTTTCTAGTCTCCCTCCTCAGACCTCACACAGTGGGAGGTGCCTGTCTCTCAGGTCTCAATTGATAAATACAAATCTGCTCTAAGTGGTTTATATGATTCTGTTCAACTCCAACAGGACCCCCCATAGAACGAGCATGATGATTCATGTTTGAAGTGGATGGACCCCCCATAGAACGAGCATGATGATTCATGTTTGAAGTGGATGGAGGGAAGGTTCAAAAGGCTGGGCAAGGTGGGGGTTACAACAACAACAACAACAACAACAACAACAACCAGACCTGGAATTGAATTGGAGTCCATAATTCTACTTCAACCTTCTACTGCACGCCTTCCCTATGTAAGCAATGACTTTTTGTGAAGTTTTAATGTGGATCAAACTGAAACAAATCAGGTAGAAACAACCCAAGTTTGTCTCAGCAGATGAGCAGATAATAAACTGTGACACACACTTGCATTGAAATACTGTCTAGCAAAAAAATAAAATAAATAAAGTTATGATAATGCTACACACAGAGTGGAAAGCCCGGGAGTATTATGCTGAGTAAAAGAAAAAGTTCAATATATTTTTTATTTATGTGAAATATCTGCAATAGGCATATTTATGGAGACAGAAAGGTCATTCAAAGTTCAGATGTGTTTTCAGTCCCTTGAACTATACACACTAACACACACAAAAGCAAAACCATAGTGGGTGAGACAAAAGGGGAAGGGAGGAAGGAAGGAAGGAAGGAAGGAAGGAAGGAAGGAAGGAAGGAAGGAAGGAAGGAAAAAGTTTCATGATTAGATAATGGTAATAATTTAGTAACATTGAACAAATTACTGAATTATCTGAATTACATGCTTAAGATGGCTAGAGGACAGATTTTATGTTGTACATATTACAGTAAAATGAAAACAAAGAAACTAGGTTTGGGGTTTATTTCGATAATCTCATATGTGCCTACGATCTCAGCTTATCTGCTTATATGAGATTATTTTTCTTTCTGTGTGAATTTTTGAAATAAAATATAGGCACCATATTGCTATATTAATTGTTCTGCAAGCACTCCGATAGCCCAGTGTATGAAGCAGTGACCTCTCACAAACATACACTCGATTACCACAGAACAAGCACTGGCCCCCGAGTTATACATCCTCCAACACCCCAAGTAAAACACATAGCCCTAGCAGTCTCTCCAGAGTCTGAGACTCACTTTAACGAACGGCTCCTGGGCCCTTTCACCAGGCCTTATAAACAGAGCAGAAGCCAAAACCACTTCTGCGCATGCCCACTAAGCCCCTTCTCAGAGAGGAGCTAAGGACCAGCTATGAGGGCAGGCAAGATTGCACAGTGTGCCTGTTGCCATGCATGAGGACCTGCAGTCCACCTCTGGACCTAATTCCTACAACCTGACCTCTGACCTCCACAAATACAACACGACATGACACACATTCATGTACCCCGACTCCTACCACAGCACAGTATTTAAATGTAACAAGAAAAACAATGCGAACCATCTCTTTAAAAGGCCGGGGAGAGGGACCCAACCATGAAAAGGACAATGAAGACAACCATGGAAAGCTGAAAGGCAGAGAGTAGCACCCATAAGTCAGGAAAGCCGAGTGGAGAGGGTTCTGGAGAAGACACCGCACCGGTGAACCTCCGTCCTACCTCGCAGTGGACGCCCGTGCTCCAGCTCATCCGTCTGTAGCAAAGAGGAAGGCCAAGGTTCTACTTTAAGTTCAGCTCTCGGTGAGCTGTCCTTGACAGGTGTGGCAGTGGAATCCACCTACCATAAGTGATCCTCCCCAGAACTACAGCACAGTTCCACGCCCACCAAGATGTCAGCCAGCTGTAGGGTGGTTTTGGTTTGGGTTTTAATTGTTTTAGGTAGTAAACACTATAGCCCAGGCTGCCCTCAAACGCAGGGGCAATCTTTCTGCTCTCCTCTTCCAGTTCCTGGGACTATAAAGGTAAACTACCACACCTAGCTCTCCGCGGTCTTCCATACCTTATTGGCAAGGCCTGCATCTGCCCTCTACACCACACTACCTCTTCAGTTCTCACAGCTGTACTATGCGAAGTAGGGTAAACTATAGAGGAATTCAGAGGAAAATGATATTTGAAACCTATATTATGCCAACATAGTTTTTAAAACGTGGGTTTTTTAAGACAAAGGGGGGAAATGGAGCAGAGAGATTTTACTGTAAAAAAAAATGCTCCGTTTAGTAATGTCTATAGATTTAAAACCAATTAGTGACTCTCAGGCTATGTTTTAATCCCAGTCAGAACCAAGATTCCTGCTGTGATACATGTGATAGTGCTCTCCATTCTACCCACTTCCTGTATTTTCATTAGGATTCTGTTTGTCCCTGTAAGAACTTGCAGAACTTGGCCCTGCTTTTCTGTTAACTGGAAGCAAGGACCCCCACTTCTCACTACTGCTACCGTGACAATGTCAAGTGGCCCAAACATGAATAGTCACTAATTTTTATAACCTACAAGGATAATAAGTAAGGAAAGGCACATTTGTCTGAAAAAGAGGGGAGAGTAAGTTTTCAAAGGAGCACACCCACAGAGTCTCTGAAGACTCAGCAGGACTGTTCTGTCCTCAATGTATTTTTTTCCCCTACATTTAAATGTAAACAGGCTCGACTGGTGCCTCAAAGAAGCCTTTCCTTTTAAAGCACGCCTTCCTATTTAAACAGATCCAGGTTAGAGATTTCAAGGCAGAGCCCACATAAAACCCCATATTAGGGATGATACCAAACTTAAAGAATGTTGTAAAATGAGAATGGAAAAAAAAATGTACAAAACGAATTCCTGCCCATTTACATGCCTTCAGTCAGGCTACTCCTCGCTACCCAAGCCTCTGTCTTTGTGTTAACACTGTAGATTAGGTCAAGTTTTTACCCCTCTGAGCTCTTTTCCTGTAAATGACGGGTTTTGATGTGAAACAAGAAACATGTCAAAGCGAGTTGAAAGATGTAGGCATTTTATGCCATGTCACAATGACAGGCCGGTGAATATTTGGGCCATTAGGGGCTTATTAGTGAATAAATGACCAGATGGTTCAGTGATGCACGGAGTCGGACAGAGCTGGATGCTCCTAATCAGCGCTGTCTGTACTTGATGTCAAATCACATGACACAGTAACCCATGGATACCAAGGAAGAGTTACCATTAGCAAGTCAATTTGATATCTGGGTGGTGTAAACAGATCACACTTCAGAACTGCCTCTGTTTAGAGAAAGAAAAAGAAGAGTTGTAAAAGGCACACACACACACAAAACACACACACCACTAAATCCTAATTGTTATTTGATAATTACACAAAACATTTCTATCATGCCTTGTCCTTTTTATCACTGAGGCAAGTACAATGCCTGGGCTCACAGGAAGAGATTGTAAAAGATACTGAAATTTGACGGAAAATATGATTGAACCCTTAAGTAAAAGCCACAGCAATGACTGTCAAAGCAGACCACGTGAGAACAAGCTCAGGGCCACGCCACGGTCTCGTGGCCTTCTGCAGTAGCAGGTGAAAGACAATGCTTAGGCACAGACCATAAACCGTAAACAAACACGTGTTGTTTGCCCTTGCGCACTCTCGGGTCTGTATCCCCTCCCTGTCTCTGGAGACCCGGAAGTGTTATCAGCCACCTTGGGTGCTTCCCAGAGGAGTGTAGAAAATGGTATCTGAAGAGTTCCTGTTTTCTTCTTCTTCTCATCACTTCAGTGTTTTCAGATTGACAAGAACTCCTTACATTATGCGAGTCCCCAGATATTACCAGAAAAAAACAAGTTCTCTTAAAACTCGAAGAAGAAGCGTGGTAGGTAGAACTCCAGTTAGGGCAGATGTGAGGGCCCAGACTCAATGTGTGGTTCCTCTACAACAAACCCGGTGCCAGGCACTTCCTCACACCACCACAGGTAAAGCCAGGTAGCCTTGAGGGAGTGATAACCAATTGCCTTATGGGAAAGCTTCTCTTCTACCAATAAATAAAGAATACCTATTGTTCACAAAGAATTTTAATCTATTGGTAGATTATGAATGTTGGATCTTTGCTCTTTAGCCAACTGTTATTAATTTTTTGATAAATCAAGTGTTTACTTTTACAAGATTCTGGAAACAGGATCAGCAAAGAAGGAATTCCTCAGAAAGTTTAATTGTTTGTTTGTTTGTTTTTGTTTTGTTTTGTTTTGTTTTTTGGGTTTTCGAGACAAGGTTTCTCTGTATAACCCTGGTTGTCCTGGAACTCGCTCTGTAGACCAGGCTGGCCTCGAACTCAGAAATCTGCCTGCCTCTGCCTCCCAAGTGCTGGGATTAAAGACATGTGCCACCACCGCCCGGCAGTTTAATTGTTTTAAATAGGGCACTTATATATTATGTAATATTTGATGGTTACAAAAAATTATATATAACATCATTTTAAAGGCAAGTTATCTGTGACCTAACACATAAATTAGACCATAACAAAGTGCCCTACCTCATCTTTCTGTACCACATCCAAGCAGAAATAATTATCTTAAATTCTTCATTTCTCCTTTTACTTATTAAAGAATAATTTAGTTTTATGTGGCTATGTTTATAAGCAAAATAATTTTAATTTGCTTGTTGTATTTTTTATTAAAATGGTATCTTAGGAGCTAGAGAGATGGTTCAGTCTTTGAAAACACTGACTGCGCTTGTAGAGGAGTCAGGTTCACTCCCTATCACCTACATGGCAGCTAATAGCCATCTGTAATTCCAGTGCCAAGGGATCTAACACCTTCTTCTGACCCAAGTGTATATCAGACACGCATGTGATACACATATATATACATGAAACAAAACACTCATACACATAAAATATAGCTTTAAATAATAAAGTTAAATGGTGTCCTGGGGCTGAGGAGACAGATCAGTGGATAAAGGACTTGCTATGCAAGTGTGATGACCCAAGTTTGGATCCCCAGATGTCACATAAATTCAAGGTGTACATGTCTGCCTGCTTGTAACATCAGTGATCTGAAGGCAGAGAATGGATCCCTGAAGTAAGCTGGCTAGCAGACAAGCCATATAGCCCAGCTCTGCATTCAGCTGAGAGACTCTGCCTCAAAGAGCAAAGCAAAGATCATCAAGGAGATTCCCAACATCTACCTTGGGCCTCCATGCAGACATTCATGCACCCACACATATGTATGCACATACATGTATGCACAAGAATACCTACCACATATACCTGCTAAAAGAAAAATACTGTGCTGTTTATATTCTCCCAAGACATGCTTCTTTTTCCCCTCAAGAATGAATTTAAATTTTAAGTGCATTTTTTTTCTGTGTGTCTAAAACTAATTCACTTTATTTTGTTCTATTTATCTCCATGGTATGATCATCCCACAATTGATGTATATATTCCATTTATTTTCAGTTTGGAGAAATTACAAATGATTCTGTAAAAAGCATCCTTAGACACAGACACTGGTGCACGTGTGAACAGATTTGTCATGATGCCCATTTTCTGTGTCATACGGTAGATGTGACTTCTGCTTCACATGATAATGCCAAGCTGCGGTCTAGGTTGAACCAATTTATGCTCCACCAGTAGGGTAGCAGTAGTGTCTCCACGGTTCTGCATTCTTATCAATATTCTTAACTTCAGACTTAGAATTATCAACCTGGTGGAAGCATTCACGGGGTCTTAACTACCACACTGGGAAGCATGGTTTACAATCGAAACTCAAGTAAAATCAAAATTCCATTCACTTCTGCAGCATTGAAACCCAGAGTTCTTGCCACTGAACCACACTATCTCCCCCCAATACTCATTTCTGTCCCCATTGACCCAGGGCCTCGAACTCAGAAATCCGCCTGCCTCTGCCTCCCGAGTGTTGGGATTAAAGGCGTGCGCCACCACGCCCGGCTGAACGGATTTTTAAATGTGTGTATTGTAGTCTGGGAAGTATCAGAAAAACTTATAGAGCAGGCAGTTTTCTGTGTATGTTCACTTGAATAACAATTTAATGTTTCATCTCCCCTTAAAGACTTTTTCTACCTTTAATCACAGCTGTATCCCTGGCCGTCATGCCCAGTAAATATTGCTGGGTAAATGGAACCCTGATTGAGTTTCAAAAGCAAATCAGGTAATGGGTTTCACCGAAATCCTGTATCATTCAATGCTTCTTTCTAAAAATGTAATCTTTTCTTTTTTTTTTCTGAAATACTTGAAGCCTGGTTTCAGATTTTTGGAATTTAGAATTTTCTTTCTCATTTTTAAAGAGTTATTGATAAGGCTCCATACAAACTGGATTTTCTCTGATGTCTACAACAGGATCTGAGCAGTATTCCAGAATCAGGCATGTTACAACCTCACCACAAAATGCATGATTCCATTTAAGGATGTTGTCAAGGACCACAAATAACACATGTGGCTTTAGATCAGGGTTACCCGAGAATTATGGGAAGGTTTATGGTTCTCAGAGATTTCTAAATCATAGAACTGGGGGTGAAAATTGTAGAGCTATCATTTTTAAGGGTAGAAATTTGAATCCATGGCTCTTGGTGTCTGATTTCTTTCATTCACTGTGTGATGAATCTAACTGAGTTTTTCATGATCTCCAGGAACAACAGTACTAGCTGATAGGACTGGTTTTAATAGACCAGAAATTATCACCATATGCTGGGGCCCCAGAGATATACAAACCACCCTTAGAAGACCCATCACTTACCCTCCACAAATAGCACAGATTACTGTATTCAAAAAGTTAAGAATGGGGATTTATTATTATTCAGTAGACTTAAAAATATTTATTTGTTTATTTGTGGGGCTGGTGAGATGGCTCAGCGGGTAAGAGCACCCGACTGCTCTTCCAAAGGTGATGAGTTCAAATCCCAGCAACCGCATGGTGGCTTATAACCACCCGTAATGAGATCTGACGCCCTATAGTGTACTTATGAATAATAATAAATGAATCCTTGGACCGGAGAGAGCAGGGACAAAGCGAGCGGGTCGACCAGAGTGAGCAGGGCCAGCCGGAGCAAGCAGGGTTGACCAGAATGAGGAAAAAAAAAAATATATATATATATATATATATATATATATATATATATATATATATATTTGTAATTCACTTGGATCAACTGTCAAATCCATTTTTAAGCTATTTTTTATTCACTTTAGGTATCTGGTCATCTATTTCTAAAGGAGAGGTTCTTCTTAGATAGAGAATTAAGTTTTAAAGTTGATTTTTGAAATCTATAAACAGTAAATCTCATAGCATATTATGAAGGTGGAAATGGGGAAAATTAGTTGTTTACAAGGCCATGCTGCTACAGATATATCTAACATGACCCACAGGGTTTAAGCAAAGCTAGCAATGGGAAAATCAGACAGACAGCATTCAAACTCCAGAGGTGCTTCAATTTAAATGTGTCTGATGGCCAAGGACTTTACAGGTGTATACACACACACACACACACACACACACACACACACACACACACACGAGTTTCTTCCTTCTGACAATGTTATCACAAAGGATTTCTGTGGCAAGGCCCCCAGGCCCAGTGAAAGCCACAGCTTAGCTGTCTGTAAGCTCAGTGCTGACGAAGCTCTAGCCAGCCCAGGCATGGCAAACACAGTTCTGGCAGGCCTTGCCTTCTCTCCCATTCCCTTATGTTGTAAAAAAGTGGTTTCCTGTTCTTTGTCTCAGTTTGCCCATCTGTAAGGTGAGGGTATTGGTAGTCCTTTAGAGTTATTGAAAAGATTAATATTTCATTTAGTGTTTCTATGATAGGGTTCTAGTCTTGTAAACTGGTACTATTCCAAATTCACACGTGTGCATCCTCAGATTTTAGAAATCTCTGAGAACCATAAACCTTCCCATAACTCTCAGGTAACCCTGATCTAAAGCCACATGTGTTATTTGTGGTCCTTGAAAACGTCTTTAAATGGGACCATACACTGCTCTATATTCCTGAACTCATACTGATTGTAAGGGATATTCTTTAAACCAATTGCTCTTGAGAGCCCAAAGGAATGGGCAAAAGTAGGGATGCGTTTCCCTCAAAGCTTAGTAGAAGGCAGGAGAACCAGAAGGTACACGTGGGAAATGTGTCTCTACAAGCAGAAAAGGAAAGTGGGCTGTGTGAATCCATATGGCCCACTGGCACTCTCAGGAAGGATGACACCTGCTCCCTTTATTAGTAACATAAACATGAAAACTAATTTAACATCTGGTCACCTGAGAGCTCTCAACCACATCTATACATCTATACACATCTATACACAAGAACACAAGAGTCTGTTTTTGCTTTCTTTGTTCTTAGCCTTGATTGCACACTGGTATCATCTAGAAGGATTTTTTCTTTAAATTACAGGGCTCAATCTGCACCTCACACGAAGGTCACTGGAAAAAATATTAAGCCATGCAGTTGATTCCAAAGAGTAATCAACTGGGAGTCCATGTACCCACCATGTGCAGGGTTCCTAAACTGAAAAGAAGGTAGTTCAACCTCCACAGAGCCCTGGAACATTCCAAACAGAAAGCCTTGTGTCCTGTCTTCCTATTTATGATTAAATTCCTCCTTCCCCAAAGAGTCTGGGACAGAATTAGTAAATAGATTGGGTGAAGATCATTATTTACCTTATGATTTTATTAGGCGAGATGGGAAATTTTTTTTAAAAAGTAAATAAAAACTCAACGATGGTATTCATTAAAATGGATGACAAAATATCCCAAACGTTTTTTACTTGCAAACTCAAAGGTCATCTTAGAGATTAATACTGTCTGCTATGTGCCAGGCACTGTGCAGAATGCTGAAGTAAAAACATACACAGCCATAGAGCTCACTCTTAGCAATGAGCAGTGACAGCAGAAACTACCAGGGACCAGCCAGGGTGCAGACTGAGCTCCTAGCCAGCCTGGGCTGCTGATCAGCCAAAACTATGCACGGAAGACTGGGTAACTTGTTTAAAGTCATCGTGGTTTAGAGTCACAAACGTTGAGCCTATGGGAACAACATTGCTCTGAGGGTGTGGCAGCTGAATTATGTTTGCTAATTAATGTACCCTGAAGGGCTTTTTAGCAGCTAGCCATTCCTTGGACGTGTCTGGTAGACTCAGAAGTACCCGTAGGAAGGCAGACCGGCTGCCTGCCTGTCTGTGCACACAGCTTCCGGCTTGCTGCATTCCCTAGGATAATCGCCACTGTTACCTGTTGTTTATTCAATTACTTGGAATTAGTCCTCTGTGGTCTGAGTTTTTAGTAGAGGATTGGGAGGCACTGCCCTGGGAGAGATCTGGCTGTGTGATTACTGTGTCCACATTACGCCTCTCACTTCCCAGTTGCTTTAGGGGCTTAGGAACTGAGAGTCTCCCTCTACTTTAAGTATGTCGTCTTTTTCTGCTTTGACAAGGTTAGTGTCTCTGGCGTCTTCTGGCAAAATCCCCAAGCTGCCTGGAACTTGTGTCATTAACCATGCAGTGGGGTCTGACTGTAGAAGATGCAGAGTACATTAAGCAGGCAAAAAACAGCCAGGTCCTGAAAAGACTGCATAGAAAACAAGTCACTCTAAACGATTCTGTTAGCATAGCTGACATGCCATGGCTCTCCTCTGCTCTTTGCTGCAGAGGACTTGAACCATGTGAAGTCTGTACTCCCATTCTCCCTCTACCCCCTGCACAAAGGGCACCACTTACACTCTGCAAGCAGCTCCGGCTGCTGCTGCCGGGGAGGCACTGATTTCTGCAAAGATCTGTTCCTCTCTCGAGGAGCTGCAGAGAGGCGAAAATATGCAAAAGGCAGGTAACAAGTGAAGCAAGCAGCTGTCAGGGAAAGTCAGAGTTTTGCAGCCTCAAAGCTGCTTACGAGCCTTGGCTCATTTGGAGAACAATCTCATGGGCTAGGCACATCCAAACAGTGCTACAAAGGAAATCAAGTCCAGTAGCACAGTGTGTGTTGTGATTGGGAGAGCTGGATTTACACACACGAGCACCCATGTCCCGGCTTTAAACCAGCTGTAAACAATTCAGATGTTGCTATTCCACAGTTCTTAAAGGGATTTAACTGCTGGGGGGAACAAGGCCCATGGAACAACTATTCAAAGATACTATGTGCATGTCGTGAAATAAACACTCCTTAAGTAGCTGGTGTGTTGGTCCTTGCCTGCTAGTTCTGAACCTCATGCCTCTTTCCTGCTTGATTCCTCATGAGAGGGGAAAATGGGGACCACCTCTGCGAGGTCCTCAGCCTTTTGGGGCACAGTTCAGCCAGTAGGAAGGCAGGCAGTACAGAGAGATCCAGATTTGAGCTCTCTCTTTCCTTTACCACCCTTTCCCTGAATGGCCCTACATCTTATACGATATCCCTGCTTTCTTTTGCTCTTGCAACATGGGCCACAGTAACTGACCCACTGGCTGGGTGCAGACACCAAGCTGCCTCTTGTCCCCCCCCACCACCACCCCCCGCATCACAGGAAAATAATCACTTTCCTGCACTTATCTCTGGGTTGTTTCTGTTTCTCGATTCTTCCATAGCCAATGAAATATTTACCCTGTTAACAAACACAAAAGAATTGATGGGATGGGATGAAACATATAAGCATATTCCCCCCACATTCACATGTTAAAGTTCCAACTACAGTACTTAGGTCTTTAAAATGATAATTATGCAGAAAAGAGGTTATTAGAAGGGGCCCTAATTCCACTGTAAAGGGAAGGAGACTAGAATAGCACACACACACACACACACACACACACTCACACATGGAGACTGTAGAAACTGCAGAAAGACCTAGTGGATGTCAGTTGATTTTGGAATAAGGAGTTGGGTATTAGGACAGCCTGGCCACCCTGATGCCTTGACCTTGAACTTGGAGCCTCTGCCCTCGAGAATATCAGCTTCTGATGTTTAAGTCCCCGGTGCTGTGGCTCACTGATATGATCCAATAATTACAATTGCTACAGTCTGAAATTTGGGTCGAAATATATAGTTTTAAGCCGCAGTATCCTTTAGGTATAATGAGGATACTTATGAAAATAGACTGAAAGACTTACTATCTCGGAGGCTGCACTGACTGTTGTGGTTTAGATCTGGAATACTTCCCCATAGCCCATGATAAAGGCTTGGTCTTCAGATCCATGCAGTGAGGCAATGGTGGACCTCTAAGAGGTAAAGCTTACTAGATAGAAGTGTGGGGTGACCTAAAGGGAAGTTTGGTCTCTTTCTGCTCCTTTCTTAGTCTGCCAGACACCTTGGACTCAAAGGTCTCTGTCTCAGACCTGTACAGAGGAGTATGTTGAGCAAACTGAGACCAAGAATGAGAATACAGCAAGAAAAACGGACTTTCCTCCTTAACAGTTTATCACAGGCTGGTGAGATGGCTCAGTAGATAAAGCATGTAGGAGCATGGAAACTTGATTCCCAGAACGCTCTAAGTGGAAGGAGAGACTCGACTCCCAAAAGCCGTCTTATGACTGAGCATTGTGCTATGTACATACACTTGTCCGTATACACACACACACACTTTTATATCACAGGTAATAAAACTCAACTACAAATTCAGTCATTCCCCATCTCCCACCATGGCTACTGCTGCTGCCTTTGACTTAGTTGCTGCTTCTATATAAATCCTCCATCCAAAGGGGAAATAGCACTGTGAGTTTTCTGAAATGCCCCAAACCTTCTACTCCAGTTTTGAGCCATCCAGACTAAGCTTTGCCACTGACTGCTACTTGAAATGCTTCCCAGGACCCCAATGTAGATCCTTTAGAAAGGTGGTCCCTCCGTGGTCCCACCATAGACATAGAAAGAGATAACCACTGTGGTGATTTGAATAGCTATGACCCCCATAGACTCGTATGTTTCATTGCTTGACCCATAGGAACTGGCACTCAGGAGGTGTGGCCTTACTGGAATAGGTGTGGCCTTGTCCAAGGAAGTATATCACTGTGGGGGGTGAGCTTTGAGGTCTCCTATGTTCAAGCTATGCCCAGTATGACACACTGTCTTCTGCTGCCTTCAGATCAAGATGTAGAACTCTCAGCTCCTCTAGCACCATGTCTGACTGCATGCTGTCGTGCTTCCTGCCAGACAAATAATGAATTAAAGCTCATTAAACTGTAAGCCAGGGTCAATGAAATGTTTTCTTTGTAAGAGTTGTCATAGTGTGGTCATAGTGTCTCTTCACAGCAATAAAACCGTAACTATGACAAGCACCCTCTCTGGGACAATCTCAACTGAACTTAGCAGAACCCCTGGGTAGCAGCTGGTGGGCATGGAGGCTGCAGCTTCCGTGTCCTGCCACATTTAAACTCAGACTGCTCTCCTTGTGCAGTTGCTCACCCAGGGCTCGGCATCCAGTCTGGTGCAAGAAGACTAACCTCTAATCCAGTCTTTGGGGGCTTTAATAAGCACTTAGCCTTCAGCAAAAGAAATAAATCTTAACAGAGTAACTTGCAATGTCATGTGTAGAAGGGATATTTGGGACACCATTAAGTAGAAATATTACCTTTTAATCAAGAAGTGAGAGAACAGCTGAAGTCAAAGGGCAGAGGACACTTAACTTTCCTTAGCTGAGTTTGGGGAGTACGTGAAGGGGAAAAGGTGGATGATTCTTTATAAAGACACCTCTTCCATGAAGACCCTTGGCTTTCCACTGATATCCGCGAGCTTGACTCTTACACATGTATATAATATTTATCATCAAAAAATATTAATTACCAAATGGCTTCTGGATGACTAATCCTGTGTGGTAAATGTAACAGGAAAAGGAAAAGACAAAAGATGGAGGGGTAAATAACATAAAGAGACGCCAAAAGCATTCTGATCTACTTTGTATTTTAAAAGCAGAAATTTAGCAGCATGTAATTTTTTTTAACCTTCTAACCATTTGGAGCCATATAGTAGTCATTCTCCCCATGTGAAACATAGAATAAATGTCCGGTGTGGTTTCACAATCGTTGACCTCATAGCTGCACCGACCACATGGGCTTTCTCTGAATGTCAGTCTTCTTGTAGGGCCAGAGGTCTAGCTAACTCTCCAGCCTATGTGACTATCTTAACTACTGCTCAGAAAGAAAGACCTAGGGGTGTTATTTCCTTCACCTCTCTAATCTTTAGTGGCCCTGGATAGAATTCATTCTGACCCCCACCATCTTGACAGAACTCTTCATAGTCCTCAAGGACCATCATAGAAAGCCCAGGCTTGTCACAGTTCTTCTCTATTTGATTTCAAAAATCATTAACAATTCCAGACAGATTATTTTAAGTCATACTTCAGAACAATGCAGTTCCTGTTACATGAGTTTGCTAGGCAAACTTGGTAAAATTAATTAATTAACTAATTCTTAATTAACTAGTAGGAAAAATATAAATCTGTTTGTCGGTTCTAGATGTGAATCACATTCCCAAAGAGATGCTTTTGTTTAGAATGTATGTTTCATATATGCATATCATTAACAACATTTCAGCTATCAGTGGGTTAGTGATTTGTGTTACTTTTTATTTTTAATAGAGAAGCTCTTACACAGTCAAATCTTACACTGCACACGCACAAATCCAGCGCCACTCCTCAACTCTGCCATTCCCTGGGAAGTCTTTTCTCATCTATTAAGTATACAGTTTATTATATTAGCAGCAATGAAAAAACTATAAAAAATACAAATGAAATCCAAAGAGAATATTAGATTTGAGATAGTAACACATTTGCTTAGATGAGAGACAAAATACTCAAAGAAAACTGTTCAATGTTCTTGTCAACCCTCATGACTTAATGTGAGGTCCACCATTCCCGTACCTCCTTTAAGAACACTGCTTGCTCTTTTGTTCATAGACACAGCCAGTCATTAAAAGGCCACAAGTGTCTTGAGGTAGTTAATGAATCATTCAGTGATTCATAATCAATTCAATTATCATCATGTTATCACAAATCAGATAGCAATAAAAATAAACATAGTAGACGCAGCAGAGACCAGGAGATGACACTGGGCCTCTAACCCACGCCAAACACT
Organism: Mus minutoides; assembly: GCA_902729485.2. Lineage (NCBI taxonomy): Eukaryota > Metazoa > Chordata > Mammalia > Rodentia > Muridae > Mus > Mus minutoides. Next base: position 1,188,115 of record LR749977.1, read on the forward strand.
AACCCAGATTTTTATTTCCTAAGTTCATTCAAATCCCCTGATGATCCTCCAGATCTATGCATCTGTTCTCACTTCAAAAACAAGCATGTTGAAGCTTAGAAAATACAAATATATTGATGTCTATGACCTGGCCTATAGCCTTGGGGGCCACCTCCCATCTGAAATTTGGATTAAATGTTGTTTGTGCATTCTCCTGACTTCTAGAAAAACTATAAACTTATCACTGAGTATCTCCAGATGTTCTATGAGCTTTCTCAGTTCCATCCTCACCTCCAACCTCACTCTCAACTTTAGATGACATTGTGACAGTTTGTTGGGGAGAAAATAAATGTTCATGGCCAGGGATCAGTGTGGCTTTCTGGTTTATCAACATTGCTTGATAAATGATTTAAGATATTGCTTTTAATACAAAATCTGACTGTATAACACATATAAAGTACATAAAAATTATTTGTAGTAAAATAAAACATTTCCCCCAAAATTCCCATTTTGAATTAAACCATATTTGGGGCAGGCTTTACAATGAGCAATGTTGAACTCCCAAGCCTCTGAAAGCAACTATAGGGTTTGAGGAATATTTGAGGACATTGCTCTGTTTAATATATAGAAGTCTAAAGATACCTGGAAGTAACATTCCCTGGCTCAAGAACCCTCTCTCTCTGTAACAGTAAGTCAGATGGTGGTTAAAATGCATTTGTATGGAAAATAACCAGGGCTCCAGAGAGAAGGAACTTCCTATTTATCTCTGGCTTGTAGGGGTGTACACTTCCATCCTCTCACTCCAAGGCACACATGGAATCATTAAGGATCAGTCCTAAAACCAGAAACACTGAATCTAATAGAAGAGAAAGTGGGGAAGAGCCTTGAACATATGGACACAGGGGAAAACCTCCTGAACAGAACACCAGTGCCTTGTGCTCTAAGATCAACAATCAACAAATGGGACCTCATAAAATTGAAGAGCTTCTGTAAGGCAAAGTATATATCAATAGGATAAAACAGCAACCCTACATCCAATAGAGGGCTAATATCCAAAATATACAAAGAATTGAAGAAGGCAGACTCCAGAGAACCCAATAACCCTATTAAAAATGAGGTACACAGCTAAACAAAGAATTCTCAACTAAGGAATACCAAATGACTAAGAAGCACCTAAAGAAATGTTCAACATCCTTAGTCATCAGGGAAATGCAAATCAAAACAACCCTGAGATTCCACCTTACACCAATAAGAATTGCTAAGATCAAAAACTCAGGTAACAGCAGATGCTGGCAAGAATGTGGAGAAAAAGGAACACTCCTCCATTGTTGATGGGATTGCAAGCTAGTACAACTCTGGAAATCAGTTTGGTGGTTCCTCAGAAAGTTGGAAATAGTTCTACCTAAAGACCCAGCTGTATCACTACTGGGCGTATTCCCCAAAATATTTCAACATTTAACAAGGACACATGCTCCACTATGTTCATAGCAGTCTTATTTATAATAGCCAGAAGCTGGAAACAACCCAGATGGTTGATGTCCCTCAACAGAAGAATGGATACAGAAAATGTGGTACATTTACACAATGGAGAACTACTCAGCAATTAAAAACAAAGACTTCATGAAATTCTCAGGCAAATGGATGGAACTTGAAAATATCATCATGAGTGAGGTAACCCAGACACAAAAGAACACACATGGTATGTACTCACTGATAAATAGATATTAGTCCAAATATTCCCCATGCCCATGATACAGCCCACAGACCATATAGAGCTTAGGAGGAAGGAAGACCAGGGAGTGGATACCTCAGTCCTGCATTGAGGGGGAAACAGGGTGATCACAAGAGGTGGAGGGAGAGGGAGACCTGGGAGGGAAAAAAAAATAAGGGGAGCAGTATCAGGGACTGGAGAGGATGGGAGAGAGGTAGAGAAGGTCAGGAAATCGAATAAAAATATGCAGCAGGAGTGGATAAGGAACTGGGGACAGCCACTGGAGGATCTCAGACACCAGAGAAATGAGATGACTTTAGCCAAAATGCACAGAGAAGGAGGAGATAGATCCTGTAGAGACCACCTCTAGTAGATAGGCACAGACACCAGTTGAGGGATGGAGCCACCACCCATCTCAAAGTTTTTAACTCAGAAATGTTCCTGTCCAAAGGAAGAACAGGGACCAAAAAAATGAAGCAGAGACTAAAGGAAGGGCCATCCGAGGACTGCCCCACCTGGTGACCCATCATGTCTGCAGACACCAAACCCTATACTGTTGCTGTGGTCAAGAAGTGCTTGCTGAGAGGAACCTGGTGTGGCAGTTCCTTGGGAGGTCCAACCAGCAACTGACTGATGCAGATGTGGACTTAGCTCGGGGATCCCAGTTGGGGAGCCAGTGGAAGAACTGGAGGAACAGAGGGGAATTACAACCCCATAGGAAGAAGGACATCAGCTGGCCAGACTCGGATACCTACCTGCCTGTGGCCTTTCCCCCTTGACCTTACATCATAGATATCTTTGCATGACAATACAGTAAAACCCAGATTCTATTCCAAATAAAATACAGATTGTGTTTACTCTTTATATACAGTTGCAGATAATTCCTTATTGCCCGGAGCTTGCTTTACAATGCTGTTAGCAAGTGCTAATGTTCAGCGGTTGTTCTATTTTAAGAAAAGATTTTCTGAAGTATGAGACGCCTCCATTCTGAAGGCTGGCACTGTTGGAAGCCCTGAATAGACCGCTGGGTGAAGTTCAAGGCTTGTTTTGTCTTCCTGGTCCATATATTTTATTCAATAACAAGGTATTAAAATATTAACACATTTTTTAAAAAAATAAAATAAATCCAATTATTGTGGAGAAACACAAAGTGTATGCATGCTCTATGAACTTTACAGCAGAATTAAGGACTTGAAAGGCTTTCCTAAGTTTGAGTCAGCTGACTTGCTTCTGCTCCTAGGTTTATTTCCGTGGAAATTTTTTGAGAAGTACTTGCTTAGGAGCTTTGGAGTCCTGAATGCCTTGGAGGATTTCAGACAAACTGGGGACTAATTATAATGGCTGAACTTGGTTCTTAAAATAGAAGCCAGCCAAGAGCTCTCAAGATGGATTCCCAAAGNGGAGGGAGGGAGGAACAGCTGGAGCCAGCGCAGGGACACAACTCACCTGCAACCCCTCAGATGGCAGCACTGTCTCTCCTATGATCACAACCTAGGGAAGGAGGGGTTGTCATCCCTTTGGAACGCTGAGGCTAATGGACTTCCCAGCTAGTGAGCCTGCAGCTAGAAAGCCCCAGTTCAACTCCAGTCTAAGCCTTCTTCATATTTTGCTTGGATGGAAACAATGAATGCAATAATGGGAGCACATGTGGAAAGGCAGGAAGCTAAAGGTGAATAACTATAGCAGGTGGGAGGAAGGGGGCGAGCCACTTTCTCCCAGTCCACGTCACTCTGCGTGTTTAGGCTGTCTGTACAATGCTGTGAGGCTGCCCAGAGCCTTAGCCACCTCACCTCTGAGAAGGGTGGTTTGTTTCCCTGTAGTTGCCTTTGTTCGCCACAGTAAGCCTGCCAAGCAGGGTGAATCTTGTTTAAAAAGGAATTATTTTGCCTGTCAGAATACTTTACATAAAACAGCCCCTTGCCGTCTGAAAGGATTTTGAAAAAAAAAAAAAATGAGCTCTAAAATCCTACAAAGAGCATTGAAAATAATCTTCTAGCTAAAAACAAAAGAACTGGTCAGATGACCTCCAGCTCCAGTTTCTTCAAAATATTCTTCTGTGCTTAACAGTCTTTGGCCTCTGTGCCTTTATTTTCAACTGTGTTCATTTCTAACTCATCACTCTAGGCCAGGTAAATGGATTCGAGAGAGATGAACACCCCATCCATCATATTTTGTGAACCTATGCAGCTGAACGAAATAATATTCAGAATAATTATACTGTCTAGTATGTGCTTAGAATGTGTGTCATTCATTATCATATGCTAATTGTGCATAATTAATGTTAACTATTCATGGACACAAGATCGATTAATGAGTTGTAAAGTGAAACCTGCATGCTAAGACAAGAAAGAGAACTTCCCCTGCAGGCAAAACACAACAGACCCTTTATTCTCAGAGGCACATTAAAAAGATTATAAATGAATTGACCATTTTGATATCAGAAGTGTACAGTAAATAACAAGTATAAAAATGCAATCGGTCTCCATCTCCTGGGGGAAACAGCAGTAACTCTTCCTCATGTGAGAAGCATGGCAAGGATACCTTTGAAAAGGGCTCAATCAATACATTATCCTCAGGACAAACAAGGGAGCCGTAGACGAGAGCCAGGGGTGGATATTACAGATGAGGGATTCTGTTGTCATAACCGCGTGGAAGCCCTGCAGGATGTGCGTCCAATTCATAAAATAAATGGTCAACTTATTATTCAGGCTTAGCTCAAATTTTGGTGAGCTTGGCAAAATTCATCACTGTAAAAATGTGGACTCGAAGAAAAAGACTTGTTTTTTTGTTTAACAGGAAACTTCTCTCCAGAATCGGATAGAAAACAAGGAGTTAAGTCCCTCGTCCCACAACTTTCATTAACCCTCAGACTAGGGAAGACAGTATACATTACCGTCCCGCATCTCTTTTTTTCCCCTTGGAGGTACTGAAGCGAAGCCGGAATAAGTATTTTGCTTAATGTGAACGCACAGTTCGATGCAAGGACTGCTAAGAGATCCCTAAAGTTCAGCTCTCTGTTAGCCCGAAGTGCCTCCCAACCGGCTTTCCCCAGGCACCCAATTTTAAATAAACTGTGCACTCCTTCACACGCTATCTGTATTCTCAGCCTTAAGCTCCTTGTTTTATATTTTTAAAGAGAGCCTTGTATGACTCTGTTGCTGCCGGGTGTGGTGTCATTAGTACTTGTGGCCTGATAATTCTGACTCTTGTTCCAGAATAAAGCTGTTGTTCCCCGCCACCTTCAAAACCAGCTGCGGTCATATGAAAGACCTAAGTCTTAAGTAACAGCGCACAATTTACCAGGCACACAAACAATCCGACAAAGCCTCCCTCGCCAGGAAGGCTGAGGGACAAGGGATGGATGGCCCTTTCTGTGACCTCCACTGAATCCTGAGGTGGGTGCTGATAAATTGGGAGGAGAATCAAGTCACTGGAGTTTGGGGATTCCTTGTCGATGAAGCATAATGTAATTTAACCTAAACAACAAAAGAAAAATTCTAAGCTTCAGCCACATGATGTTGGAGGCATCCCACCCGGTTGACCTAAACTTTTGCACATTCACAGGGAGTTTATTGGCTGATAAGTATGATAAGTCAATAACCATGACAGTTCCTAGTTTGCAAAGGTAAGAGATACCCTAACTAGGGAGATATATATGCATTGGAATTATTACAGCATAGCATGAAAATTACTATAGTTAAGCTGAAATAAAAGGTGTAGTAAGAGTAAGAAAGGCCACGTTTTTCTCCTTCGGTTGACATCAGATGTGGAATAGGAAATTGTGTGCTGGATGCTCGACACCTGAAAGGACACAAAAGTGGCAGAGGACCAGCCTGTTCACAAACACAAGCCCCTTTGGTTGTGCAACCCTGCAGTGTCCCACACCCCATGCCGCTGTCCATGTCTTTTCTCTTCTGTGAAAGGGTTGACCAAGAGGGGCGCTGGTGCCAGGTCCCAGAGGGTTCAAAAGGATTTTCTTCTTTACTCTTAGACATGGACTTCACCATCAAATGGATCAATGCATACAGGCACGGTGGTTACTTCTGAAATTTAACCAGATCACACTTCCTAAAGAAGGACAGGCATAAAGACTTTTTCTTCTCCCAATCAGTAATTACCTTATGATCACAATTTAATATTCCTTGCCTACGTGAAACTACTGAAAATGAACATTGAAATATATCTCAATTATGGAACCCTTCTGTACTAGCTGGTTTTGTGTGTCAACATGGCACAAGCTAGAGTCATCAGAGAGGAAGGAGCCTCAATTGAGGAAATGATTCCATGAGATGCAGCTGTAGAGCATTTTCTTAATTGGTAATCACTGGAGGAGAGTCCAGTCTATTGTGGATGGTGCCATCTCTGAGCTGGTGGTCCTGGGTTCTATAAAAAAAAAAGTGTGCTGAATAAGCCATGAACAGCCAAGCCAGTAAGCAGTCAGCCCATGTAGACTCGTGTGTTTGAATACTTGGTCTATAGGAAGTGGCACTATTAGGAGATGTGGCCTTGTTGGAGGAAGTGTGTCACTGTGGTGGTGGGGTTTGAGGTCTCCTATGCTCAAGCTACACTCCGTGTGACACACAGTCTTCTTCTGCTGCCTGTGGATCAAGATGTAGGACTCTCAGCTCCTCCAGCACCTTGTCTGCCTACATAGTGCCATGTTTCCCCCTATAATGTAATAGACTGAACCTCTGAAATAGTAAGCCAGACCCAATTAAAATGTTTTCCTTTGTAAGAGTTGCCCTTGTCATGGTGTCTCTCCACAGCAATGAAATCCTAAGACAGAACTTCTCCATGGCCTCTGCATCAGCTCCTACCTCCAGGATCCTGCCCTGTTTGAATTTCTCCTGACTCTCTTCAATAATGAGCAGCAATATGGAAGTGCAAGCCAAATGAACCCTTTTCTCCCCAACTTGCTTTTTGGTCATGGTATCTTGTCACAGCAATAGAAACCCTAACTAAGACAACTTTCTCTGATAATAAATTAAAGTCCCTTATTAAGGGATAGATAGATATAGATATAGATATAGATATAGATATAGATATAGATATATACACACATATACATACATATACACATATATATGTATGTATGTGTATATGTATGGACTTTAATGTATTACTATTTTATGTGTATATGCGTTGTTCCTGTACATACTTCTGTGTACTACATGAGTGTTTCTGTTTAGGTACTGTTGATAGAACCCAGGTTCTCTATAAGAAGCTAGCACTCCTAACCTCTAAGCCATTGCTCAGCCCTCCTTAGTAATGAACTAAAAGTTGGGGCTTTTCTAGCCAGCGGGAAGATTCGTCCATCCTTTAGCAGCTAAAGCACGGACACCCTTTCCTCCACGAAGTCTTTCTGAACATTGCTTATTCTTCCTCTTTGATCGGCATGTTGTTTGTGACTCTGCCTTTCATGGTACCCCACCTTTCCTTACACGTGACTGCTTTTTCCATACGCTACTGCACCGGGCTGCTCCGAGTGGTTCTGAATGCCTTGTTTCTGTCTGGGTTCCCCAAGCCTCCTTCCATCATTTTTGGGCAGAATCAGCAAGCTGCACACACTGAACTCAGTTGAAGCTGTGAAGAAGACACCCAGTAGTTACAATAGAGAGAGACTATGGAGAGCAATAAGAAAGTTTCACAGAACACACTCAACCTCAATGCGTACAGCTGTACATTTCACAGAAATACATGAGGGGAAACCACTGAGAGAATCTAGAATAGTGGTTCTCAACCTTCCTAAATGCTGCAACCCCTTAATACATACAGTCCCTCATGCTGTGGTGACTCCCAACCACAAAATTATGGCACTGCTACTTCACAACTGTAATTTTCTACTGTTATGAATCCTAATATAAATAGCTGATACATGACCTCTGAGGGGGTCGCGGCCCACTGGTTGAGAACAAGTGGCCTAAAGCAAGTGTAATATGGTGCTGGCTCTGGTGTCGAAAATCTCTGTCTGCACCTTTGTCTGGACATGTTGTAGAATCTGAATTATTTGGTGTTTGTAAAGGCAATGTGATAAATGAACTTAGGCAGCTCTCTGGACAGGATGCCTATCCATAATCGACACACGGGCATTTCTAAAGGAATCCTGAATCTTCACAAAAAATACAAAGCAGAGGCCCAAGTAGACCCTGGTGAGTTCAGGTTAGATTTTGTTGCTAAGAAAATTCCCAAACACTGATGCTTGCAGAGTTTAAGAATTGTGGGTGTGCCTATGGAGTGAGTAACTGTCTAATACACAGAGGGCTCCTGGTTATTGTAGGAAAGGATCTTTCTCCGTCCATCTCTAGCATATTCAAATTTCAAATTTCTGAATGTTAGAACTCCAAACTGAAGTGGTCCTCCTGCCTCCTGAGGGCTATGGTTATTGGTGTGTGTTGCCACACCCAACTCCAATTTCAAATGTTTGCTCCTGACACATGTCACAAATCTTAGCATCATACACACCGAAAGTCAAGCCTTTGTTAGACACAGAAAAGAATGTGGTTTTGGTTTTTAGCTTTTATTAGAACTCTATACCCTAAATACTTCTTTAAACAAAAAGGCTAACGATGTAGACCAGTAGTTAACTGCTTGCCTAGAATGTGAAAGGCCTTAACTTCCATCCCCAGCCCCCGGGGTTGGGGGGGAAGAAGGCGGGGCCTCATTACAAAACATTGATGGAAAGACTGCACCAAACTAAGGATGGACAGTAGGGAGTGCTATGCTTTCTTACACAAACATGATCCTATACAAGCAGATTTTTTTAAACTAGTCTAAAGTACTGTCTGGGGTGCCTGCAACATTCTGAGACCACAAAGGGCTTCAGAGAAGCCTTCTGTGACAGTGCAGCTGCCCAGTGCACACAGGTGCAAACACTCACACTGCATTTGTCCTAAGCATGCATTTAGTAAGAGAAGAACCTGAGTGTGACAAATGAGGCTCTCTCTGCCAGCCTATCGCAGCCACACACCATCCTAACAGAATGCTCTCCTTTCCTGCAGCCGTTGTAACCACTGCTGACATCAAACAGCTCCAAGAGCACCAGAAAGGGTGAGACTTTTGAAAACCATCTCATGTACATTTTGATTTCTCTCAGGTCTAATTCTTATAGGGCTGACGTTTGGGAGCTAGACTAATTAGTGAAACTTCTTTATGAGTGTCCTAATCTGTGAAATGTGGCTTTCTTGAGCTCCCAAGGGAATGACTATATGGGTGGCCAGGGTTTCGAAGCAAATGTAGCAATCACAGGCAGTTCTTTGTATGAGACTCTGGATGTGATTCCGTTAGTGTGGGGTGAAGATGTGGAGTGCCTTTCAAGCACTGCTGAATGTATAATTTGGGAGGGGGAGACATCATAGCTCCACTTCATCCGCAGAGGACATGTTTCAAGACCTCAAGTGGATGGCTGAAACTAGATCCAATTGAACCCTTTTCCATTTAATAATGCCTTTTTCACTTAAACTAGGCATGTGTGCACTGTGGCTATTGCTTTGCAATGAAAGGCACAACAAAAGTGCTGGCACAAATTTCCCTTTCCTTCCTCACAATTTTATAAATAGAAGATTCCTTCTGACTACAGACCTAGTGAGCATAGCATATGATTTGGTTTTCCTCGTAAAGTCAAGAGCCTTTACCTTTTTACTTAAAGGTAAGTTTCTTCTCTTGTATATTTCACTTGCCAGCATAACCACCCTTGCACTTTGGGGACATTAACAGGTAACCTTGGATATTTAAAACCAGTGTCGTGATGCTGTGGTCATCTGATAACATAGATGCTAATGGTTAATGGACAGGGAGCAGATATAGTGTGATGCAAAGAAATGATGGTTCAGATTCTGGGCAGAGGGTAGTGGGTGATGTGAGAGTTCATCACGCTACTCAGAATGGCAGGCAACTCAAAAGTTATTGTTGAAGCCGGGCGTGGTGGTGCACGCCTTTAACCCCAGCACTTGGGAGACAGAGGCAGGCGGATTTATGAGTTCAAGGCCAGCCTGGTCTACAAAGTGAGTTGCAGGACAGCCAGGGCTACACAGAGAAACCCTGTCTCGAAAAAAAAAAAAGTTATTGTTGATTTCTAGAAACTCCCATGTGATGTTTTCTGACCACGACTGATCATAGATAACAAACCATAGGAAGTAAAACTGTGAATAAGTGACACGTGTGATGACTGTAAGTGCATCCATATTCCACCAATAACAAATAACAAAGAAATGTTCTATTTAGAAAGCTCCAAGCTCCTTGGGGATAAAGAAGTCAGATCCTTGCAGAGGTTCAACAAACATTTGCTGGCGTGCCTGAATTTCAAGTGACTTTTTTCTTTGAGGTTTATTTTATGTTTAAATTATGTTTATGTGGAATGGAATGGAGGGCTATCCGCACATGAGTGCAGGGCCTGTGGAGGCCAGAAGAGGGCGTTGGATCACCTGGAGCTGGAATTGACAGGTGGCCGTGATCCACTTGATTTGGGTGTTAGGATCTAATCTTAGTTCTGCAAGAACAGCGTCCACTCTCTGCAGCCCCACAGCTAACTTTTGAAGTGAAAATTTAGTGAGGTCTACTCCGGATGAGAAGCAATTTTATTTAGATAGGTCTTAAATAATTAAAATAATAAAATAAATCTTTTAAATATATAGACATACACCATGCATGTAATTAAAAGTAAACATTTTAAAGGCGGCTGCTGTCTGGAGAGATTTGCAGCAGTTATGAGCCTGTGAGGCTCTCCCAGAAGACCCTTGTTTGATCCCCTGCACCCACGGGAGCAGCTTATAACCATCTCCATGTCCACAGGACTGAACACCTCTGGCCTGGGCAGGTATACACTCTCACTTGTACCCACTCCGCACACATAATTAAAAATAAATGGATCTTTTTTAAAGGAAAGGAAAGAATATTGGTGGCCTTGATGGCAGCAGACACCAGGGAAGCAAGGTGTTCCATGAAAAGCTAGTCAACTGTCTAATTCGGGGACTCTTGGGAATTCAGTCTGACTGATGCAGCAGGCACAGGCACAGACACAGATGTGTTCGACCAGAAATGTAACCCTGGCTATCAAGCAGAGGAAGGCCTCCAGGCTGCTTTGTGGATATACCAGGGTCCTGGGCTGAGCGAGGACCTCAAAGGTTGCCATGCCTCTGCATAACCCTCTGCCAGAAGTATGCAAGTCATAAACTGTAAGTTGTGGGCCATTCTAATCATTTCTTTGTCCACCATATCCACACTGTGTATGCTACAGGCCCATTAGATACTTAGTAGCCATCTACGTTACTAGATTGGCCGTCACATCATCAGCATTGCAGTGTTTGTCTTTAATGGTTATTTTACTTAATCATTTCCCCTAGAGTACCAGGGACAGTATAAGTCTTCTTGAGTTCAGAGAAGAAGTCTATTCTTTGCAGGAAAACGTTTAGATTTTTAACCAAGTGCTAGAAAGGAATGCAGGTTTATTTTCTTTCCTAATTTGAGAATAGGGAACTTGGTTGCCAAGTTCAAATCAGATGAAATGGGAGGTAGGAGTGGGGGTGGGGGTGGAGAGACCATGAATGGTGGAGTACTAATGAGCTGTTAGTTCAGCCCTGAGCATCAAGTGTATAGATGTGGCCTTGAACCCAGCCCTTGCTCTGGGGATTGTCCTTGAGGTCATGGGCTCCATTAGCTGAAGAGTTAGTGTCACCCTTATCTCTCAGGTGTCTCTAGTGTCAGCAGGGTACAGCCGAGCTCAGCCCCAAGACTCCCTGGGATCTGGGTGGTAAGGGTCTAACCACAGTTACAGTTGTCTGTCTCATAATTGAATATGCAAGGGGCTCAGAGCTGTCAGGAGTGGATTTAATAGGGTGTCTCTGTTCCAATGTTGGGAGCTGCTGCAACTGTGTAGTTGTGCAATGTGTTTACGAGAATCACAGAGAAGGGGAAAGGGGAAAGAAGCAAATAAAGAAATCTCTGGGAACAGGCTATAGGGGCTGGCTGGATCTTTGAGGTAGAAGGATGTGCAGGCTGAGTGTAAAACAGTGTCGCTAACCCAGCAGGGCCTGCAGTCCGGAAGGCTGCTGTTCATCTGGTGCCTTTAACAAGTCTGGTTGGAAGGAGGGCGTATTAACACTCTCTGAAATTCCTGGGCATAAACAACACTCCCTGTATCTCCATTGGAGACTCAAGCCTTCCTTTGAAAAGCCCTAAGAAGCTGAGGAGAAGGGTGATTCTGTAGGAGGGCCAGCAGTCTTAATTAATCTGGACCCCCGAGATCTTTCAAACACTGGACCACCAAACAGACAGCATACACCAGCTGATATGAGGCCCCCAACACACATACAGTAGAGGACTGTTAGGTCTGTGTTCATTCCGAGATGAAGCACCTAACCCTCAAGAGACTTGAGGCCCAGGGAGTTTAGAGGTCAGGTAGGGTGGGGGTGGGAGCATCCAAGTGGAGATGGAGTAGGGTAGGGAGGAAGTGTGGGATGGGGAGCAGTCTGAGGGTGGGTGGGGAGAGGCGGGGAATGAAATATGAAGTGTAAAAAAATTAATTACAAATAAAATTAAATTTAAAAAGGAAAAAGAAAAGCCCTCTGTTCAGACAGTTTTCCTTTCTGTCTTTGGTCTTCTTCTATGTGCCTGTGAGATAACCCCTTCCTCTGCCTTCTCCCTGTCTTTTCTCTGTCTTTTTCTGCCACATGATATAGGTTTATAATTGCATGGAGAGGGGGCACTTGGCTTCTCCATAGTCATACCCTGTACCCTTCTACCTTTGAGACCACCAGTCTTATCCTGTTTTTTGCTCTTTTATTCATTCCTACTGTTTTCATGGTCCTTTCTTCCACTAACTTTGTACCAGCAATTTTTGGTCTTTTGTCTTTTTTCTTTTTTTCCTTAACTTTTAAAATGCTACATTAAAAAATAAAATAAAATAAAGTGATGATTTTACTCTTTCTTCCATGACCATTATTCAAAAAAATAATAAAACACAAAAACAAAATCTTTGCCTGCCTCTGCCACCATCTGGATTTATGCCTGCTTAAGATGTCCCATTCCTCCATGTGTAGACTCGTGTTCAGAGGGGAAAATGAGGGGCCGGACCCTGCTCTGCAGACCAGTACCTTTGGAATCATCTCTGTCAGCCTCATCTCTCTGTGAGACAAAGGAAATGCATTTCCTCAGATTCCTGCAGCCAATGAAGTGTCCCAGTGTCCAAACAGAGCAGGTCTCCTGTCTTTAGTGAACTTCATGTAGTCCGATCAAAACTGGTTGCAGTTGTTATCGTTAGACTATTCATTTACAGAGAGTATCCCTGCGGTGTGCGTCTTCCTTCCGGGTACATTTGTTTTGTCAGGGACTGACGGCCGTGTCTACATTTCTTTATTATTGGCTTTGTGTTGCCCTTGGGTCCTTATAGCGTCAGGTGCTCCTGCGTTCCTGTGTTAGCCAGTTGTGAGCTTGTATGGTTTGGGGGCCGTCACCTCTGCATCTGCAACAGGCACATAAAGGTTAAAAAGACCATTGATTGACTGCATGAAGTTTACTAAAGACAGTGCCCTTACTACTCTTTTTTTTGTCATTGTAAACAGTTTTACTTATTTATTTAGTATAAATAAGTAACACTGTAGCTGTCCTCAGACACACCAGAAGAAGGTGTCAGATCTCATTACAGATGGTTGTGAGTCACCGTGTGGTTGCTGGGAATTGAACTCAGGACCTCCAGAAGAGCAGTCTTCCGCTGAGCCATCTCTCTAGCACACCTCCTTACTACTCTTCAAGAAAGCATACTTCTTCCCAGGCTACCTGCTTCCCTGCTGCTATGACTAGCCAAGGTAAAGTAAACGTTGTCAGTGGCCCTGGTTCTGAATCCGGCCCGACAGAGGTCTCTGCTCGCTGCAGAACAGTTGTCTTTTGCCCAAAACACCACTCTAGGGCTGAATTTGTATTCTCACTCTAAAAAAAAAAGCTCTTCTGGCCTTGGGCGTCCCTCTCTAGAGTGCAGCCCTGGCTGACTCCTCCATACAAACACAGAGGTGACGGCCCAATAAACATACACACTCAAAACTGGCTAACACAGAGGCACTTAACACTGTGAGGGCCCATGGACAACGCAACACCAATAATAAAGAAATGTAGGCATGACCCTTAATCTGAGAACTTGCCATCTAAAATTAACCACAAAGATGCCGGACCTGGTGACACACACCTGTGCTCTCAGCACTCAAGAAGTCAACACAGCAAGCCATGACCACCAGGGGATATAGATGAATTTCAGTCATCACAGATCTTCTTTATCTTAGGGTCTTAGAAGAGTCTGAAATTACGGGGAAGAAAATGTTCAGTTCCCTATGGACACTGTTAGAAGGAGATGTGTTTGCTGAGCTGCCAGGAAAGTTCAGTCCACAAAAGCCCTGTAGTGCACTCATCTGCAAGCCCTCTCGCCTTCCCCTCTTGCAGCTTCTTGTCCTGTGCATAGGAGTGGACCATCCTTTCCAGCTAACCGCTTACAGAATACTCATAGATCCACGTTCTAAAAACTGAAGCCTCTTGACATTAGGAAAACCAAGAGAACAATGCTGTTTGTTCTCCACATTTCCCCTAGGTAAATGCACAGGTCCGTTTTTTTTGTTTTTTATTTTGTTTTGTTTTTTTTTTGTTTTGTTTTTTTTTTTGACTCGGGCTAAGTAGCCTCCTGGACGTTCTGGGCTGAAGTGAATTCCATCTTTGCTCTTAGGGCACTTTTGCGGAGGAAGTCACCCTAAATCAAGTAAACACATTTGGGCTAAATTTCAAATTAAAGATTTCCTTATAATTCTCATTTTTGAAATGAGGCAAGTAATTTATTGAGCACGGGAAGTGGGGAAGGGAAAAAAACGACTTTCAGACAGCCCTCAGCCACAGAAGCGAGCATCCGACCCTGGGATGTCACCTTGTCTATATAATTTGTTGTGCGGTGCGTCCCACAGAATGTGCTGGCCCCTTTTCCACCTGCTAAAAAGGTGATGCTAATTAGATCAGGCAAATCGCCACTGTTGTTGATTCATTTGAAAATGATTACCCCACGGCAGTGTCTTATTATCCAGCTAGTCCACGCTTTCCTTATTAATGTTCTATGGTTGCTGTCAGACTTCAAAGTCAGAAGTAGAATCTGAGGCCAGCAGGACTAGCCGGGTCAATATGAGAAGTCGCTAGTAGACCCTGCATCTAAAGTAAGGAAAGACTGCATTTTCACCTAGAAATAGAACCCCTTCTTGAGAGTGTGGATCCCCCCTTCAATTCAGAGCCAGGAAGCATTAGAAGGGACACTTAGCATATACAAACATCCCAGCAGGGGAAGCCATAGAGCAGCACATGGAAAACTGGGTCCCCCCCCCCTTAAGGTTCTTGCATCCCAGTGGAAGAGACAAGAGACTGACCCAAGTAATTCTGCAGAATGCTCAAGGGCTGTAACTAAGAGGAAAGAAAACGCACAGTAGATGGTGTGCCAGGGTGTTCACGTGATGCTTATTCAGTCAGCATTAGTAGATGATGGGAACACAAAGGATTCAGGAGTTGCTTTGTAGGAGGTTGGTGGAGGAATAAAGATGAATTCCATGGAAAGAGAAGTCTGCAAGTGAGCTTATGTAAGTAGCCTAGAGCACCGACTCTGGCAGGCCTTGTCCTTCCCCTATTCCCTCTACCTTCCAAGGGACTGTGAGATTACATTCCAAAAGCTGGCCACCAAGGTCCATTCCCTTATTTGGCCACTTCCTCCTCCTAAGGCTGACTACAAAGGTCCAGCTACCAAAGTATTGAAATCCAGCCATCAAAGCCCCCTTTGGCTTATCTAATTAACATGCCTAATTAAAATTAAACACCTCATTCTAACACCGGGTTTCCCCTTGAACCTTTATAAACTGCCATTTTCCTATGGGCCTCATCTGTCTCCGCTCTATCTAGAGACAGTCCTTTGTCCTTCTGGGACAAATATCTTTCGTCATCCCCTCTCCCTTCTTTCTTCCTCCTTCTCCCTCATGCTCTAACTCCTGTCTTTGTCTTTGATTCCCTGCTCTATGTCCCTCTGGGGCAAATAAATCTCCTTTGTGCTGAAAGCTTGGTCTTGGGGTGTCATGTGCAGAATACTGGTCCCTTTACCTACGAGCTATTGTAAGAAGCATGAACAAAGTCTTGAAAATCATTAAAGAACTTCCAAGCAAGAGTGCAGATGGAGCTGGATGGAGCCTTGTGACCCAATTTGAATGCTAGGGGCAGAACATAACTAACACATCTCATGTTGAAGTGGAATTTGGATGATGGTCTTCTTCTTCTTCTTCTTCTTCTTCTTCTTCTTCTTCTTCTTCTTCTTCTTCTTGTTTTTTGAGACAGAGTTTCTCTGTGTAGCCCTGGCTGTCCTGGAACTCACTCTGTAGACCAGGCTGGCCTTGAACTCAGAAATCTGCCTGCCTCTGACTCCCAAGTGCTGGGATCAAAGGTGTGCGCCATACTAAAGCAAATCCATGATGCTTCAGAGCCTAAGAACCTCTCAAAGAAGACTGCATATAAAAATCCAGCACCTATAAAACTAGTCACAGGCAGGCACTGAAGGTAATCTTTAAAAAAAAAAGTGTAATGTTTATCTCTTAGGGGTGTGTTTACAGAATCATGGATTCGAG